>VDFB02271358.1:597370902-597581839 GCA_007258455.2 Sequoia sempervirens
CAAATGAATGTCCAATGTCCTAATTCTCTTTCATCCCACATTGCATTATGTAGAAATCAAGCAAACCAAGACAAAGGTTACCTAATATTGACCTTAGTAGGAGAAAATTGAGATGAAAACCAAATGCTTAGAAGCCTTCTAGGGATAAGAACCCCTAGGAACAAGTAGTAACACTTGGAATTTTCAAAGGTATTTGTTCCTCCCCAAAGGGTTTGAACTTTTGATGATTTGTTGAATGTTGGTTTTGATGTTTTGGATCCAAGCACTATGTTTTCAAAATAACTCACAAGCAATATAACATCCTAGCTCAATTGGTACATTTTTCTTGGTGGGCTTTCCTCATGCCCTTCATAGTAGAAGAGATGATTTTACATGCAACCAAGGAAAAATATAAAGTTATGTTAAGAATGAAGTCTTAACCTCTATATTTTAACCAAGATCAGACATGGCAAGTAACTTCTTGGAATCTAAGTTCCAATGCACCACTTTGATAAACTCGTTGGATGGAGTGGTTGGTTGCTACAAACAAGGTTCATAATGACAACAAAATGTGAACACCTGAACCAACACTCACCCGCTTGGCCACTTAAGGCTCTTCAACTGTTCTGGTTCCACTTAAGGCATGGGATTAGGTGTAGTCTGTTGTTGGCACAGATTGATACTAATTTCTCATGATTTCACACCCTTTGATATAGCCCACCGATAAACGTGCTTGCAAGAACTTGCCTATGAGTTTCCTATTGTGAGGTGTTTGTCATAGTAAGCCCTCTCTTAAAGGTGACTCAAAGCAATAAAATGCATTTTAAGTGTTTCTTTTGCACCCCAGATCACACAAAGTGCAAGGGGAGAGGATACGCACTCAAAATGCACCAAAGACAAAATCACTCAATCCAAACACTTGTTCATTTTAGCCTCAAAGCAATGATGAGTTCGTTATAAAACACCAAAATGAAGTGTGAGAGTTGTTTTGTTCAAATTTTTTACCAAATCCAAATCTAGTAGGTATGTAGTGTTTAGTTTTAGCCCAACTTGAAAGATCAACTCAATGGTTAAATTTTAAACCCAAAAATAAAACTAGTTGGATTAAAAAAGAAAATGAAAGGTGGAAATGGATTCTTCAAGTTAATAAGCATTTAAAAATGATTTTTCAAGTTCACATTCCAATTCACCAACTCAAATCTTCTTGTTGTTTGATTCTCATGTGAAAGCAAACCACCACTGTTTCTTGATGCCAACCTGTGAATAGTAAAAAGCTATCATAAATCAGATTTAGGATAAGGAAACAATGAAAAAATGCATAAAAAATTTCCCCTATCATGCAAATTCTTTAAAAAAAACAATCAAAGGTCATAGCTAAAAATTCAGATTTGATGAACCCCAAAAAACTGTAGTCAAGAGACAGTGCAAGGCAGTAAAATGGAGATGTAAGATTTTATGCTCAAAATCTAGTATTGTTTGTTTTATTGAAGCCACATTGCATGATTTAAGTCAAAAGAAAAAATTATTCATCAAATGAACATTATGAGGCAATGATTGCTATTATTTCAATGCTCAAAATACTTCAATAATATAGACCACATATCCAAAGTTGTTGCCATCAATAAAGATCATTTTAAATCAAATCAAAATATGAAATAAAGAAAGCTTTTTTATTCAAGATCATGTGTCAGAAATTTATCTGCGAGAAAATGAATATGCCAAAGACACTAGATTGCGAATAATACAGACCACATACCCAAGATTTCCGCCATCAATCAAAATAAAAAAAAATCTTTGTATTTCAAGATTATATGTTAGTGATTTTAAATATTTATCTACAAGATGGAAATATGTTAGAGACATTGGATTGCCTCAGGATTTACCTGTGATCATCAAAAATTTAAGTTGCCATGCTATAGCTGCTCGAAATTAATTCCTACAAATGAGTCTTCCCAAAATGGATGCATCTAATTGAATGATATCATCTTGATCAATTTGATGCAGTGAGAAAAGACAACATAATGAATGCAGATATAATTGTACATTACATCCTTCTGACATATTTGCTAGAGTTACAAACTGCCTAATTGCATTGCGGGGCATTAGACCTTAGGTTACACTTTTCTTGCTAAGCTTGAATGAGGTTACCAGCTTCCTTTAGCTACCTTCGAAAGAGTTAAACTATCATTAAAGGACTGAAAAATGAAGATTAAAAACAAAAAAATCTTTAGCCATGTGATGAGACTGGTGTGCTTCATACTATACCTCATGCATCTTTTCCTCGAATATTGAATACTACAACACAGATTTACAGACATAGATTCAACCTAAAATAGAATGGCGTAGCACTAAATTTTAACCAAACTATATAAACATATAAAGAGTTCCTATCTAATGATATAAACAATTCTGAAATGCAATATAATGCTTATGTACTCAGCTTTTAACTGATGTCGATAGGTTAGCTGGCAAGCCAAGTCACTCTCCCACGAGGAGCATTCCACATTGCGCTCTAGTTTATGATCTTCGTCTACTTTCAAAGCCGAATGTCTATGGAAGCATAGCTTACACAAAATAAATCAATGGTGACCTTGAGTCTCCTGGTGCTGCTAATTATACTCGTTTTGGTTACCCTTCTTGTTGTTTTGTGGTTCATAGTTCAATAGTGTATGTGTTCTATTGTAAACTAAAATAGTTACTTCCAGTTGTCATTATTTGTCACCCCTTGGCAAAGGGTAGAAAAATATTTCGTTAATCTTCCTATAGCGGCTGCTTCAATCAATTCAAAATAAACCAAAAGTAGATCTTAAATTATTAGGGTATTAGAGCTAGTATATTATTGCTTGAGACAAAACCTTTCCAGCCTTTAAGCGAAAAAAACTATCCGCCTGTCAAAATATGTTTTGACAGTGTGAGGCGAGAGATGTTTCACATGAAATTTTGTTTTGATAATCCCATGGCTGAAAGAAATTGTATACGAGCATAATATGACTGTATATCAGTGTAAAAAAGACCACATGAGATGAACGAGGTGACCTGTATAAGAGTACCGATGACTATCTTGCGTTCGTATCAATGCAAGACAATTAAACAAAAATGTTTTTGAAAGACTTGAGATACTACTATGGATAAACAACTTTTTAGAGAATAAACGAATAGAGAGTATGCAAGAAGTTTGTGTCAACTGTTCCCAGAACCCCAAAGGCTGAGAGTTGAATAGTATGGTAGAGATTGTTGGGAGTAAATAAATTTGTTGTTTGGTAGAATTTTCTCTATGTGCAATAAAAGAGAATTCTATAGGAACAAAAGGATATTTTACAGAAAATCAGAAACCCATAATTGCTTATATTAGAACTTTCTAGAACTAACTAAGAGTGCTTAAGATCCATGACCAACTTAAGACAATTAAACTGGAAATCATATTGAAAGATCATACTTTAATAGTATCACTTTGGCTCATGCCTTTATTGAACATAAATACGAAATGCTACAGTGGGTGCAACGTTATAGAATCTAGATGTATGTGTTTAAAGTTCCCAGCACAAAATTTTACCAGATATTTTATGAAAGTAACTCTAATTCAAAACTAAAGAAATTAGAATAATAGTAACAAAGCATTGAATACTTCATGAGATTTCCCTCCTTCTAGCACCATTTTGTGGATGTGAAAATATGCAAATGGTTAAAATCCTAACACACAAACATGATTAGTATTTTAAAACAAAGCCAATAGTCAACATCCCTATGAAATATCTCAACATGCCTCATAATGCAATCAAAACAATAAAGGATTAGATAAACTAATTGAAAGCATACAATAAAACGTGAAGTAAATCATATCTCATAGTGGATTGGTGTCACTTGTGCAAAGTGACCATTTCCCAATCCTTGCCAAACTCAATGATAGATGCTTTGAAGATGGAGTGAAATGGAAAAAATTAGCTCTCAATTGAAGAAAGTAACTTTGCATGAGGGTTGTGGATGGATTGTTGAAGAATAAGCCTTCTATTTATAGATTCTCAAGTTGAAAGAGTGTCCAAAAGAGAGCAATGTGAGACAAATATTTATCCAATAAGAAGGAGCCACTTGTCACCTTGTGAGTGGTTGAGGAATGTGCAAGTTTTGGTCAATGTGCCAATAAATGAGATTGGTTGGCCTTTTCAAATTCAAATTTGGCTTGTTGGAGGGAGAAAAAGAGACTTAAATGCCAAGTGTGGGACATGTAAGAGGGGAGTTATTGCCATGTTGGAAGGGACAAGTCAACTTGTTTTCAAATTCAAACTTGAGGAATATTCTCAAAAGATGCATTGTTGAGGGAAAATGAGGATTTTAATAAATGAATTAAAATGCTTTATTTGTGCAAGTGGGAAAAGCTAGAGGATGTGATGGGTGATTAGATTAGATTAATTAAGATGATGATTAGGTGTTTTGACCCATTTGACTTAAATATTTGGATTTATTTAAATAAAAAAGGAGGAATATGAATTTGAGATTTAATTAAATAAAGTTTGGTTTATTTAATTAAAAGGATGATGATAGGCTAAAATTAAATAAAGTTAGTTTATTTAATTTAAATAAATGACCTTAGGAGATTGAATTCAATCAAAAGATGGAAATGTTAGGATTTGATTAAAAATTGATTTATCTAATCAGATGAGATAATGACAGGCTGAAATTAAATAAATTTAATTTATTCAATTTAAATGGATGATCCTTAGATATTGAAATAAATGAACCTGATTTACCGGATGAATGGATTTAATGAACTTGTTTTATTTAATGAGTCAATGAATGTGAATGATGCTAATTCTGTATGTCTATAATAACTATATTTTAATTCTTGTAAACCTATAATAACCTAAATAATTTAGATGGATAAACTATGCATTATATAAGGGTACATTAAATTAGAAAATAAATAAATTTGTATCCCCATTTTGGGAGATGCTATTGCAATTTAAAGACTTTTCCATCACACTATAGAGGCAAATAATTTGGAAAACATAATGATGAACTTGGAAATTTACATGAATGATAATTATTTATTTATCGAAACATCCCATACTTGGCGTGATTACCCTCCAAATTCATAGGATATGAATCATGCACAAATACATAGTGACATCAATGATGATACATTAAGTAATTTGTTCTGAAGAATTCAAAAGCTTATAATGGACTAATAAATGTATTGTAAGGGGTGTTACTAATTATGACTCCGCTTCAAAAATGACAATGAAATAGTCATTTTTCATCCACTTTCAAAGAATAAACATTATGGACTAAAACAAAGAAAAATAGGGTTTCACCAATATGAAATGATAACAAGGGGGTTATGATGGATCCTATCTCTCACTATTCAATTAGGAAGTGTGATCCCCACAACGAATTGACTAACAACCCCTAGGTGAATCAACTCAATGTGAGAATCTACTAGTTTCCTTATGCTTGGGGATGGGGGTACAAGGATGAACAATGCTTTTGGGAGAAAAAATATAAATAGAAAATAAACCTAATTATGCCAATTCAAATTTGCAGCATTAATATAAAACATATGACAGAAAAAAACATCAAACTTTCTACAGATCGGAGAAGGTCTGACTGATTTGTACTTTCCACCAAAAGACAGTTTCAAGAGGTTGTTTAGGACTCATTTGCCTATGGACGAATGGGTCTTTTTAGGATTTTCAGAGAAATTTTAGGAGCCTCTAATACTAGTCTGTAGCTTTTGTTTGATCTAGGTTTCAATGTTGAAAAGTTAGAAATCAGATTTGTAGGTGCCATTCTGTGATTTGACAACTTTGACAAATTTTCCAGTCTTTCTCTTCAAAAGATATTCAATCCTTCTTCAACCTAAATCTGCAACACAAACACAAGAGGAAAACATTATTTTGTTTGGTGAATGGGGGATTACCTTGGTCAAACCTCGTTTGGGTAATTAAATCTTGAATTAAAATAAAGCATGAAAGAAGGAATGATGAGTGAACAATCTATGTTGCAACTCACCAAACCCTTGAATAAACCTTTGGAAATATGCAATGTTTATGTTGATCTTGTATAAAATGGCTTAAATGGATGTGGATCTTGATGCTTGAAATATGACTTTGAATGCTTGATCATGCATGATGCAAGAAGACTTTAACATGATGATTAGATCTTCAATGCTGGAATAAATCTCTGACATATTTTCTCTTGAATTCCTTTGATCATAAACTTTTCTCTTGTGAAATTTCTCTCAAAAACATAGACTTGATTTGATAAAATATCCTTGTATTTATAGGTATGTATCCCTAATTTCCTAGAATTCAAAAATTACAAGCTGACATTGAAATACAGATTCAGTGACCTTAAAATACCACCAAAAACATATTTAAAATTTAGGTTCAAAGGCCTAGGGAGGACCCATTCACCCATGGTCAAATGGGTCCCAAGTTCCTATTCCTGGAACGTGCATTGCTCAAGGTAAAGTATTATGTATTGGCATTATTTATTATCGGGATTCTCCTTCAGAAAATGTAATTTATTAGGCTTATAGATGTGAAATAGGGCTTATTAAGGCCTAATTACGTCCAATTCAATTAGGAGGGCCCAAAAAAAGTGTGAAAATGTAAAGGGATACATTTTTCTACACTACATGGACACTATAATTTTCTAGGGGGGAAAAGTAAAGGAAGATTGCATTCTTGGGGATGTTCAAAGAAATGAGGCTAAAAAATATTTTTAGAACTGAGGTCCTTGTGGTCATCCATGCTATCAATTTTTTTTTGAGAGATTGTTAGTTCATCTCATTAAACAAGTACTATATAATTTATGACATTTACTTCATGTTCTTAGTGATTCTATTTGATGTTGGGTGAATAAGGAGATTGTCAGATTGATAATGGAGATTTTCCATGAATAATTTCATTGATATTGTCATTGTGGGTCTTGGCTTTCATCCTAATCATGAGACATGGCCATGGATTAATCCTAGTCATAATGGGCCATGGATTCCCTTTATGTTAAGGATTGTCAAGATGGATGATAGTCTTAAGCACCAAAAGCCAAAATGGGGTATCAACTTCCTCAAATCTATTTTAGGTGTGTCTCCTATTACTAAGGTGGATTGATCCTTTTCAATGGACAACTTGAACTTAGAGATAGAAGATTACTAGGATATTGGTGGTTAGTTTATGTTTTTCTAGGGACATTTTTTGTCAATCATGATAATATTAGATATGTTAGTATGATGAATTTATAGTAGTTAATGAATTAGACTAGTATCTGGTTGTATGATAGAGAAAAAATTGTATTATGGTCCCATAGACTAAAAAGAAAATAAATGTTCTCATATATATATATATTTGGCCCTCCCTCAAAGTAGTCAACTCAAATTTCATATATCTTTTAACTTTTTTTTCGGTGTGACCTCTACAACCACTTTCATCTATCAAAATAGCATAAAATTATAAAGAGTCAAGCGCAAAGAAAATCAATTAGTAAATATGCATATTTAAACACTTTAAATCTACATATTAGATAATAGATTCGTGCCATATGGAAATGACCCATACCTATAGAATAAATCTATAATGAATTATGATTCTATACACAATCCTAAAAAAATTAAATACCAAAAATACTTTATCTTTAATGTTTAACAAAGCAGCTCTATGCTATTTAACAATTATTCTTTATCATTATTCTTTAAAATAAATATTATAATTCACTTAGATTAAAATTTCTCAAATTACAATTAGTTTTTTGCACTTTTATTATTCCCAACTAATCTAATTTAACGTCTGTTTGATTGTATATATTTTTAGATTTACGTAAAGAATATAGTCATTCCTTTGCACACAAATTGTGGATACAACATTTGCAGAAGGAATAAAATTTATAATTCAACATTTAGAGTGAAGAGTCTTCATACATTAATTCTGTCATATTTTTAAAATTTGATCATCTACGATTGATACTTTGTAATGGAAAAAGGCAACATGACTTATAAATCGCCAAACACGTTATACTTCAATAAACTAGTCTTTATCTTATATCCCCCATAAGAAATCCATATCATCTAATAGAAAACCATCATTTTGTTCTTGTGTGGGATGAAATCCAGTGAGTAGAAGTGATGCCAGCTCATCCCGCTTCAAGCGCATGCTCGCAACTGCTTCTTGCATGGCTGCTAGCTGTGCTTCCAATTCAACAATTTGCTCCTGCAGCTGATGAAGTGTCCTTGTACACCCATGCACGGGATCCTCTACCCTTGCTCCTGCTTCCCTCACCATACTATTCACTGCATCTGCCCTCTGATAATCCTCAACGCCCTAAAACAACCCCACATCAGAACTATGAATTTTCGCTACTGAACTAAAACAGACTAGCAAGAAAAATAGAAAGAGTCTAAGTACGTACTTGAAGCATTTTGAGGACATTACTGGTTCCAAAAACTTTGTGCACTATGGCAAACTTTTTGGGATCTGTGGATGGAAAATAAGGAGCCAGCACACACGACTCTGAACATTTTTTTTGATGCTTCTTGCAGCTCGCGCAGGGCTTAGTAATATTTGTCGCCATATATGCTCCTCAGACAATTTTAAATTCCCTGCAGTAAAGAAAACTGTCGATTAGAACAACTTTCTTAACAACATAGATTTGATATTCTCCAGGAGCCAAGCAAGTACCTTGTTCAATGGGTAATCGGGATTGAAACTGATATAACCTGCACTGAAGAAAACAATCTCGAAACTCTCAGCGTGTCTATATTAGCAACTCACGTTATGTGCACGGAGGACTGCCCAGATCAATAGAGTTTCCTCAAACAATCTGGAGGACTCTCCAGATCAATAGAGCCTCCTCGAATAATCTTAGATCTCTTCTGATAAGTAAAGTGGTACTTATATGATTGCCAGAAGTTTCCCGAGTACTTAACATGACTCAAACTAGCTGAAACGTTGTTATGTATGAAAGGAAGATCCCCGCGCATATAGTACGAGTGTGAAATTGCTACCAGTCAAAAGGAAGAAATTGAATAATTTATAACGATCTTTTGCAGAAAAGACTATTAAGGGAGGCTGTTTCTACAAAGAATGGAAAAAAGGACGACCTTTTCGGTCAATCTCTTACCAGAGTTTTGGCAGCATGCTGACTATGGATAGGCTGTCTATAAAACGTTCGGAACGTTTCCACCATTATTGAAATTGATTGGATTCACCGGTATATTCGAAATTCTCCTTATTTTCTAGGTTTGTCTATTCTTATGCAAGACAAAAAGAATATCGTCAGTCGACTACGTCAGGGTTCGATAGTGGTCCATTCTAATGGAATTTGGACATCGATTAGTTATTGAATGTAGACGATTTTAATTTATCTGCTTTACTATCATTGAAATGTGCAAAATTATATTACAAGGATTATTATAAATTTTGAAAAAAGTTTTTATCAATAGTTGTATATTAGAAATCAATGGTTGTGCATTATGTCATTCTTTATCTATATGTCAATATGATATCACATGATTTGTTGTTTTTTGAATCTAATGAGCATATTTTATTCAATTATTAGTACTTGGTGTTCACAAACTTATATTTTGTTGGTGTGTCAATATGATACTACAATATTTGTTGTTTTTTTGAGTCTAATGAGTATATTTTATTGAATTATTAGTACTTGATGTTCATTAAGTCATGCCTTTTATTGTGTTAATATCCTATCACATGATTTCTTTTTTTTTTTGAATCTAAAGGACATATTTTATTCAACTATTAGTACTCAATAGTCGTTAAGTCACGTCTTTTGTTGTGTTAATATGTTGCCACATCATTTGTTATTTTGTAAAACCATATGAACATATTTTATTTAATTATTAGTACTCAAAGTTCATTAACTCATGTGAAATTTATTGTGTCAATATGATATCACATGATTTGTTTTTGAAAGAGGAAAAAATGGGTTTTACAGGGACCCAAAACCACAAATTTTACAGACTAAAGATAAGATCGTTAAAGATACCAAAAGCAGAAAGACTGTAAAAACAACAACAAGAAAAGTCCACAGCCACCAAAAAGGCCAGCGAACGTCACAAACCAAAACACCAGACAAAATGCCAGCAACAGTTAAATTTGGGTGTTTAATAAATCTGATGTCTCAACTTCCAGCTCGTTCATATCCTGAACCCCCCTCTTTAATATCTAAACCATCTAGGTAGTAGGGGGTGCTTTCCTTTTAAGGTTGGCACGGGTCCTTTTCGAAATCCCTTGGTCCTTGTTCTTGTTGTCCTTGTTCTTTTCCAGATCAACCACCAACGAACCCTGTTGCACTTTTTCCAGCTTTTAGACATAGCGTTGATGATGATAGCATTGTGCCTAGCCATTTTATGATTTTGTTCCACAATGGTTTTCATGTTGTTTTTAATTTTGACCATTTCAGCTTCCAGAGACTTGTACTTATCCTCAATGTCACCTCTCCCATACCAGTACTGCTATTTTTCCATTTTCCTTCTTCATTGCTGAGAGTGGCCAGCTTCAATTCCAGCTCCTCTGACTTACTATACAGAGCCCTATTTCTTTGATTAATATCATTAATTTCTTGATAGGCCCATTTCAAAACCCTGAAAATATCACTAATACCACTTCTAGCAGAAGCAAGAATGTCACCATGCTGAGCCCAGTCTAATATGAGGTTAACATCATCCAAGTGTGGGGAATTAGGGAGTCTGGTACCAACAGCTCTGAAAGAAGCAGGAGGGGAGGGCACAAAAGTTCTGCTAGCTTCAGGGTTCTCAGCTTTGTCTTCCAATGAGTCAGCAGAGTAGGAAACCAACTTATTGGCAAGGGAGCCCTTGAGAACAGGGTTCTTTAAGGGGACAAAGCAGTCGAGGTAGATCTCAGGGTTAGCTTTAGCAAGCTGGGGTTTTTTAGGTTGGGTTTTCTTACCAGACATCTCAGAGGATGGGTGGGCATCAACAATTGTATCGTAGTCCTCAAACGCCGTGGAGGCAGCGGGTTTGGATAAGGCTGGCATACTTTGATAGTGTTCATATATTAACCTAACAAGACCAGGATGAAGAATATGGTATCTCTTAGGATTTTTCTTATGGTTTGTTGTTTTTAATGTAATGGGCCTATTTTATTCCATTCTTAGTACTTGATGTTCATTAAGTCATATTTTGTTAGTATGTCAGTATATCTCATGATTTGTTACTTTTTGAGTCTAATGAATGAACTTTGCTCAATTATTAGTATTGCATGTTCAACTACTTATTCTTCTTTCACAATAAAAATGTACTATGCTAATCAACATACTAGGATTTATATGTATAGGTACTATTACAATTACTAGTACATACTCAACTCTAAACCCTCTCCTCTAGTAAGATATTATAAAAAGGAAAATCTCTTTAAATTCAATTTTGTTGAGGTTTTAATTAAAGAATAGGTAGCATAGATCAACCATTATTTGAAACTAGAACCTAGAAAATTGTACCACTAAGATATACATTTAATTCCCTAATTTGAATCGAGTACCATCCAAAAAATATAAACTAACTAGTTAGAAAAGTATTAATCTTAAGCCATTCAAAAAGAAGGATTATTTGAATATTTTCTCACTATATATGAAAGATAACACTAAGTTATGAGGCCCTCAGAAATCCTATCTTATTTTTGAAGTGTCATTCTGAATTTTTTGTTAATTGTATTATACATAAAGTTGAATTTAATTTCAAACACTACTTTTAAAATTGATATTTATCTTCAAATTATTTAATGTTGTAAATTTATATCATTCAAACATTGAATTGAGCTATGTTGACCAAATGAAAAAAATATATTAGAATTAATTCATAAAATGTATAATGGTGGAAACTAGAGAAAGAAAACTACTAGTACAAAAGAAAAAGATATTAATTACATATTAAATTGGTACATAGGAAATACACAATAAATAAAAATTAAAAATAAGAGTTCACATGATATTTAGGGACAAGTGGGGATCAAGTTCATCTACTACATGCCACTATGATGACTTAAAAATATATTTGAATTATCCAACTTTGATGTTGACTTTAGTTTGGTTCTCACAGTGTCTATTTTTGGTAAAAGACCAACTTAAAAACAAATATAAATCTTAAAATATGACTTAAGGTTGGTGTTGACTTAAGCATTACATTAAATTAATCTTGATTTGGTAAAGATTATTCCAAACTATTGAACTAACAAAGAAATTATTGTTAAAACCATTCATGTCAAAATTATACTAACGTGTTAAAGCTATTGTTATAAATTTTGATTAGTTTTCATTATTTACATCTTACTAGATTAGTCGTGTATATTTAATTATGTTTATAAAAAGATCTAAATTCATGCAAAGTTATTGTAATTTTTTATAAGGCTTGATCACTCCAAATTGAATGAATTATTTTTTTAATGATACAGGTAATTATTGTTGTTGTGCCCAACCTCATTTTACATAGCTATATATGAATTTTCAAGATTTGATAAGTGTGTTTTACTAACAAAATCACATAAACAAACTATTTAATTTGGTTAATCAAACATGTAGTTTTATCTAATTAAATCCAATATTACTCTAATTTAGTGTAGTTGGGTTCGTAAGGATCAATTTTTCATTTGTACTTACACTTGACTAAACCAATGACATCATTTTTCTAATAACAAGAATTGGGTTTATAGGGACTAATTCACTCCAGCTATGTATGTCTTAAACTAATTAATTGGTTTATTAAGATTCATTCTATTGATTGACTAAGTATCTGATAGAGCTAATTGAGACTTCACTCCTAATAATCACTTGCTTTTCAGTTCTTGAGACTCAATTAAACTTAATTAAATTTCTAACTAACTAATTAGTTTATTAGTTTAACTAGGTGCACAATTAAGCATTATTTTATTTAAAGACAAATTAATTTAATTATAACTAAGTTTAGGGGAAACAATTATATCCAATTTTGTGAGTCTAATTGAATCATTTACCTAATTATTTTAATCACTTGTACAAAATTTGAGTTAAATGACCTTTAATTTATGCTTCTTCTTCTTTTTTGAATTTATGCTTCTTCTTTTTTTTAATGAATTTATGCTAGTTGATTACCACTATATTTTTGTGTTTATTTATCTAGAAGAAGTTACATAGTTAAGATGGATACATGACATATTATTGAAATAAAATTATTCCACACATAATACCTAATTTATCCACATCTAATGCCTTAGTTGAGATAGATCTAACTCCCTAGGTCTCTACATAAAAGAAAATCCTATTTGTTGACTAGTTTGTGATGTGTGATCTAGTTAGCAATATTCAAATTTTAAATATCTTTTTGGATTAGGCCATTTTTGTTGACCTATTCTATCATATTGAATTTTAAAATGCCTCACATTGAGTTGAAATTTTCAAAAATTTGATGTGTCATGTGCACAAAATACATAAGTTAACTAATTTAGATTATGCATTTATAGGCAATCCTAAGATATTAATCTTTATCAAATAGCTTTGAAGTCATAGTTTTGAATGGAAAAAAATAGTGTTGGAGTATTCTAATTTCTCCCACCCCAACGACCATCGATCATTAAATGAGAAACAAAGTTAAATGAAATTTTCTAAAATAAAGAAGAGATGAGAATGAAAGAGGAAAAGTAATAAATGTTTGAAAAGTTTACTTAGGATCTAGAATGATCGTGTATGTAATTAATACTTCTATATAATGGTTTCATAATCAAGTGTGTAGTTGATTAGGTATCAAGATATCAAGAGTGTTTCAAGTGATAGTGAATGAGTTGAATAACTATAACATTCTAAGAATATGTGATGGTTGTAATCAATTCATTAATGAAGAATTGTTGTGTTGTAGCACTTGAGAATTGTTTGTTTTATGTGTTCTGTATATTGTATTGTGACTGATCTATCTCCATCCACCACCATTATAGTGGTATCATGTTAGAATATTATGGTAATTTCTACTAGTTGTAGGTTAGGTTTTTTTATTTTTATGTTGACTATGATACATTCTAGAAACTTCTTTATGTCAGCTAAGATTAGGCACTTTTAGATTTTTCTAAATGTATTGAAATTCCTCTATATATAAAGGACTAATGTAAATCATTTTGAAGCATGCAATATAATGATGCATTTGGTTATTGTACAACAAAAAACAAATCTTATTTTATTTTCTATTTAATTTCCTTGCCTCTACCCACTATCAAAGTGGTATTAGAGCCAATCAACCTGGAAAAGATTTAAGAGCCAATTTTGAAGTTGAGGAATCATTTCCATTCAACAAGAAGGAATCTTTGTTAGCTTGCAAGAAGATCACAGTCATAAAGGAGAAGAGGAATTGCTGATTTGAGAAGAATCACCAGATAAAAAGGAAACAACGAGTCTCAAAAGAAGTCCTTTTTAAGGAATTCATAAAGGTGTTCTGATCGCTATTTGTGCACAAGATTCACCACTATTTCTTGAAGGAAGTTGCAGCTATACAAAGGATTGTATATCTGAAAAAACCACTGCAAAAAGGCATCGATAGAGAAGAAGAAATGGCAAGCAAAAATCATAAGGTGGATCACAATTCAAAGGAGGTTGATTTGAAGGAGATGCCAGATAAATGATCAGTGAAGGAGCATCACCCAGTTCTGCAAAGAGGATAGCTGATTTTATAGTGCAGTCCAAATGAAAGCAGAAGGTCACCTATTATCGTAGTCAATTGAGTCAACTATAGCTATAAAAAAAAGATTGTTGTTGGAAATCTGAGAGGCATTGCATCGAATCTAGGGTTTATAGATATGGAAACATGTATTGTGGAAACTCAAATTCTAATAATTTCTAGTAAAAATTATGATAGTTGGTCATACATAATGAAATTGATACTTTCTTCATAATATTTATCAGAAATAGTTGAAAATGGTTACAAAGAACCACAAGATGAGTATACTTTGAGTACTAATGCAAAGAATAAGTTTACTGAAAATAGAAAAAATAATAAAAGGGCTTTCCAGATAATTGGAAAAGGATTGGATGATTCAGTCATTGGAAGGATTAATCTAGCCATTATAGCCAAGCAAGCATGGGACATTTTAGAAACAACATATCAAGGTAAAAGTAAGGTAAAAGTTTCCAAATTACAAGCACTTAGGAGAGAATTTGAAAATTTTCAAATGAAGAATTCTAAATTAGTAGATCAATTTTCAACTTTTGTTATGAATTTGGTTAATCAAATAAGGATGAATGATGATTAGCTAATAGATCAAAAGGTTATAGAAAATATCTTTAGATGTTTACCTACTAAATTTGATGCTATTGTGGTACCAATTGAGGAAACTAAACATTTTTCAACATATTAAATAAATGAGTTGTTTGGTTCTTTGAAAAATTATGAGTACATATTGAATAGGAATAATAATATCACTTTGGAGAATGCATTCAAAACACAAATGAAATTTGGCAAAGGTAGAGGAAGAGGAAATTCAGGATATAGAGGAAGATGAAGAGGAATAAATAACACTAAAGAGAAGAAAGAAAGAGTCCAGATCAAAGAGGAAGGAGAAATCAAAGTTTCAATTCAAGGGGACACAATAACAATCAAGCATCACAAAGGTATGATAAATAAAATGTTCAATGTTACTATTGCAAGAAGTATGGTCACTTTACAAATGAATGTCGAAAGAAGCAAGTAGATATGGGAAAGTAAAATGAAATTTATTTTTAGAGCAGTTCTGAGACATTGTTAATTACTTTCCATGTAGCTCAAGAAAGTTCAACTAACATTTGGTTTCTAGATAGTGGTTGTAGTAATCATATGATAGGAAACAAAGACTCGTTTGAAAGTTTGGACACTCCAGTGAAGTTAGAAATTAAATTGGGTAATGATAACATAGTTGAAGTCATTGGTAAAGGTGCAATTAATGTGATAACAAAGCTTGGTAAGAAGTCCATTCTTGATGTTTATTTTGTACGTAGTTTGAAGCATAATCTGATAAGTGTGGGACAACTTACTCGAAAGGGTTATAGAGTTGTTTTTGAAAATAATGTGTGCACTATACTTGATATTTCTCAAAGTAATATGGTGATTGCAAAGGTTGAAATGACAAATAACAAAATGTTCCCACTTCACATGAAAAATTAATTGATGGAGGAGATTGAAGCAAGTTTCAAGGTATCAAGTCAAGATGAAGCATGAATATGGCACTTGAGGTATGGTCATCTAAATTTCAAAGGATTGTGTTTTTTGAAAAGAAAAGAAATGGTAAGAGGTTTACCCCCTATTGAAGCAACATTAAGTTCATGTGTGAAAGTTGTATTTTGGCTAAGCATCATAGAGCAAGTTTTACAAAGGGAATTCCATATAGAGCATGGGCACCTTTAGAAACTGTTCATATAGATTTATGTGGTCCAATGCAAACACCATCATTAGGGGGAGCATTTATTTTCTAACATTCATTAATGATTTAGTAGGAAAATGTTGATTTATTTTCTCAAATATAAATCTGAGGTGTTCAGAAAGTTTAAGGAGTTCAAAGTATTGGTTGAGAAACAAAGTGACCTACATATCAAGGTATTGATATTACATAGAGGATGAGAATACAAGTCAAATGAGTTCTTGGATTGTTGCAAGCATCATGGAATAAATAAGCAGTTTACCACAAGTTACACACCTCAACAAAATGGTGTTGTAAAAAGAAGGAATTGAACAATAATGGAAATGGCAAGGAGCATGTTGAAAGGAAAGAATCTACCTAATGAGTATTGGGTTGAAATAGTAGCTTGTGTCATTTATATCTTGAACAGGTGTCCAACGAAGAGTGTGAGGGACAAGATTCCACAAGAAGCATGGAGTGGTAAGGATCATAATGTTTCTCATTTTAGAATATTTTGTTGTATTTCATTTGCACAAGCACCTAAGGAAACAAGAAGTTGGATGATAAAGTGAAAAATGCTTTTTTATTAGTTATGATGAACAATCTAAGCTCTATAAGTTGTTTAATCCTATAACCAAGAAAGTCATTGTAGGTAGAGATGTTGTGTTCAAAGAGGAAGAATCTTGGGATAGAAACATAGACAAGACAATTATAGGTGCTTAAACATGCCATATTATGAACAAGAAGGAAAAGATCAAGAAAACCAAGGAGATCAATCAAATGAGAAAGGAGGAACTCCGTCAAGAAGTCCACAAGGATATAAAACACAAAGGGAAGTTGAGTAAGGAGAATCATCAAGTCCAAAAGCAAGTAATGAATCAAATCCTACACTTGCATCATTGAGACCAAGGCTTAAAATAAAAAAAACTAGAAGTTTGCCAGAAATTTATGACCAAGGAGATAGGATAGATTTGCAATCAAACTTTACATTATTTGATCAAGATCCTATATATTTTGAAGATGCAATTAAGGAAGAACATTGGATTAATGCAATGAATGATGAAATGGAATCCATTGAGAAGAATGATACATGGGAGTTAGTTGATTTACCTAAACACAAAGAATGCATAGGAGTGAAATGGGTTTATAAAACTAAATATAAGGAAAATGGAGAAGTTGAAAAATATAAGGCAAGGCTAGTAGCTAAAGGATTTTCTCAAGAATATGGAGTTGATTATAATGAAAAATTTGCACATATAGTAAGACTTGATACTGTTAGAATGGTACTAGCTATTGCAACTCATAACAATTGGAAGGTTTATCAAATGGATGTTAAATCAACTTTCTTGAATGGATATTTAGGAGAAGAGGTTTATGTGCAACAACCACCAGGATATGAAATAAAAGGTTATGAAGACAAAGTTTACAGGTTAAAGAAGGCACTTTATGGATTGAAGTAGGCACCAAGAGCATGGTATAGAAGGATAGATTCATACATGATAAATAATGGATTCAACAGAAGTACTAATGAGCCTACTCTATACAACAAAGTTAATGAGAAAGGTTAGATTTTAATTGTTTGCTTGTATGTGGATGATTTGATTTTTATAGGTAATCTTTCTATTGACATGTTTAAATCAACAATGAATAAGAAATTTGAGATGACAAATTTGGGTTTCGTGGCATAGAAAAATGGACCTCTTGCTTGAGATGGGAATAATTCATGATAAATTGGACTTAAGAAGACCTTGATTTTGTGTTGTGAAGCATTTTATACATCCACACTAGGTTTTGGACCCTTGCAAATTGAATAACATGATTTTATCAATGTCTTGTAAAGGTGTTGTAAAGTGTTGTAAGGGACTTTCACACTTTTCTAGACTTAATCAGTGCATTTTCTAGACTTAATCAGTGCATTTTCCCCTAATTCAACATTATAAAATGTGTTTAATGACATTATCACACTAAAGGTTTGTAAAACAAACTAAATGTGAAACTAGTGTTGTAGTGTGTCTTACACATTCACATTGGTTCTTGTGCCTTCCTAGGCTATGTGGACCTCATTTTAGTGTTGTAAAGTGTATTTAATCACACTTTCACATTGAATTATGTTTCCCAAGCCCTAATTGACCTTTACATCATCACTAATAGGCCCTTATCAACCCATATTATGCATCCTGAGGCTTAAATTGATCAAATAACTAACAAAGTTGCAATTTAAACCTTATTTCCTTATCTCCTGACACCTTAGCAGTCAAAATAGCCCTTGTGGGACCCATTCGCCATCCATGGTGAATCAGTCCTATCCAGGTGGGACCCATTCACTATGGGTGGTGAATGAGTCCCATTTGGCCCAATTTTGATCTTTGAGCAAGAAAAATTGAAATTTAAGTTTATTATTTTCACATGTCGCCCTTAGGGATCCAATTTTCAGGCTAATAAGGTGAATTACCTATAAAATCACCTATGTAAACCCTAAAACATAATCCATTCTTTATTATTCACCCATCATTCTTCCATCTCAAATCAAACAACTTAGGGTTTTGAATTGTAGATTTTTGGCACCAAAAGACTCTTTAAATCTTCTAGTGTTTTTCACCTAAAAGGAGAGAGGTAAGCCAAAAATACTAGTTAGGTTCATTCAAATTAGGATGTGTACAATAAATTTATGATGAAATGTAATGATGTGGATGTAATTTAATATTGAAATTGATTGATTAAGTATGTAAGATCTAAGATAAATAACATGTTTGAAAACACATTATGTAATGCAACAATGAACTAGAAGTGAATGTAAAACTTAATAAAAATAAATGAAACTTGAAGTGTGCACCTGAAAGCTTGAAGGAGACTGGAAATTGTTTCTAAAACACTACTGATGTTGATTTTCAAGCCTAGTGGGACTCATTTTCCATTTTAGGCGAATCAATCCCAATTCTGCAAAACTAAGCCATAACCTATTTATAACAAAAGGGTACCCAAAAATGCAAAAAACTCAAAATTGACCCAGGTGGAGTGGGACTCATTCACCACCCATGGAAAATGAGTCCACTTTTGAATTTTTGGATTTTCAAAAGTGGATTCTCGAGCTTCCAATCTACACTTTCACTTCCTATATGTGTATTCCTTTGAAACTTAGATTTACATGTTTGAAAATGAGTTTTTGTTCATATTTTGACTTGTTGAGTGAAGAGAAGCCTTGAGAAACCTTGCAACTTGATCTTCAATTATTTCCAAGCTTCCAAGAGTACTAAGTCTACAAACACAAAGGACAAGAGAGAAAGATGTTGAGTGTTAGGGCATGGGGGTTTGCCATGGTCAAACCCCCTTTTAGGTAATTAAACCAAAATGATGAAAGAAAGGAATGAAACATGCAATAATGGAATTGATTACCTTTCCATGATGTTTGATCTTGGATTTTTGCAGCAATGGAGGAAGATTTAGCCTGTGAATGTCTTTAGGAGTTGTCTTGATGTATTGCAATGATAAAACCCTAAGTTGCTTGATTTGAGATAGAAGAATGATGGATGAATGAATGGTAAGAGAAAAGAGATGTGAAAATGAGTTAAAAGGCTTATATTTATAGGAAATTCACCTATTTTACCTGTTAATACCCCATCATAGGCCAACATGTACTAATATTAAACTCTAATTTTACATTTTTCTAGCTCAAAGGTTAAAATTAGGCCAAATGGGACTGATTCACCAAACATGGTGAATGGGTCCCACCTGGATGGGATTAATTTTCCATGCATGGCGAATCGGTCCCACAAGGGCCAATTTGACAACTAGGAAGCCAAGAGATAAGGAAATAAGGTTAAAAATGTAGCATTATTGAGTATTTGATCAATTTAACCCTTGGGATGAACAATATGGGTTAATTGGGACTATTAATGATGATGTGAATGTCAAATAGGGCTTGGGACATAGAAATCAATGTGAAAGTGTGATTAAATACACTTTACAACACTAAAATGAGGTCCACATATCCTAGGAAGGCATGAGAACCAATTTGAATGTGCAAGACACATTACAACACTAGTTTATCATTAATTTTAATTCACAAGCCTTCTAAATTTATGTAATAATGTTATTAAACACATTTTATAATGTTGAATGACTTTATTAAGTCTAGAAAATTGTGAAAGCATCGTACAACACTTTACAACACCCTTACAAGACATCATTAAAATCATGTTATTTGATTTGCAAGGGTTCAAGATACAAAATCATGCAATGGCAAGAACTAGAAGAGAAAAAAAATGGGGTGGAAAAGATGTACTCACTATGTGGCCACAAAAATTTAGGTCATCTATGGGGTGAGAAGTCCACAACATGCTCACTCTGGGGCCACAGAACTTCTCGTTGTCCATAGGGTGAGAAATCCCAAAGGTGAGAAACATACGCTAGTTGGTATGCACTCAAACACATAGGTGGCTATGTGAAAATTTGTGCCTCATAATGGGCTTCCCGCTCAAACCATATGAAATTTATACCTCCTGATAACTTTAATAAGGTGCCACAAAGGAAAATTATTTTTGAGCTCTATGAGGTAAGCAAAACTTTGTATGCTTGACACTCGTAGACATTGCAAAATAGTGTAAGGATTGGTCAAAGGGATTTTCTTTGTTCGTGTAATGTCTCATCTTAGGGAACATCATGCCAAATGTTTCCAAGAGAGGATAAGTGAAAATGATCTCATCTTGTTTCCAAGAGAGTACAAGTGCAAGGACTCATCCTGGGGAACATTGTACCTAATGCTTCCAAGAGAGGAAATCACAAGAAATGAAAATCACATAATGAAATGTGAGTGGTGATGTATGCCCCCATTTTAAAGTAGTTGTGAGCACCAATACTATGAGGAATTGCTTTAAAGTAGAAGAAGAAGACATGAGACATTACTCAGATTGCCCTATGCCAAGTCATATGTTTTCGATAAGCTACGTCATGAAAGAGAGAAATATGTCATATGCAAGCCAACTTAAGGTATGTCATCCACATCCCAAGCTTGCTCCTATGTGTCCATGAAAGGTTAATGACTAGCCAAAGAAGGCAATGACAAATGACATATGAGAACAAGGCTATCTAACCCCTTTCCCCCACTTAGTGCAGGACAAGGGTGAGCTGAAGCGATTAATGAGATGCATGCTAGAGTGAAAATCAATATCAATTAGAGGAATTAGTTTCCCCCACAAAGGGAATCATACCAAACTCCTAAAAATGTTGGATTTTATGACTCAAGGCATTACATTCATTAGTGCAGTGACAATGAACTCTATGTTACACAAAAAAAAAAGGTCTTGGAATAGCATTTCTTTAAAGTTCTAGGGGGAAAGGTGATCAAGTGATCTTGGAGGAGTCTCGACAAGATACCCTCTTGATCAATGGTAGAAGGTGGTCTTTTGGTTGGTTTCAAAGACACATTTTTCTTAGTAGAAGATGTCATATCTATGCAAGTTTCTTTATATTGGATGATTTTTTTCTCACTCTTATAGGAGGATGGAAAATCTATTAAATCATTGGTGTCTTGCAAGATGACATTACCATTAAGCCAAGGTGTAGTTGTTTGTTTTTTGTTTGGTAAAGGATGACTTTCAATACCACTAGTGTTGAGGGGTTCAAGATGAACAATGGTGAAGGTTGATTTAGGGGTATGTTGTGTGGGGTTGTTGATGTTAAGTAAGTGTTTGGAAATCTCTATCACATGACAATAGCCAAGACCATGAGTTTTTTGTTGTGTGAGAGGATCGATAGGTTTACGGATACCTTGTTCTCAACTACCACATCCTTTTCAACTATATCCTAGTTATTTCATGAGTTCATACCCTTTCCCATAAAGCATCTTCATTGCTTTTGGATTGGGTGATTGGTCATTATTGTGTTCATCAAAGGTTTTTGTGTATGTTGTATTTTCTTGCGTAGATGGTTGAGAAGATTGTGCAGAAGTTTGAGTTGCCATGATGGCTAGTTGTTCATGTTTCTCATCTTTCTCTTGTGTAAGTATCTATTCACCCATGAATGATGGTGTGAATTGTAAGGATCCCCAATCATCACCAAATAATTTAGATGGCGATTCCTCATTGTTGTGTTCAATTTGAAGAGGATCTATGTTGGATGTTGGAATTAATGTTTTTAGAGGACGTGTAGCTCCTTTTTCAAGGTGCAAGCAAATTTTAGGCTCAAGGTCTATTTCAACTTAATAAATATGATTGTTATGGACATATTTCATTATACAATGAAGGGTTGAAGGTACTCCATTCATCTCATGAATGCATGGTCTACCTAAAACAAGATTATATGAGAGATCATAAGGCATGACATGAATAGAAGTTTACAAAGTAGCCACCCCAATTGTAATAGGAAAGTAATTATACTGAGTAGTTGCTTTGTTGTATTATCAAATCCTCAAATGGATATGGAATTAAGTATTATTTGTGACTTGTCAACACACAATCGATTAAGGAGATTCACACTGCACACATTAAGGGAAAAAATATTATCAATAAGGGTTCACTTTATCCCTATCCTATTGTATTGAATAGTGATCATGAAAGCATCACTTTGTTAGTGCAAATCTAAAGGAGGGAGCTCGTGTCGATGGAAAGTAATTTCAAGATTAGTTTGATTTGTTTTATGAATTAAATCTACCACATCATTTGGAGTTGTACCAAGAGGATCTGCAATTTGTTTTAAGGCTATTTGAAGAATAATGTGATAATTTAGTGAGTTCTGAAGTAAATCCCAAAGGGAAATATTTGGAAGAGTATTCTTTAATTGTTCAAAAAGATGATACTCCTTTGTGTGTGAGATGCAATGAGGAGCACTAGGAAGATTGGATAAAGGTAAAGAGGGGGGATTGGCTATGGCGGTTGTGGATTATTTCAAGTATTATATGTATGAGCAATGGTATTATAACTTAGTTGTTGTGATACACTATTTTGAGGGGGATAGAGGATGAATTCAGGTTGATTTTGAGTTTGTTGTTTGTGTGAAGGTGGTTAGAGAGTAAACTCTAGTTTTTTTTGAGGTGGAGGTGTATGTGAAGGGGGTAAAGGATGAGTTGAGGTTGAATGATGTTAACATCTCTTAAAAAGTGAGAGTCCATATCATTATGGTGGTTTTTGTCTTGCATTATGATATCCTTCCTAGGAGGAGGGTTGTGAGGAGAACTACAAACCAAATTTTCTTGACATTCTAAGGTTGGTTCTCCTAAAAGGACTTCATCACAAGTATGAGGATGATCAATGATTGAATTTTTTTTCTTAATAAATTTTTCCTTAGGTGAAAGGGGACAACTAAGATTCTCATGACTCTCATTGGTTATGTTTGCTAACAAAAAAGTATCTTCATCACCACTAGGAGAGATATTAGGAGAAAAAAAATGTGGTTATCATGACCATTTATGAATTCATTCCTTTTTTCCCTAATGTCTTCCAAAATAGAAGGGGTGGGTGAAGGATCATAAAGAGGGTTGTTGTAGACCAACATGTTCTCGTCATTTATAATCTTATCTTCCTAAAAGTTATTCTCAAAATCCAAAGAAGAATGGAAATTAAGTAAGGTGATGTTTAGGAATGTGTCTATGATTTCATTCTCTTGTTCTAAAATATCTTCCCAAAGGGGATGAGGAGAAGGAAAAACAAGATCCTCATGATTCTCAACAATTGTGTCTTCTTTCACTAAGATACCTTCATCACTAAAAAGAGAGGTATTGGGAGAAGAACGAATATGATCATCATGGTTATCTATATTTGTATGCTCTTCTATCATATTATCCACACAAATAGGAAAGATAGGAGAGGGTGTGAGGTTAAGGTTAACATTGTCATTTTCATTTTCTTGTGCTAAGATACTCTCATAACTAGGACATGCAGTGAATGAATGACATGCATGCTTATTGACTAACTTTTTCTTTGCAAATTTGGAGAAGATTGAAATGGAAATTTTGAATGAAAAATCTATGGTAACTCAAAATGAAATGTAAAAGGCTGAAATGAAATGCAATTTTTAGAGAATGATTGACTAATTATTATATGTAACAAGATGAGAATGCAAACTTGAAATTTAAACCATGCATGAAATGAGCTAAATTAACCTAGATTTGATGAAATGCATGTTACAAAAATTCAACTAACTAATATAGGTAGGTTAAGGTACCAAACAGAAGCTTAAAAAAAGAGTTTTTAGTTATGTAAAATGTAGTTTTAGAGGTGAAAGGGGACTGATTCACCTAGGGTGGCGAATGAGTCCCAGTATGGACTTTTTTTAAAATTTTGAAAAAAAATTGAGGTATTTTTATGGTTTCTGAGTGCTATGATGCAGATCTAATTGAAAAATTCAAAATTTCAAAGAGAAGAAATGAATTTAGATGCCAAAACTGCAACCTAAATGCACTTTTTATGATGCAAAATTTAACACCTAGCATGCAAATGAATCATGCAAACCCTAATGCAAGCTAGATCCATGATGATGAAGGAATAAAAATCATTAAATAAAGCATTTGAAAAGTAGGTTCACTACAATGAACCGTAGACTTTTGGAAACACAAGAATCTCCAACTCTTCTAGGGTTTTTCACCTAAAAGGAGAGAGGTAGGCCAAAAATGCTAGTTAGGTTCATTCAAATTAAGATGTGTATGATAAATTTATGATGAAATGTAATTATGTGGATGCAATTTAGTATTGAAATTGATTGATTGATTAAGTATGTAAGATCTAAGATTTGTGACTTTTTTGAAAACACATTGTGTAATGCAACAATGAACTAGAAGTGAATGCAAAACTTAATAGAAATGAATGAAACTTGAAGTGTGCACCGAAAAACTTGAAGGAGACTGGAAATTGCTTTTAAAACACTACTAATGTTGATTTTCAATCCTAGTGGGACTCATTCACTAGGGTATGTGTAGGATCATCATGGAAAAAATAGGCTCTTCAATGGTGAAAATTTCAAAAAATCAGAGTTAGGCAACTTGACATAAAAATTTGAATAAGTTATCTATATTATTTAAAAAATATATAACAATAGAATCTGTAGAAAATTGAATGTAGTTTCAAAACTACTAGGTTTTTTTTTTTAAATCTATTTGGTGAAAATTTAAAATTTCAATGTAGTAGTACTTAAATTTCAAGGAAAAAATAAGTAGGTGTCTATCTAACCACCCTAACCACAATAAAATGATAATATTTTTTTATAATATTTTAGATATAAGTAGAGGACTCATGTCTGATGTGATGCATATTTTATTGTAATTTTTTCCAAGTAAATAATTAATTATAAATTTTTATTACAACTTTTAAAAATATTAAAACTTGTATGTCTCGACCACCTTAACTTGGTAAAAACTTCTCAAATTTTTTTTAAATATAGTATGCAAAGCATAGAATGTGATGCATGTTTTGGATTCAAAAAATGTGATCTTGTTTGAAAGCTATAGATATTTTTCAATCAGCCTATTAATCAAGACTTTAGTTGTAATTCAAATAAAAATGAATAATAATTATTTATTAAATTGAAACTAAAGCATAATTTATATTGGTGGAAAGCTAAGAATCTCCTTAAAAACCCTTTTCGTTTCATCAATTTTGGGTTAAAAAAAAGTTGTCAGCCACATACCCTACACATACCCATAATATCGCCACTTTTTGGCCCATCATGATCCTACACATACCCACCATTCTAGGAAAATTGATCCCAATTCTGTAAAACTAAGCCGAAACTCATTTCTGACAAAAGGGTACCCAAAAATGTAGAAAACTCAAAATTGACCCTGGAGTGGGACTCATTCACCACCCATGGCGAATGAGTCCACTTTTGAATTTCTAGATTTGCAAAAGTGGATTCCAAAGTTGTTGATCTATACTTTGACATCCTACAGGTGTTCACCTCTAAAACTCTAATTTATAGGTCTATAAATAAGTTTATGTTGATAATTTGACTTTTTGAGTGAACAAAAGACTTGAGCAACCTTGCAAATTGATCTTCAATGATTTCCAAGCTTCCAAGAGTACTAAATATGCAAACACAAAGGACAAGAGAGAAAAATGTTGAATGTTAGGGCATGGGGGTTTACCATGGTCAAACCCCTTTTGGGTAATTAAACCAAAATGATGAAAGAAATGAATGAAACATGCAATAATGGAATTGATTACCTTTCCATGATGTGTGATCTTGGATTTCTACATCAATAGAGTAATATTTAGCCCTTGAATGTCTTTAAGAGCTTTCTTGATGTATTGCAATGATAAAACCCTAGGTTGCCTGACTTGAGATAGACGAATGATGGATGAATGAATGGTAAGAGATAAGAGATTTGAAAATGAGTTAAAATATTTATATTTATAGGAAATTCACCTACTTTACCTATTAATACCCCATCACAGGCTGACATGAAGTAATATTAAACTCAAATTTCACTTTTTTCTTGCTCAAAGGTTAAAATTGGGCCAAATGGGACTGATTAGCTACACATGGAAAATGGGTCCCACTTGGATGGGAATAATTCACCATGCATGGAAAATGGGTCTCACAAGGGCCAACTTGACAGCTAGGAAGCCAGGAGATAAGAAAATAAGGTTTAAAATGCAACTTTATTGGGTATTGATCAATTTAGGCCTTAGGATGCACAATATGGGTTAATATGGGACTATTAGTGATGATGTGAATGTCAAATAGGTCTTGGAACACATAAATCAATGTGAAAGTGTGATTAAATACACTTTACAACACTAAAATTAGGTCCACATAGCCTAGGAAGGCATAAGAACCAATGTGAATGTGCAAGACACATTACAACAATAGTTTATCATTAAGTTTAATGCAAAAGCCTTATAAATTGATTTAATAATGTTATTAAACACATTTTATAATGTTGAATGAGCTTATTAAGTCTAGAAAAGTGTGAAAGCGTCTTACAACACCCTTACAAGACATCATTAAAAGAATGTTATTTGATTTACAAGGGTCCAATACCTAGTGTGGATGCAAAAAATTCCTCACAACACCTAAATCAAGGCCTCATTAAGTCCAATTTATCATGAATTAATTCCATGTCAAGCAAAGTGTACTTTTTTCTATGGTACAGGTTTCATCATTTCAAGTCATCAAGATATCAATTTTCAAACATTCAAGTGTAGATTATTCATGTTTTATTGTAGACATTCAAGATCAATCATCATGGAAATATTTATAAATCTTGGAAGGTTGGAAAACATTATGAATCAGGTTGTTTAGGTCTTCTCTTCATTTTCCAAGTCAAAATATCACCATAAACTCACTTTCGGGATAAGAAATCAGAGTTTTGGAAGCAGACACCTATAGAAAGCCAAAGTGTAGACCGAGAGCTCCATATTCCACCTTTCAATAATAAAAAATTAAAAATTGGACTCACTTTCCATTTTTCATGAATGACTCCCACTTCTAGCTCAATTTTGAGTTTTTTACATTTTTAGATACCCTTTTGTCTGAAATAGGTTATGGAACGATTTTGCAAATTGGGACTGATTCACCCAGAATGGTGAATGAATCCCACCAAGCCTGAAAGCTAGCATTAGTAGCATTATAGATTCCATTTCTAGTCTCCATCCATCACCCAGGTGCACACTTTCAATTTGGTCCATTTTTGTTATAGTTCTCTATTCATTTCCTAGCGTTCTTGCATTACACAATGTGTTTTCAAAAATTCTTCATTTCCTTAGTTTCCATTCATTAATCAATTAATATTATTCATTTCTTGCATTCAAACATTCCATCTAGGTAATTTTCATCCGTATTCCATCCTTATTGCATTGACTTTGAGTGAAGACATGAGCATTTTGGCCCTTCTTTCTCCTTTTTAGGTGAAAAACCTTATGAGTGTTAAACAGATCTTGGATGCCAAAAATCAATGTTATATTTTGGTGAACCTACTTTTAGAACACTTTCTTTTTTTATTTTTCATCCATCACCACCTAGGAATAGGTTGCATGCATTAGATTTTGCATTGTTTTGCATTCTAGGGTTTCAAAAACTTGTATTAGTGAAAAAGGTCATTTAGCTTGCAATTTTGCATATAATTTCCTTAAAATTTTCTACAATTATGCATTTCCTTCTTATTTTTGCACTGTACAGCATCAAACACATCACAAACAACTCAAAAGTTCTGAATTTTTTTCAAAAAATGAGTATTGGGACTCATTCGCCATACTGGGTGAATCAGTCCCTATCCAAATTTTTGACTGACTATTTTAGCATCAAAAACCTCATTTATGTGCTTCCTAAGCCTCCTAGTATCATACAGTATAATTTTGGATAGTTTTTTAAAAGAAATTTTATGCATCTACCTCAAAAACATCATTTTATATTACTCATTCTTCCAACGACTTCATTTGTAAACACCATTAGATCTGAAAATGATTACATTTATGCAATTTTGAATAAGATTGCTAAAAGTACTTTTCACCTTTGCACATACCATATTTCTATTCATACAACTTTGCATAAGTTTGCTAAAATTACTTTTCATTCTTGCATATATATTGTTTACATTCTCAAGGTGTTGCATACATTGGATAAGAGTGTTTTGTATCTTTGCTTATACATTGTTCATATTGTTGAAACACTGCATGAAATGGTTACATGTTCTTTTCATTCTTATTCAAACAATCCTAGTACCTTAAATATGTAAACATGCTAAGAAAAATTTCCTATCCCCTCCCTATGAGAGTGTTTTTGTGAGAGATACTACAACCTTGGACATTCTTAACGATCATATTTTTTCCTCTCCTAATAATCCTCCTATTGGTGGTGAAGATATTTTAGTAGAAGAACAAATTCATGATTGTTTTTGGAATCCTCATTTTTTCTCTCCTCTCACCTCTCTTAGTTAACAAGAAATTGATAAATGGGACAATACAACTAAACTGTAGATTTTTGGCACCATGCACTTCTCTAGCTCTTCTAGGGTTTTTCACCTAAAAGGAGAGAGGCAGGGCCAAAATTGATAAGGGGTTCATTCAAATTATGTTATGTGTGATGTTATCTAAGCTAAATGAAGTTAATTAAATTCAACTAAGTGATTTATATGATTAATTATGAATGCAAAACTAAGATTTAAACTATGTTGGAAAACACACTATGATATACAAACAATGAACTAAAAGATTAATGAAATGCAAAACAGAAAGAAATGGGATGAAACAAAGTGCACTTGGGCAAGATTTTAGGAATCTAGAATATATAGAATGTTGTATGAAATTACTAAAAATCAACAGTGGGACTCATTCACCTAGGGTGGCGAATTAGTCCTACTACTGGTGAAATTTGTCGAGAATCAAGTTTCTGACTTTCGGGATCTAGAATTTGAAAAAATATAGATTTTTAGTCTTAAGGTGGGACTCATTCACCACTAGTGGTGAATTATTCCTCTCCCAAGATTCTAAGAAATCACTAGATAACTCTGCAACATCAGATCTGGAAATGTCTGCTTGTTAGGTTGTTGAAGTCAATTTTGTAGGAAATGGACAAAAAATCTTCTCCAAGCTTGAAATATGTATGATTTGACTTGAAGCACCTAATTGACTTGTTGACCAATCTTAAATCACCTAAATTCTTGTAAAATCTGCATACAAAGGTTTGCAAACACACATGCAAGAGGGAAAAAATGGTTGAGGGTTAGCAAATAGGGGTTTGCCTTGGTCAAACCCCACTTTGGTAATCAAACCCTTAATGAAATAATGAAATGCAATAGAATGATAAACTAACAACATGTGAATTCTATCAACTTACCAAACCCTTGATGAAACAATTCTGAAGTTGTGTCAATGGATGCTCAAAAATCCTTGAATAGTGCTTGATTTGATGTTGTAAGATGCTTAAGATGATGTATGAATGAATGCTTGAATGAATAGGGATTAGAATGGATGTAAAAGAAATTATTTATACAATCTTGTGCCTTAGTGACCCATTGATACCTCATCAAATGCTGATATCAAATGATTTTTAATAAGAAACCAAAAGGAAATTTAAAATATTTTGAATTTGGAGCCAAGGGGGACTCATTCACCACCCATCGCAAATGGGTCCCACCTAGGACCTAAAAATGGGTGTCAGGAATTTTCTTGTATTTAATGTTGTTTGTCGGGCTTACATTCAAAAATACATTTAATTAAAGCTTATAAGGGAATAAAAGGGTCAAATAAAGCATAATAAAGGGGTAAATACTGAAGTTATGCCTATAAAAGCATGAAATCTTGTTACAAGACTTTACAACACTTCAAAATAGGACTTGTTTAGTGATGAAAAGGTGGGTTTTAGGTAAATTGTAATGAATAGAGTCTAGAAGAGTGTAGAAATGCTTTACAACACTTCACAATACCTTCACAAGATGTCATTATTTGAATTTTAGTACCTAAATATGCATGTTCAAGCCATGTTAAATCATAAAATTAGAGAAAAATAGATCAAACATCATGAAACAAGACCTAAAAGGCCATGAAAATGATAAGGGGTTATTTTTCTATGGCACATATAGCCCCCACTTTAGTGAGAGGATGAACTTGCTTCAAACTCAAACTAAAGTAGCCATGAACATCAAGATGAGGGTTCAAATGCACTTACATGGGCAAGATGGAATAAAATAATCAAGAGGGATGATCAAGCCCCCAGGATGAAGATGCCATGGAAAACTAAGCATAAGAAGAAAGGAACACACAAGTGTTGAGAATCAGATGAAGATTCGATCATTTGTCCAACTAGTTATGGATTAGATCTAGGATAAAAGAGAATGTATACTCACTTTGGGGTGACAGAACTCATGGCGATCTACTGGGTGAGAAAGCCCAAGTATACTCACTCTAGGGCCATGAAACATTTTATCATCCACGAGGTGAGAAAGCCCAAAAGGTAAGATACATACGCTAGTTGGTATGCACTCACACACACAAAGGTGACTATGGGGAAAAGTCATGCCACTAGGTGGGCTTCCCGCTCAACCATATCGAAGTTATACCTCCTAATAAATTTAACAAGGCACCAAAAGAAAAAAAATAACGGTTCGTGGCTCATGAGACAAGAAAAGCTCTGTATGCTTAGAATTTGTGAACAAAAAGGAAGGTACCTTAGGCATGCAAGCTGTGTTATGCAAGGTGGAAAAAATGCAAAATGTAAATAATGTAAAAATGTAAAATGTCAAAGATGTTCAAAGGAGTCTTGTTAAGTTCATACAAGTTCAATCACTTAGGGAACATTGTGTCTAATGTCTCCAAGAGATGACCAATCAAATAGTAGTATATTCACAACTTAAGGGATGCCTTGCATTGCATCAAACCACCAAGAGGAATGTAATATGCTAAGATAGATCACACTTATGAAGGACATCACACCCAATGTCATCTACAAAGTGACAAACACATCATATGAATAACAAGGCTACACTAGGAACCAAGAATACAAATGAATTATGGTAATGTATGTCCCCCACTTTAAAGGAATTGCTACACATCATTCTATGAGAAATTACTTTAAAGTAGTAAAGGGAAGAAAATGCAAAAGGAAAACAAGACATGAGAGCCAACTTGGAAAACCCTATGCCAAGTCATATGTTTCAAAGTTAGGTTGTGTCATATTAACAAAAATGAAAGCAAAAGAAAGGGAGTTGTCCCCCAGAAAAGAACACACCAAACACATAGGGGATCTATGGATTTGGGGTCAATATGTTCATTGGTGCGATGTTTTTTATGAAAGAGCTCAAAACTATCATCATTTGTGAAAGCACATACAACTGGAAGAATGACACAAAGAGAGAAAAATCAAAAGAAAAAGAAAGTTTGTTTTGGGTAAACATAGAAGAGACATTGCGGTCCCAATGCTTTGCATTGTCCCCAAAAGGAAAAAAAAAAGGAAAAAGAAAGAAAACGAAAAGGTGAAAGAAAATGAAAAATATTTTGGGTCAACATGAACGGGACATTTCTGTTTCAATTCCTTGTGTCATCCCCAAAAGGAAAGCACAAGAAAAATAAAAATAGGAAAAGGGACAAATTGAGTCAACATGGAAGAGACATAGGGTATCTCTACACTTTACGTCATCCCCAAAAGGAGAAAAAGACAAGGAACTTTTGGGTCAACATGGAAGGGACATTGGGAATCTCTACACTTTGTGTCATCCCCAAAAGGAGAACACAAAAAAAAGTGAAAAAGATAACTTAGATGCACAACATATAGAAGAAGAAAGGTACAAATAGAATAAGTGTACGAAGAGAAGGAACATCAAATGCATGTTATGGGGAAACACGATACGCACATGAAAGAAAAATGAAAAGGAACAAGTAATGAAAATGTAAGTCAACCATTAACTAAGTTGTCAGTTTCTCAATCTTAAATGGTTAAGCAGAAAAGGAATAACATGGTTAAGAGACAAAGGAAAATGCATTACAAGGAAAAGGCTAATAATTTCTTTCCTCCACAAAGTGTAAAGGCTAGAATGAGATGAGGTAAGTGATAGAAAAGGATCAAGCGATAGTGAGAATAAAGGATTCTACAACTATGGTGATGAGCCTAGTTTTTGGTCCAATTTTGGGTAGAATCTATAGTTTATTTGCTGGCAGTTGTCAGGGAATTTGATGTTAAATGTTGATATTTTCATAATGTTTCCCTCAAACCATAGACATTGGGCTTAATTCTATTTCTGCAAGTTTTAATGACATTAGCATATTATGTGGATTATCAATATTAATTTTGCATGTGGTTAATGAATGTTCCTTAAGGTGGTTATAGATATGCAATTATTGTGTGTACTGACATTTCCATGCAGATTTAATTTGAGAATGCTAAGTTGAGGAAGACACCACCACCTGGGCATGCACCATAACGTCCAACAAAGGAATCGCTCAAAGGTCAAAGGAGGTCGACAGTAGATGATTCCTCATGCAAACCAAATGTAACCTCCTTGTAGTGGAATTTAATGTTGGTTGAGTAGATGTGGGCGTTACTGCTATGCTAAATCTGTGTTTGGACCTGCATGTCTAATGAGATTCCATGCACGTATAACCACCACCACTCCACTTTCTTTGTTTTCCCTCAATGGCGTCCTCCCAGTCATGGAGTTGACTGCCTTGTTTAGTTGATAGTATAAATAAATATCTTATGCTCCTTCTTAAGGTTGCACGATTTGATATTCTACTTGAATTCTCAATTTTTTAGTAACATAGATACATTACTCTTTTGTACTCATGATTTACGGTGAATAAAATAAAGTTCTAAGTTTGAGCGTCTAAGTTCTCATTAGTTTTAGATGATACTTATGGGTATGTACAGGATCATCATGGAAAAAACAAGCCCTTAAGTGGCAAAAAATTCAAAAAAATCAGAGTTATGAAACTTGACATAAAAATTTGAATAAATTATCTATATTATTTCAAAAATATGTAAAAATAGAGTCTATAGAAAATTGAATGTAGTTTCTAAACTACTAGGCTTATTTAAAAATAAAATAAATCTATTTGGTGAAAATTTGAAATTTCAATGCAGTAGTACTTAAATTTCAAGAAAAAAATAACAAGTAGGTGTCTGTCTGACCACCCTAACCACAATAAAATGATAATATTTTTTTATAAGATTTTAGATATAAGCAGAGGACTCATGTCTCGATGTGATGCATATTTTTATGTAATTTGTTTCCAAGTAAATAATTAATTATGGGTTTTTTATTACAATTTTTTAAAAATATTAAAAATTGTATGTCTAACCACCTTAACTTGGTCAAAACTTCATGAAATTCAATTTTTCTTTTTTTAATCCTATAGTATACGAACCATAGAATGTGATGCATATTTTAGATTCAAAAAATGTGATACCGTTTGAAAGCTCTAGATGGTTTTCAATCAGACTATCGATCAGGACTTTATTAGTAATTCAAATAGAAAATTAATAATAATTATTTATTAAATTCAAAGTAAAGCATAATTTATATTGGTGGAAAGCTAAGAATCTCCTTTAAAAACCCTTTTCATTTCATCAATTTGGGGTAAAAAGAAAGTCATCAGCCATATACCCTACACATACCCATCATATTGCCACTTTTTGGCCCATCATGATCCTGCACATACCCTTATCCAAGGGGGCCCAATTGGTGAGTAATTCATCCTTTTAGTTTAGTATTACTTTCTATTTAGTAATTAGTTAGAAATCTGACACAGATTGCTCCTACAACCACTAGAATTTTATTCTATGATTGTTCTTGTAGCCAAGGCAAACAGAGTAGTGCCCTATTTGTTGCTTAGATTTTCATTTCTGTTATGCATTTTAGTTTGATGTAGTTGTTGATTGATGATTGAAATTTATAGCATTTCCTTCTAAGCAATTTACTTTCAGCGTTGTGTTCCTTAGCTATGGAATGAAAATGGCTACTTTGGATTCCTAGTGCACATAATATGCTAACCCATTTCAAGTTTGCTTCCCTAGGTTGACAAGTTAAATGCATCTTCATGATGATTGAAATAGCTATTCAAGTTAGATGTCCAATCTTTGAATCATGGCTATAAGGGCTTAGTTATTAAATCATTATAGGAGGCCAACATATGCAATGATGATGGGATTTGGTTGCTTCAAGGTATGATGGGGAAACAATCGATATCAGTGAAGTGCTACTTATCTAGTATGTCATTCAATGTCTGTAATTATTTTGTTCAATGACCAAGAATGCAATGATATTTGCAAAATTGTATTTTAGAATCTTTAGGGTGAATATCTAACCTATTCATAGGTGGTAAAAGTATGAGACCTTTGTTTAAAAGTAGTTGAAGTCTCCTTTCACATTTGGGTGGAGGATACATAGGAAACTTGAGTTTCTTCAATTTGTAAGGTCATTTTCACTTGCTAGACACTCCTTATTCATGAATAGAAGGAGGAAGAGGACCTATAGGGATCCTAACATGCTTGTCATTAGAAGGGGATGATGGTTGTTCATGTGGGAAGAGAATTTTCAAGTCAGGAGGAGCATCCAAGATCACTGTACCATCATCCTAAAGTCTCCTAGGTTGAAAATGAGGTCTATTAGGATGAGAAGGATCTTGATATCCTAATTCTATTGTGTTTGCATCGGTTGGCTATTTTTCAAGAAGTTGATGAATGTCATGTTCATGTTTTGTGTCATAGCCTTGTTTATTTAGAATAGTGAAACCTTTGCCATATGTGTCTTTAAGGTTTATGGGAGTTTTTGTGACTTTGTGATCATAAGATGGTTGTGAGTGTATTTTTTTAGAGGAACCTTAGGTTCTTCATTGATTTAAAGATGTAAATATCCTAAGTGATTAGGAGGTGCAACAGTAAGGAGATCTTGTGACTTTATGGAGGGATAAAAGGTTGCATTGGCTTTGAGGTGATCAAGGCATTCATTGTAGAAATTGTTCCTGCTATCATCATGTCTTCTCCAATGGTGTCTAAATCACAAGGATGACAATCATGACGAGTTGAAGGAGTATGAGGAAAATTAATGTCATTAGGGTCACAACCAAAGGCACAATTGGACATGTCTACCAATGATTTTAATGAATTCCAAAGCTTATTGAAAGAAAATTTCATGAAGAAAATAAACTAAGATACAATAAATGATTAAAATAGAGTTTCTAGAAATTAAAACAGAATGCAAGAATAGGAAACTGTAATGTAGGAAAATGCCAAAAAGATACTAGAAATGTTGTTTAAAAAGTGTACAGGGACTTATTCAGCTAGGGTGGCAAATGAATCCCAGTGATTATTTTTTTTTGTTTTTGTGAAATTTTAAAATGATTCTAATGCTCTACAAAATGCAATTAAGAATGTAGAATGCAGATTTTTGGTTTTTTCAATGATATGTAATGCAAGAATGAAATCTAAACAAATAATCCACTAATGCAATGTGAGAAGTCATAGAATTCAAGAACAAAATAAGACGCTAATTTAATGTTGATGAAAAATTAATCTAGGATGCAATATGTGAATGAAATAATAATTGCAAAGTGTTCAAAATGTAGGTTCACCAAAATGAACCATAGATTTTTGGCACCATGCACTTCTCTAGCTATTCTAGGGTTTTTCACCTAAAAGGAGAGAGGTAGGGCCAAAAATGCTAAGGGGTTCATTCAAATTATGTTACATATGTGTGATGTTATCTAAGCTAAATGAAGTGAACTAAATGTAATTAAGAAATTTAAATGAATGATTACGAATGCAAAACTAAGATTTAAACTGTGATTGAAAACAAACTATGATATGTAAACAATGAACTAAAAGATGAATGAAATACAAAATAGAAAGAAATGGGATGAAACAGAGTGCACTTGGGCAAGATTTGAGGAATCAAGAATTTGTAGAATGTTGTTTGAAATTATTGAAAATCAATAGTGGGACTCATTCGCCAAGGGTGGTGAATTAGTCCTACTACTAGTGAAATTAGTCACAAATCAAGTTTCTAACTATCGGGATCTGGAATCTGAAAAAATATAGATTCTAAGCCTTAAGGTGAGACTCATTTGCCACTGGTGGTGCATCAGTCCTCTCCCAAAATTTTGAGAAATTAGGAGACAACTCTGCAACACCAAATTTGGAAATGTTTGTTTGTTAGGTTGTTGAAGTCAATTATGTAGGAAACAAACATAAAACCTTCTCCAAGCTTGAAATATGATTGGTTTGACTTGAAGCACCTAGTTGACTTGTTGACAAATCTTCAATCACCTAAATGCTTGTAAAATATGCATACAAAGGTCTGCAAACACACATGCAAGAGGGAAAAAATGGTTGAGGGTTAGCAAATAGACTTTGGTAATCAATCCCTTAATGAAATAATGAAATGCAAGAGAATGATAAACTAACAACATGTGAATGCTATCAACTTACCAAACCATTGATGAAGCAAATCTAAAGTTGTGTCAATGGATGCTCCAAAATGCTTGAATAGTGCTTGATTTCATGTTGTAAAATTCTTAAGATGATGTATGAGTGAATGTTTGAATGGATGGGGATTAAAAGGGATGTAGAAACACTTATTTATATAATATTGTGCCTTACTAACCTGTTGATATCTCATCATAGGCCAACATCAAGTGATTTTAAATAAAAACCTGAAAGGAAATTTAAAATATTTTGAATTTGGAGCCAAGGGGAACTCATTCACCACCCATGGCGAATGGGTCCCACCTAGGACCTGAAAATGGGTGTTGGGAATTATCTTGTATTTAATGTTGTTTATTGGGCTTACACTCAAAAATACACTTAATTAAACCTTATAAGGGGATAAAAGGGTCAAATAAAGCATAAGAAAGGGGTAAATAGTGAAGTTATGCCTAGAGAAGCATGAAATCTTGTTACAAGACTTTACAACACTTCAAAATAGCACTTGTTTAGTGATGAAAATGTGTTTTTTAGGTAAATTTTAATGAATAGAATCTAAAAGAATGTCGAAATGCATTACAACACTTCACAACACCTTTACAAGATGTCATTATTTGAATTTTAGTACCTAAATATGCATGTTGAAGTCATGTTACATCATAAAATCAAAGAAAAATAGATCAAACATCATGAAACAAGACCTAAAAGGCCATGAAAATGAAAATGGGGCCATTTTTCTATGGCACACCAACCATAGGTACTCATGACAACAACATTTGTTCTTCTTCTAGTATCTCTCCTAGTTATGAAGTAGATACTTTGATGTTAGACAACACAATCAATGATAGTCATGAATATCTTAGTTGTCCCCCTTCACCTCGTGAAACACCTCTTGAGAAACAATATTCAACCATTGATCATTCCCCTACTTGCGATGAAGTCCTTTTAGAAGAACCAACCTATGAATGTCAAAAACATTTGGCTTTTTGTTCTCCTAAAAACTCTCCTCCTATGAAAACTATCATGATGCAAGATAATCATAAAGTCACATTTGAATCTCATTCACCAACACATCATGCCAATAAAGACAAAATTATTGAGGTTATGATAACACAAGTGGGATCTCCTTTAATTAGCAATCTTCCTAAGTCACCTTCCATTAGTGAATCACACAAAAAATTCAGAGATTTCTTGAAATCCATGATGAAATCTACTCATAACAATGTTTTGTAGCTACTAAGTTGTAACTTAGTAACTCAAACATCTAGGGTACCACACAAAACTCCTACACCATTACCTTTTCCTCAACAAGTGCCTAGTGTTGAAGATCTTAAAAAGACTCCTGCTAATATATTTGTATGGTAACTTATTCAACTCTCATCGATAGTGAAACTTCTCTTTCATGAAATGTTGCAAATACAAAAGGAAGAGATGCAATCTTACATAAAATTGAATCATGTAACATCCTCCTCTCATCCCATGCAAGCCACCTAGTCAAAAATCACATTCCCTAAACATGAATTACCCTCGCGTGAGATTCAAAACAAGAATGATCCCTTGATGATAAAAGTGACCATTAATGAAACTTTAGTTAGGCACACTCTCATCACCAATGGAGTGGAAATTAATGTTTGTAGCATGGACCTCCTACACAAGCTTGGCATGGACAAAAAGCTCATTCAACTTAATGATGTTCATAATTTTGGCTTTGACAATGTTCATAGGAAACCACTTGGGATGATCACATTACCTATTAAGGTCGGACCTGTCATGTTGCCTACCTCTATCCATATTATGCAAGGACCCCTTCCATACAATCTTCTCCTAGGGAGACCATGGATTCATTCTATGAAAGGAGTCCCTTCTAACCCTCATTGTACAATGAAATTTGAATACAACAACAAGATATACAGGATTGTTGTAGATGAGCAAAGCTATGCTTCAACTGATCAGAACACTTCTAACTCCCCTAATCCTTTCATTCCTAGGTCACAACTTGAGCCTATACAAGTTGGTCCTAACTCTTCACCTACGAAAAACCTCATTTGTGATAATTGGGGGTTGTTAGATTCTACACCTCATTTCCATAACATTCCCAAAATCTCACCCTCATGGTCCAAAGAGTCGTATACAAATAATTCATTTTCATACATAATTTCTAGTAGTGATTGGAGTTTCAAACCTACCTTTAAGGGAGGGTGTTAAATATCCCAATCTCAACCCAAACAACCTTGTGTTCCATTCGCTCAACTTAGTAATACCAAATCACCCTATGGTGGTGATGGGGGAAATATAATTCCCATCCCTCACGAGGCAATGAAACATAACATTAAAAAGGATTTTTGTTCTTGTAAAGCAACCAATCCTTCTCAAAAACACACACCCCCTTCATCTAACTTGGAAGATTGTTATGGTATCGGTTAGAATCTTCCTCCTACATATAGATGCAATGAACACATGAGTGAAATTGATATATCATACTTATCTCCACTTTCATCAAAGACTTTGCACAACAATAACATTAAACCTCTCAAGGAGTGGTGTACTCTTCCTTGTGTGGGGAAACCTAGTTCATCTACCCGATACTTACTTTCATTCTATTTGGCTCACCTTTGTCCTACACTAAGTTGGGGCAAGGAGCTCGATAGCCTTGTCCTCGTATGTCACTTGTCATTGTCTCTTTTGACTCATCATTAACCTTTCATGAATACATAAGAGCAAGCTTGGGATGTGGATGTCGTGTCTTAAGAGTAACTCACATGTGACATACTCCCCTTTCCATGATGGAGCTTATCGAAAACATATGACTTGGCATAGGGCTTTCTGAGTACACTCTAATGTCTTCTTCCTTTTCTACTTTAAATAAATTGCTCACAAGACTAGTGTTCACAACTACTTTAAAGTGGGGACATACATCACCACTCACATTTTCATTATTTTATTTCTTTCTTCTTGCGATGCATCCTTTTCTTGGTGGAGTCATTGGGCTTGATTCCCTCCAAGAGCATGATACTTCTTTTGACTTATCCTCTCTTGGAGATGTTAAGTACAATGTCCCCTAAGATGAGACCTTGTATGAACTAAGAAAAATCCCTTTGAACATTTCCAACACTATCTTACATTTACAATGTCTATGAGTGTCAAGCATATGAAGTTGTGCTTACCTCATAGAGCTTGAAAATAATTTTCCTTTGTGGTGCCTTGTTAAAGTTATCAAGAGTTATAACTTTGATATGGTTGAGTGGGAAGCCCATTCAATGGCATGACTTTCCCCATAGCTATAGAAGTTGAAAAACCAACTTCACAGTCCCCAAGAAGCAACTACAAGATATCACCTATCACATGCAACAAATATTCAAAACAAAAAAGAAAGATGTTTTGTAAACCCTCAGAGAAAGTTTGTGCAAGCAAAACAAAAATAATGATTATTGAAAGTAATTGTTTTAAAAATAATACAAAATTCTTCCAAAAGGAAATCAAGCAATAAAGAAAGAAAAAACAACCCTAATCTTATCTTGAGCAAAAAGACAACTCAACAAGATAAGGATAAGAATTCGCCTAGGAAATAAAATATGCCTAAGTAAACTTATGCTAAAATGTAATTAAATAATTAATTACACCAACACACCCCCATAAGTGCAACTTAGGTAGAAGAAAATTATTATGAAAAGATGAGTCTTGACAACAAGGCCTGATCAGGTACTCATTTACAAATGCAATGCAAACTAAATCAAATGGGGTAAAGGAGAAAACCACATGGGAACAAAAATCCTCCGCAAAATAGAAGCAATAAACTAAGTGATGAAAGATGGAGGACTCCATAAGACCCCCCAAGGACACCATCCATCACAAAGATACATAAATGAATCCCCCCATAAGAGAGGAAGAAAGAGACCACAAATCCCCCCTAGAATGAAGTAACTCCAAAAGAACTAAAGAAACTACATCTCCTGAAAGAAGTGAGAGGGAAGAGGCCAAATGAAAGAAATCTCTAAAGGTGAAGTAGGTGTAGCTCGAGATGTCTCCATAGAAGCAAGTGTGACCTCAACCAATGAAGAAGTCAAAGTAGGTGAAGACTGAATAGAAACCTCCAGAGATGGATGATCAACAGGATCCTACTGCAATGCAATAGAAGAAGCCACATTGGTAGCCACAAAAATAGCGATAGGAGGGGGAGAAGATGGAATGGAAGGCTCGAGAATAGGATATGAAGTGAGAACACCAATGTTTAAGAAGCCAAATCTCTCCTTTGAATGGCGATGCACACTAGAAGTGTGAGGAACAGTTGTACGAATAAAAGCACCATCAGTAGCAAAATCGGTGAAGGAATACAACTGAGATGAGTGATCCACTATCCCAGTAGCAATAATTACTCTACTCTCCAAGTCTATGATGATAACTGAATCAAGTGTGAACTCCACAAATCTCCCAGTCCCTCCATGTGTGATTTGATAAATGCAAAGAAGGTTTTTTGTCAAGTGAGGGACACACAAGACATCCTAAAAGGAGTGGCCCCCAACACTAATAGACCCCTTCCCTATAAAACTCATGTAAGTGTTGTTTCCCATCAAAATGGGAGACAGTGCAAGGCTCAAAGGAAGTGAACATATGTGAATATTCCATATGATGAGATGCTCCTAAATCTAGAAGTCATCTCCTTAATCCAATACCTGAAGAAGCACAAAGAGCATGTCCCTTCATATCTAATGAAGTATGTAAACTAGTTATGCCTGTGTTATGCTATTCTAAAGAAGAATAATGAGAAGAAGATGATGTAGAATTCCTAGAAGGAAAATCAATCTGATTTTCCTGAAGAAGATGTTTCAGCTCATCAATGTCCTTCTTCTAACAATTATGTTTTGCATGTCCTTCCCTCTTGCAATATGCACATGTAGTCTTCTCCTTCCTAAATAATTTCTCATTAGAAGAGGAGGATGAATCTGAGGACTCCTTCTATTTCTCATGAGGTTTGGAATCCTTTTGTTTCTATTTCTTGCCTTTGCCTATAGAAGCCTTCTGATCTCTAGGCTCTTATGATGCAATAAGTTCATGTTATGAAGAAGGTTTCACCTTGCCCATGCTAGCTAACTTAGCTTTCTCTTGAGTGAGAGATGAAGAAAAGTCATCAAGAGATGGCATAGTGAATCTCGTACCAAGTGAATTCCTAGTGGCATAAAAGGTAGATACAAAAACTAAATAATCTTGTCCAAGTTTAGAAAGAATGTACAATATCAACTGAGAGTCTTCCTTCTGAACACCACACTATGAAAACTTCAATCTAAGAGACTTGAGTTTGGTGAAAAACTCTTGGATGCTATCAAAATCCCTAGGATTTAAGCCAATAAGCTCATTCTCTAACTAAAACCCTCTCATAGTATCCTGCTTCCCAAAAAAAGACTCCAAAGTAGTCCATATCTCATTTGGTGTAGTTCAAGACTCAATATGAAAAAGAAGGTAAGATGAAAGAGACAGACATAATGTACCATAAGCTTCATCACACCTATTGAACCACTTTTTCTTTTCAGTAGCACCTGTAGGTTCAATTTTTGTACCCATGGTAACCCTATACAACACTTTATGTTTTAAATGAATCTCCATTTGTTTTTTCCAACCAAAATAGTTGAATGGAGTAAGGGGTGAAATTTTATGTGTATCCATGATATAAAATAAAAATATATACTCTCAAATAAAAAAACAATGCTTGTTGATCTTAAAAAAAAACTTGATTACACGCTTTCCAAGAAAATAACCCACAAAACAAAGGCTAAGTTCTGATAAAAAATTAGATACCTAAAGAAAATTTTGCAAAAAATTAGGTCTAAGATTTGTGTAGAGAACTCAACTAGCTTTCCAATTCCTTTTTTAAAAAAAAAACATAGCCAAGACACAAAAGTTATGCCCCCTGGAGTGAAAACAAAAACTTTTAGATTTTACAGGCAAAAAAAGCATTAAACTAGAAAATTAGAAAATAAAATCACCATCATCAGAGTGGGCTCAGAACCATCTTTCTGACACCTATTCATTTTCAAAAAGCGGACACTATATGAAAAAGTTATAGCCAATTTCCTAAACACTCTCCAAATCTACACAATAAGCCTCCACAACCCTCAGGGGCTAAAAAGAAAAACACTTGGTCCTATGCAGGACCAGCCACTGGCACAGGGGGCTAAAGCTATAGGCTCCTAGTCATGGATGTGACCATAGTCTGTAGAAAAAATACCGGTTGGGCTAGGTCAGGGCTCCCGGTCCCTGATATGACCAGGGGCTATGCAGATTGAAGCTTGCGGGGGCTAGGGAGCTAGGCGACACAAAGGGTGGCAGAGTTGAAGTCTGCCACTCGAGGTGGCAGATGGGAGGCCGCTAGGTGGACTAGTGGTGGTGGGTGGGCAATGCCCCTTTTTTACACTGGCCGTAGTTTTTTTAACTGCTTTTTTTGATTTTTTTAATTTCTTTTGAATTTTGCCTCGATCTATGTGCTGGGGAGGCCATACGACCTCTCTGGATTTTTTTTTGTCTTTTTTTCAATTTTCACCAAAATCGATGAAACAAAAGGCATTTCTAGGGTTTTTGGAAGCTCTAATCGTGATGGCCATGTCCGTTTGGCCCAAAAATGCATAGAAAAATTTGTACCCCCAAATCCACAAAAAAATAGCCTGGCTTCAAACCCTTGCACAAAAAAAGATGTGAGAGAATATCTTCAGATCATGAACTGGCAGCAACAAGTCTGGAGCTCTAATACCATGTAGAAGTTGAAAAACCAAATTCACAGTCCCCAAGAAGCACCTATAGGAAATCACCTATCACATGCAACAGATATTCAGAACAAAAAAGAAAGATGTTCTATAAACCCTTAGAGTAATTTTGTGCAAGAAAAACTAGAATAATGATTATTGAAAGTAATTGTTTTACAAATAATACAAAATCCTTCAAAAATGCAATCAAGCAATAAAGAAAGAAAAAAAAAACTAATCTTATCTTGAGAAAAAAGATAACTCAACAATATAAGGATAAGAATTAACCTAGGAAATAAAATATGCCTAAGTAAACTTATGCTAAAGCGTAATTAAATAATTAATTACACCAAAAATAGCCACCTATGTGTTTGTGAGTGCATACCAACTAGCGTATGTTTCTCACCTTTTGGGATTTATCAACCAGTGGACAACCAAGAGTTCCATCACCCCAGAGTGATTATGCATTTTCCTTTTCAAACAAATAGCCTAGATCTGATCCACAACTAGTTGGACAAACGATCGAAGCTTAATCCACCTCACTTTTATTTCTCTTTCTCCTAGTTCTTGCCATTGCATTATTATGTATCTTGATTATTTGATTTAGGATCTTGGATCTTGGGGGCTTGATTTCCTTCTTGATCTTTGTCATTCTTTATCATATGCATATGTAGACTCAGATATCTCTTGAATGCCTACTCTAGTGTGAGTTTGAAGCAAGTTCATCTCTCACTAAAGTTGGGGCTAAATGTGTCGTAGAAAAATGGACCTCTTGTTTGACATGGGAATAATTCATGATAAAATCAACTTAAGAAGGCCTTGATTTAGTGTTGTGAAGTGTTTTATGCATCCATGCTAGGTCTTGGACCCTTGCAAATTGAATACCATGCTTTTATCGATGTCTCGTAAAGGTGTTGTAAAGTGTTGTAAGGGAATTTCACACTTTTCTAGACTTCATGAACCCATCTTCCCCTAATTCAACATTATAAAATGTGTTTAATAACATTATCACACTAATCTAGAAATTTTGTAAAACAAAATGTTAAACTAGTGTTGTAATGTGTCTTACACATTCACATTGGTTCTTGTGCCTTCCTAGGCTATTGGACCTCATTTTAGTGTTGTAAAGTGTATTTAATCACACTTTCACATTTAATTCTATGTCCCAAGAACAAATTTACCTTTACATCATCACTAATAGGCCTCTATCAACCCATAAATTGGTCAAATAACTAACAAAATTGCAATATAAACCTTATTTCCTTATCTCCTGGCATCTTAGCTTTGAAAATGGCCCTTGTGGGACTCATTTGACATCCATGGTGAATCAATACCATCTAGGTGGGACACATTCACCATAGGTGGTGAATGAGTCCCATTTGGCCCAATTTTGATCTTTAAGCAGGAAAAAATTAAATTTAAGTTTATTATTTTTACATGTCAGCCTTACAGATCCAATTTTCAGGCTAATAAGGTGAATTTCCTATAAAATCACCTCTCTAAACCCTAAAACATAATCCATTCTTCAATATTCATCCATCATTCTTCCATCTCAATTCAAGCAACTTAGGGTTTCATCATTTCAAGTCATCAAGATATCAATTTTTAGACATTCAAGGGAAAATTCTTCATGTTTTGTTGTAGGCATTGAAAATAAATCATCATGAAAATATTTATACATCTTGGAAGCTTGGAAATAATTAAGAATCAAGTTTTTTAGGTCTTCTCTTCATTGTCCAGGTCAAAATATCAACAAAAACTCACTTTTATGATCAAAAATCAGAGTTTCAGAAGAAAAGATCTGTAGAAAGCCAAAGTAAAGACTAAAAGCTCTGGATTCCATCTTTGAATAATCAAAAATTAAAAATTGGACTCATTTTCCATGGGTGGTGAATGTGTCCCACTTCCAAGTCAATTTTGAGTTTTCTACATTTTTAGATACCCTTTTGTTCGAAACAGGTTCTAGAACGGTCCTATAGATCTGGGACTGGTTCACCCAGAATGGAGAATGAGTTCCACGAAGCCTAAAAACTAGCATCAACATCATTTTAAAATCCATTTCTAGTCTCCATCCATATTCCAGGTGCACACTTTTAGTTTGGTCCATTTCTGTTACAGTTTTCTATTCATTTCCAAGTGTTCTTGCATTACACAATGTGTTTTTAGACATTCTTCGTTTCCTTAGTTTCCATTCATTAATCAATTAATCTTATTAGTTTCTTTCAATCAAAAATTGCATCTAGGTAATTTTTATCCATATTCCATCCATATTGCATTGACTTTGAGTGTAGACATGAACATTTTGGTTCTTCTTTCTCCTTTTTCGGTGAAAAACCCTAAGAGTGTTAGAAAGATCTTGGATGCAAAAAATCTATGCTATAGGTTTGATGTAATATTTTCTTGGCATTGAAGTCACACAAAGTGATAAGGGAATTTTCATTTTTCAAAATAAATATGGTTGATGAGGTTTAGAAGGATAAATTGTAGTCCAATTTCTACACCTATGGCAATAGGCACAAAGCTAAGTAGAGAAGATAATGATATTGATTTTGATTCAACTATATTCAGAAAATTGGTTGGTAGTTCAATGTATCTCACAAAAAATAGGCTGGATACAATATTTGGAGTTAGTTTTATTTCTAGATTCATGTATTCACCAAAAAACTCACATTCGCAAGCAGGAAAAAGGTTATTAAGGTGCATTGCAGGAACTATGAATCATGGAATATTGTTTTCTACTTCGAATAATTTTCAGTTGGTGGGATATATAGATAGTGATTTTGTAGGAAGTATTGATGATAGAAAAATTACATTTGGATATGGATTTCATTTTGGAACAGGCGTTGTACCATGGGCAGCAAAGAAGCAGCCTATAGTGACCATTTCATTAGCAGAAACAAAGTATGTCACAGGTACATCAACAACATGTCAAGTAGTTTGGATGTGAAGATTCTTGAAGGATCTAATGCCTGAGCAAGAGGAGGCTACTACAATCTATTGTGATAACAATTCCACCATTGCACTATCAAATAATCATGTTTTTCAGAAGAGGAAAAAGCACAATGACACTAGATATCACTTCATTCGTGAGTTGGTGTACAATGGAGAAATCATCCTACAACATTGCAAATCAAAGGAGCAACTTGCAGATATATTCACAAAGGCATTAGCACAAGAGAAATTTGAGTATTTGAGAAAAATTTTGGGCATTGTAAATATTGATGTAATAGTTGTTGATAGTAGAAATTAGGGGGGAGTGTTAGAATGTTCTAGTAATTTCTACCAGCTATAGGTTAGGTTTTTTATTTTTATGTTAGCTATGATACATTCCAAAAACTTCTTTATGTTAGCTAAGATTAGGAACTGCTAGATTTTTCTAAATGTATTGAAAATCCTCTATATAAAGGATTGATGTAAATCATTTTGAAGCATGCAATATAATGATGCATTTGGTTATTGTGCAGCAACAAAAAAATCTTATTTTCTTTTTTGTTGAATTTCCTTACCTTTTCCCACTATCATATCAGAGCTAGGTGAAAAGAACATCATAGAAGTTAAGGTGGTAGCATATCATTAGGTTCACAAGAGGAGATTGGACGAAGTTTGAAGCCATTTTTCTAAAGAGATAAATTACTAAAGGAGTCGTAGTTATTGCAGATCTATTGGAGATCCCTACAAAACAAAACAGATCAAAGGATTTTGAAGGCACTAATTGTAGGAGAAAAGTGAAGCAAGAGATAAAAGATAGATCACTTAGCACTAACAGTGGACTGCTATGAGGTTAGAGCCAAGGAAGATGTATGTTGGAGTCACTGCGAATATAGGATTCATTGTTTTACAGATTGCCTAAGTGAAAAGAATTCACTGTTTGCAAGATCTATTCATAACTGGCGAGCAATGATTGAAAACCCAGTTGCGAAGCAAGATTGAAGTCACTGATGTGATTGCAAAATTTAAAACACAAATAATTTTTTGTTTGTAAAAAGAGAGGATTGTAGGAAATAAGAATTGTAGGAGATAATTTTGCTGAGGACAAAAGAGTTTTTATACGAGCATCCATTCAAAAGAGACACTGCCCAAATGAAATGAGGAGAGGCCTATTTCATTGAGAAAAAAACCATGGGCAAGTTGGAGAATGATTATTGCTGCCAATAAAAGAAAGAAAGTTTCAATAAAATGAAAAGTTATTCACCCGTCAAGGATGTATCCCATAAGTGAAGTCTTTTTAACAAGAAAAAACTGATCTATATGAAATGACCATTATCCAACTTAATGCTAATAATCTTTTAATATGAACATTATAAAAAATGGTGAAGACTACGGTAAGCTGATATCTTTAAGCAAAACTCTTACTTTTATCAAGTTCTAGCTTCATTTGGATTATGTGATATGTTGGAAAATTATATGCTCTCGAGCCTCTTCCCATCCAGCTGCCTGTCAAGAGCATTCGATGCCTACAGATAAAAGATATTTTTGGGGATTGTTGTCCCCACTTGCTCCTGACGTGCACCTAAAGACTGCAAAATAATTAGTGAAGTTAGGAATTTTTGAATTCCAATTCAATGTTGGTAGGTGATTTTGAATTTGAGAGGGAATGTCTGTTGAAGACAAAAAGAATGAAGGAAGATTATTCTATTAGTAGAGAAGAGTTAGTTGAGAAGACTCAGTTAGAGTTGAAGAATTTTCTGTGCAGCAGCAGTCTATAGATAGAGAATTTTTTTGAGTGAGCTTCTAAAAGCTCATGAACAATAGCAACTATTTGTTTTGTGTGTGAGCAACGATTTCTCCTGAAGAGCTCTATGTAGCTCTTTTCAGTTGAGCTCCTAGCAACTCCTGAAGTTTTTTGTGTGTCTAGTTGAGCAGCTCATGAAGTTCCCAGAAGTTTGAAGTTTGTAGCTTAGAGTTACATTTCAATTGTTTATGTTTAATCTTTCGTGTATTGTCATTTCCAGCATATTTAATATAAAAAATAAAACATTGCATGCCCAAATTTGTCTCCTTGTTTTGTTAGTTTATTCCACATTTGTATTCCTCTATCTTTGCGGAAACAAAGCATCAATTGTGAGTGATTTTTTTCTATGCATACAGAAAATTTGGCATGGTATCAGAGCCATAGGCCCCATTTCCTCGTGAGTTAGGGCATTCTTTTTTGGGTATTGTTTTTTCTATGTAGGAGACATGGCTGGAGATGAAGGAAAGAGTTGGCAGCAGCCACCATCCTTTAATAGACAAAACTATGATGTTTGGGCAAAGAAGATGAAGACCATTATGGTCGCCGATGATTTTTGGGAGTTTGTGGTTAATGGATTCAATGATGTTACTGACCCAATAGCATATACTATGCTCACAAACAACTAGAAGAACTAGTTGAAGAAGTTGGTTGGGAAAGATGCTAAGGCATTGAGTTTGGTAGAAGTAGCCTTGACAGAGGCCATTTTTCCTAGAATAGCAATAGCTAACTATGCAAAGGAAGCTTGGGAAATCCTCCAAACCTATTATAAAAGGATTGACAAGGTCATATTGGTGAAGCTCTAGATGCTTTGAAGAGAGTTTGAGACTCTTGAAATGAAGGACAGTGAGTCCATCTTAGTTTTCCATACAAGACTCTCTGGTTTAATAAACCAGTTGAGGGTGAATGTTGAGATCACTGATGATCAGAGGATTGTGGAGAAAATCATCAGGAGCTTACCCATGAAATTTGATGTAGTGGTGATTTCCATTGAAGAGGCAAAGGATCTCACAACATTATATGTTGATGAGCTAATGGGTTCTCTGGAAACCCATGAGCAATGCCTAAATAGGTCTGCAAGTTCCTCCTAAGAGCAAGCTTTTAAAGCTCATTCAAATTCAAGAGGAAGGGGGAGAGGTAGAAATAGCTCCAAATGTGGTAGAGGGAGATCTGGATGTGGTAATGCTGGAGAAGAAAGCTCGGCACGTGCAAACAACCAAGAGGGAGCAAGCAGCTCTCAGACCAACTCCCGAAGAGGCAAGAAGAACAACAGTTTGAACTAGAAGAATGACAAGAGCAATGTTTAATGCTACTACTATCATAAGTTTGGCCATTATGTGAGTGAATGCTAGACAAAGTAGCATGACTAGTCAAAAAAAAGTGCAAATGTGTCTGATTTGAGTGTGGTTGAAGGAAACTAGTCCATAGCCTTCATCATGTGTAACATTGGTGAAGAAGGCAGCCCCAAAGTTTGGTATTTGGATAGTGGTTGCAGCAACCACATGAGTGGTAATGAAAGTCTTTTTTCTTTTATTGGAAAAACTGTTAAGTCTGAAATAAGAATGGGGAACAATTGAGTAGTTCCTATTGTTGGAAGAGGATCTATTATGATCCGAAACAAGCAAGGTGAGAAGAAGGATATACAAAATGTATTTCTTGCTCCTGGTTTAAAGTACAACCTCATGTGTGTTGGTCAACTAATCCAAATGGATACAAAGTACTGATGGAGAAGGGTCAATGCGTCATTTAAGAAAAGAATGAGAGGATGAAGGTGTTTGCAGTAGTCCAAATGACAAAGAACTAGATGTTTCCATTGAAGATTGAGATGTATTTCTCATCTGAGTCCATTGCTGCACCTCTTAGGAATGGATAATGTACAACAGTACATCATGTAGTGCTCAAGAGCACCATTCAAGATCCCTCCAATCTATGGCATCTTAGGTATGGAAATTTAGGCTATACTAGTTTGAGTCTTTTGTCCAAGAACAAAATGATTGATGGTTTGCTAGGAATAGTAGAGCCTACTTTTAGATATGAGGCTTGCATTTTGGGCAAGCAACATAGGCAGCCCTTTCGATCGAGAAACTCTACAAGGGAAGGAGCACCATTGGAGCTGGTGCATACAGATTTGGTAGGCCCTATGCAAACCATTTATGTTGGTAAGAGCAGTTTTTTTGTGACATGCATTGATGATTACAACCGTAAGACATGGGTCTATTTTTTGCAACATAAATTTGAATCCTTTGATAATTTTTTGTTGTTTAAGGCCTAGGCTGAAAAGGAGAGTGGAAACATGCTTAAGGTCCTAAGGTCAGATAGAGGAGGAGAGTATACCTTTAATTTGTTTGTGAATTTTTGCAAGAAAAATGGCATCAAGAAGGAGCTAACAGCTAGTTATACTCCACAGCAAAATGGAGTGGCTAAGGGGAAGAATAGGACTGTCATTGAGATGGCAAGGAGTATGATGAAAGCAAAAGGACTCCTGACTGAATATTGGAGAGAGGTTGTAGCAATAGCTATTTATTTGATAAATAGAATTCCAACAAAGGTAGTTCATGACAAGATACCTCAAGAGGCATGGACAAGACACAAGTGGAAAGTTGAGAATGTGAGAGTGTTCGGGTGTGTAGCATATGCACACGTGCCTAAAGAAAAGAGGTAGAAATTGGATGACAAGGGTAAAAAATGCATTTTCATAGGCTATATTGAAGATTCCAAAGCCTATCGGCTATACAAGCTGATCACCAAAAAGATAGTCATTAGTAGGGACATGGAGTTCCTAGAAGACAAGTCATGGGATGGAGTGATAGATTCTGACAACTTAGAACCGCTCCTGACAGCTCTTGAAGAAGCAGAAACTAAACATGAAGTTCAAGAAGATGAGTTAGTAGAGGCTCTTGAAAGCATCAGACGAGCTCTTGAAGAGCTCATAAGAGCGCCTGAAAGCTCCCGATGACTCCTGATAGCTCCTGAAGTCGGAAGACAGTCATGTAGACTGTCACAGTCAGCTAGAGGATTAGCTACTGAAGGTACCAGTCAAGCTCTTGAGAGGTCCCTGAGAGCTCCTGAAGTTGGTAGATAGTTAGATAGACTATCACAGATAGCCAGAGATTTGGTTGCAGTGAGCTCTAGAGAAGCTCCTAAAGTTTTCCTGAGAGCTCCTGAAGTCACCTGAAGAGCTCCTGAAATTGCCAATAGAGGTCCTGAAAGCTCCTGACAGCTCCTGAACCTACCTGCTTAGTGTAGCAACAATAGCAGTGAGAGCTCAGAACCACCTCTTGCCCCCTAATTCCAAAGAAGACCAAGAGTCTAAGGGAGATCTACCAAAATGAAAGGTATGATGAAGAATTTGATGAGAGTTTGAACTTTGCATTATTTTCTCATGGTGATCCAATTTATTTTGAAGAAGCTGTGAAAGAGGAGAAATGGTGTGATGCCATGGATGAGGAGATAGATGCAATAGAGAGGAACAACACATGGGAGTTAACATATTTTCCTCCCAACAAGAAAGTTATTGGGGTAAAATGGGTCTACAAGACCAAGTGCAATGTCAAAGGAAAAATAGAGCAGCACAAAGAAAGATTAGTTGTCAAGGGGTACAAATAGTAGTTTGGGAGAGATTATAGTGAGACATTTTCCCTTGTTGCAAGGATGGAAACCATGCATGAAGTTATAGTAATTGCAGCCCAACGCATGTGGAAGTTGTTTCAAATGGATGTGAAGTCCACCTTCCTTAATGGAGTGTTGAATGAAGAGGTTTATGTGGAGCAACCATTCGGATATGAAGTTTTGGGTCAAGATATGAAGTTTTGGGTCAAGAAAACAAGGTGTATAGGTTGAAGAAAGCTCTTTATGGGTTGAAGTAAGCTCCACGAGCATGGTATAGTAGGATTGAATCATATTTGATGAGCAATGGCTTTAGCAAAAGCGATGGTGAGCCCACTCTTTACATCAAGGCAGCAAATGGTAAAGTTTTGATTGTTGTCATGTATGATGATGATTTAGTTTTTACTAGGGATGATGATTTCCTCATTGCTGATTTTAAAGAGGCCATGAAAAGAGAGTTTGAAATGACATATTTAGGTCTTTTGAGATATTTTCTAGGCATAGAAATAAAACAAATGCACGATGGTATATTTATCTCTCAAGAAAAATATGCAAATGAGATCTTGAAGAGATTTAGGATGCTTGAAAGCAAGCCTTCCCCCACTCCAACAACCATAGGTCTGAAGTTGAGCAAGGAAGATTGCAGCAATAATGTGGATCTGACCCTGTTTAAAAGTTTGGTTGGAAGTTTAATGTTTTTAGCTACAATTAGGCCTGATATAATGCACAGTGTGAGTCTTATTTCTAGATTTATGCAGACTCCATGAGACACCCATTGGAAAGTGGGTAATAGAATCCTGAGGTATGTAAAAGGCACCAAAGGATATGGCATTATGTATACAACAACAAATGATTTTGGGCTGGTTGGTTACACAGACAGTGATTGGGAAGGAATTTTGGATGATATGGAGAGCACATCAGGCTATGTGTTTCATTTGGGTTTGGAAGTCATCTCATGGGCTTCCAAGAAACAACCCATCATTTCCATATCTATAGCTAAGGCTGAGTATATAGCAGTAAATGCAGCAACATGTCAAGCTATTTGGCTAAGAAGATTCTTAGCAGATTTCAGAGAAGAACAAGAGGATGGAACAATGATCTTTTGTGACAATGTTTCATTGATAGCTTTGATGAAAAATCTTTTGTTTCATAGAAGAAGCAAGTACATCAAAATTAGGTATCATTTTATCAGAGAATTGGTTGAGAATGGTGAAATTAAAATGGCTTTTTTAGGTCTAAGCAGTAGCTAGCAGACGTTTGCACTAATCCTTTAAGCAAAGACAATTTCGAGCACCTAAGAACTAGATTGGGCATTGTTGATTTGGATTAGGATTGATCTTGTTTGTCGGCTCAGGATCAAGGGGGAGTGTTGGAAAATTAAATGCTCCTGAGCCTCTTCCCGTCCACCTACCTGTCAAGAGCATTTGATGTCTGTAGCTGAAAGATTGTTTTGGGGATTGCCTTCCCCACTTGCTCCTGACATGCACCTGAAGATTACAGAAGAATTAATGAAGTTAGGAATTTTTGAATTCTAATTCAATGTTGGTAGGTGGTTTTGAATTTGAGAGGGAATGTCTATTAAAGACAAAAAGAATGAAGGCAGATTATTCTGTCAGTGGAGAAGAGTTAATTGAGAAAACTCAGTTAGAGTTGAATTTTATGTGTAGCAGCAGTCTGTAGATGGAGAATTTTTTTGAGTAAGCTTATGAAAGCTCCTGAATAGCAGTAGCTGTTTGTTTTTTGTGTGAGTAGAGATTGCTCCTGAAGAGCTCTGTGTAACACCTATCAGTTGAGCTCCTAGTAGCTCCTGAAGTTTATTGTGTGTCTGGTTCAATAGCTCATGAAGCTCCTAGAAGTTTGAAGTCTATAGCTTAGAGTTACATTTCAATAGTTTATGTTTAATCTTTCTTGTATTGTCATTTCCAACATATTTAATATAAAAAAGGAAAAAATTGAATTCCCAAATTTGTCTCCTTGTTTTGTTAGTTTATTCTGCATTTGTATTCATTTGTCTTTAGGGAAATAGAGCAGCAACTCTGTGTGATTTTTTTTCTGTGCATACAAAAAATCTAAAAATTGTGTGGCTGAAACAACGTAACGAATTTACCCAAAATTTGGGTGCAAGTTTTAATGATACTACGTTGGCATGCAGTGGATCAGGAGGCTTTGGTGCAAAAACAAGCTATGGAAAGACTAATCTGTTGAAGTTGTTTTGCAATGATACAAGCACATATGTATTCTGGGATGAAGTTCATGGCACTAAAAAACTTTATAGCATTATTTTAGATAATATTTGTAGCAGAAACACTTTAATTGCATATAAGTTTTATCTCTCTACACTAGTCTTGGGAGTTGGGAGAAACTTATCTGATTAGTAATGATGCAATGAACCTAACAAAGATGTAGTTTTAATTGTTTCATTTAGAAGGGTTGTAGAATTCACAACTAAGAACTCAATATTTAGGAATAAGTTCACATAATTAGAGTATTTGTATGAAAAAAATATTTTTGATTATTATTAGTGACTTATTAAGTTTCTACCAATAATGCAGAGACTAATGTTTCTGTGGAATCAATTTTAGTATTAGTTTACATTGGTACCTGTATTGGCCAAAACATTTGATAGATTTATTAATGTTCTAATTTTGTACATTTAATAAAATTATTAATGCCAAAAGGCGTTTCCATTGCAGTGGTATTTTTTCCATGCATACTTTTATCAATCTGATTTAATTTGACGTTTAGGTGGAATAGATGGTATGCCAATTGATTTCTTCAACTGCTTCCAACATTGATATATCTCCAATTGCAAGGGTTAAAAATATGGTACTTTTTTTAGAAGCATTGTATGGAAAGAAGGAATACTAAACAACATTGATTATTTACAGAATAACATATCACTATGGAAAGCTTATTCCTAACTAGAGTGCCAGCAGATCAAGAGATATGTTACCCACAGGAAATAGGATATCTTCAACAAATACTATCCATGTTTCACCCTTAAATGAGAATAAGGTTAAGTTGAAAATTGGGCTTTGTCATATGGAGCGCCATTTCTACTGACATTTGAGTTGATCTTCCTTTTGCTTGGCCTACAGGAACACAACATTATCCAGCTATTAAACCATAACTTTATTGACCTATTAAAAGGAAAATTCCATCATTCCAAATTTCAAGCCCTGGCTTGATAGTCCTTAATAAAGATTCACCCCTAAATGAGAATGAGGTTAAGTTCAAAATTGGGCTTTGTAACATATGACTAGCTAAGATCGTGTAGCTTGCATATCTTATAAAGAATTCCTAAGGCAATGTCCTTACACTCTAGAAGTAATTATAGCCCTAGCTAATTGAAGAAAATCTAGTCTATTTTTTCTGAAGCATAAAGGAAAGATGGAAGGCCCTCATCTAATCTTGAACACGTGTGTTGGTTACATCGTTATGTTGAGGCCCAATACATTGTGATTTTGAGATCATAAGGGGCAAGCGGATGGTCACATAAGGACTCTACCCTTGATTATATGATTAATGTAAATAATTTGATGATTACTATAACTTAACATTTGTAAGAATATATCTTTCAGTGTTTATTTATATAGATTTTCTATAAAGATAGATATACTAGTTAAATAAGTGCTGAAAAAATATCATTGTCTATCGCTATTTTTTTATTGGGGATGTTCTTGTGTCTTTACTTTAAAAAGTGGGAAATTTTTGGTTTAATAAGAAATCAAGAGGTGTCTCTCTTGCATCAATTTCTTTGCTAACAAATATATAAATTTTATATGACTATCTTTAGAATGACGAATTTGAATTGAGTTTTATTTCACATCACAGACTTTTTTTTTGGCTCTACTAAAAAATAATGATATAAAAAAATAAAATAAAATAAATAATGGTATAGTATGTTATGAACCATAATTTATCAAGAGTTGAGGATTGCATTTCATATAGTTATTTTCTATATCTTAGCTTGTCTAAATTTTGATCCCTCTTCTCAATTACAAATTTTTATTTTTGATTGGTGAACTTTTGCTTGGCTGGAGAGGATCGAAGTCTTTGGAAGGTGTCACTTTGAATATTTTTAGGTAGAATCTTAGCAATTATTGTTTCATATTTATCGATGCATATTTGTTAGAATATGATTCTAAAAGGTAACAAGTTGGTTTTAGTTGGCTATCAAAATTTAATCAAATTTGTAAGAACTGATCGTGTCTTTTAAGGTTGTATAAAACAAGTAATCTTTTGAAGTGGAATGTAATAAACAATTTCATTTGTGTGTATTTTTTTATCTTTTTATTTTTTTTATCTCTCTAAATTTAATCATGGTATTAGAATTAGATTGCTTGTGACTCCATTTTAGAAGTTTCCAATAAAATGAGAGTATCTTGAGAGAGATCAACTTGAGATAGGACACATTGATTTTTGTAAAATTGGTAGAATAGGAGGGTAGATGGATTAGAAGGTCAAATGTGTTAAGGAAAAAGTAGAGAGATTCTCTTAGAAAATTACAATTCTTTTTATTGAAAGAAAATCCCCCAAAGTGCCTAAGGTGAAAGTGTCTATTTGAAGGAAAGTTAGATATTTTTCTATTGCAAACAAAAAAAGAATGGACTAAATTTTTTGAGTCTTGACTTTGGAGTCTTTTATATTTGTTGAAAGGATAAGGTTTTTGTAACCATGTCTCTATTTTAAGGAAAGGTAAATATTTTTCTATTTCCAACAAACAAAAAATGGACTAAATTTTCTGAGTATCAAAACTTAACTTTGGAGTCTTTTATATTTGTTGAAAGGATAAGGTTTTTGCAACTGTGTGTTTTTCTTGGGAGAGGAAAATAGAGGCTACTATTGGTGAGTCCAATGACCAAATCATATTATTATTTAAATGAATAATAGATGTGTTGGGATCATCAAATCACATCTACAAGGTTTTTCAAAGGAAAGATCGGCTCGTTGATATGTCTCCATTTGAGTGTTGCAGGAGGAGAGGAGAATGATGTTCAAAAAGGAATCATATTCCCATCTAATAATTTAGTGGATTCTCAACTAGGAATGAAAGAAAATTTATAATTGTATGAATATGTTAGATATCATAGAGACTTCATTTCTTCATGAAGAAAAAGTGTTAAAATTAATAAATAAATACATTAGCATGTTGTTTTTAGTGTCCCTTTCAACTCTAAAAATTGTTAGAGTATTCTTTAAGGATTTTGCAAATTAATTTCATTTAGTTGTCAAGTTTAGATTCAAGTAACTTGCATAATTTTCCCTACCATTTTTTGATATCTTATGAACAACTCTTTTTTAATCAAACCTATTACACTAGAATTTCCCACTTGACATCCATATGTTTTTTGTTTTCTCATTATTTTAAAAAACATCTTCTATTATTATTTTAATTCAATTAATATTTAATTCATTTATTTAATTTATATTTTTAAAAGTTGAATACATTTTAAAAATTCTTATTGTTTAAGAAATTTTAAAAATAAATAAATTATAATGTTATGGAACTAACAAAATTAAATATTAAAAAACTCTAGGACCTAAATTTAAAAACTAAAAATAAAGAATATATAAAATTATGAGATCATAAAATTAAAAATTTTAAATCAAATTAATAAATTAATAGTACTCTCAATTCCATATTCAAATGAATTCAATCAAGGTTGGTGGAAAGCACATCACTCCTATGTGATCCCTTAATAAAATTTCACCATTTTGGATGATATAATGAAAACTCTATCACTAGTTAGGGTTTCTACTCTTTTGAAGAAATAACCAAAATATTCAGTTGCCTCAGCTTAAGGGGATTGGATGGTTTACATAGCCATGAGTGGGGAGATCATATATTTTAGTGGAATGGTTGGGCTAGAGAATATTTTCCTAAACATATATGTGTCACACAAGCTTTCCTCCTCTCTCATGCAACTTCTAAAGAAATTCCTTAGTAGACCACTGGCCTTTGTAACAAAGTGCCCTCCATCAATTTGGTGAATATGTAGTCACCCTCCAATTTTCATGTTTTTAATGTGAGATTGATGCTTTTTAGTTTCAACATTTACTCATGATTGATGTGATGATTATATTGCAGCTCTCATTGGTGTGTATGAACCACCACATGTTAAAGATGAGATCCCTCAACATGTCGATTGTCAGAATTTTGTGTATGTTTACATGATTGGTTTTTTATTATGCTTCAATTTAGTGAAATCGATTATTTATGTTATGATTAAATATGAGAATGATTATTGATGTTTAGAAGGAATGATTTATTTAAGTATTTATATGATGGATGTTAAGATTTTATGCTTATGCTATTGGATCCCATTAGGATGATTATGTTATGCTTCAATTATTTTTACATTGAGCAGATATCCTTGGTGTGTGTTTAATGGTTACAAGTATAGGGTTATTTCTCCACCTAGCTACATAGGTTTGAGTGATTCCCCAATGGTGGTTAATTCAAAGATGTCACATTGGGCCCTCCATATCCATTCCCTAGTTGTACTCAAATAAAGTACAATATGTGTTATACTTGTCCTTATGTGAACCTAGATCTAATTTAAGAGCTATTACAAAAACCCCGTGTGTTGTGAATGACCAATGAATATTTGATTTAATTCATGGTTTAAATCCTTTTTTTTCCTACAATTAAAATATTATAAATCTAAATGATTCTAATAATATTAAAATGTTTTGAATGTGATGCAGGAGCATCCAGTGGTGTAAGGGCAATCTTGCATCACCCAAAAATAGTTAAATTTCAATTTTCTCAGTTTTTAGATTTTTTACTTTTTTGGATACCCTTTTCATCATAATGAAATTCCCAATTTATGGTTTTTATTTTCTATTCCTAGGTTGAAAGATATTGCAATTTTAGTTTCCCAGATTTACACTTGAAAATCTTCTGATTTAGATTTGAGGCACTTAGAGTTCCCAGAACGGCCCCAAAACTTGTAAAAACTGGCATAGAAAATTTTGAGTGTGTTATTGACTTTGAGACCTTTCCAACGGTTCAAACAGTTCATAAATCGGAGTCCCGGATCAAAAGTTATGGCCTTGGGAAGTTGGCACACTTTCTAGAAGATACAATTGCAAATGCTCTTTTCAAATTTGAACTTCATGTTGTAAATTTTCGGTGCCAAACCGCCTAAACTCAAATTTGAATGTTGTTTTGGCTCCAAACTAATGAGGAGCTCTATTTATGGGCAGGTTTCTAATTTTTAGGTAACTTTTTGGGGGATAAGCTCACATATTGCGAAAAGGTGATTTTGTAGCTTTCTATAACTTGCATGTGTTGTAGAACTTGGGGATTTGAGATCATCTACATGTAAGAAGCTCCATTTTCTGAATAATAAAATTATTCTCTTATTTTTGGGTTATTTTTTAAGTCTCATGTTGCGCCCTCATCAAGTGGTATCAGAGCATGTTTTCTTGAGTGTGTGGACAGATCGCTAATTGTGAGGCAGTTCACACCAGGACCGTGGTTGTGGGTCAAGGTCAAGAAAGATGCCTCCAAGAGTGATGCCTGGTAGGCATGGTGGTGCTAGAGGTGGTCGAGGTAGCATAAATGTTGGTGGAAGAGATGCACTGGCAACCCTCCAAAGACAGATTGATGCATTACAAAAGCAATTGAGAAGAGGGTTAAACCTGAGGGAGGAAAGTGAGGATGAAGGAGAGGAAGAAGGTTCAAATGTAGAAGAGGAAGAAGAAAAAATTGATCAAGACCAAATGCGGCTAATAAGGGCCATTTCGAAGATCAGAAAAAGACCCAAAGCAGAAGTCCCCAATTATTCTGAAAGTCTGAACCCGAAAGAGTTGATCAACTGGATCAATGAGCTAGAAGAATATTTTGAGTATGAAGAAATAGAGGACCCAGATCGGGTTAAGTTTGTGAAAATGAAGCTGAAGGGCCATGCCAATATTTGGTGGAAAGAGGTCCAGTTGGAAAGAAATCAAAGAGGAAAAGGAAATATCACCATATGGGATCGCATGGTAGAGAAACTGAAGAAGAAATTCATACTAGTGGACTACGAGTTAGATCTGTTGAAGAAATTGCAAGGGTTGAAGCAAAGAAGTAGATCTGTGATAGAATATACTAAATATTTTCACAAGATAATCATCAGAATGGGCCACACAGAGGCCAATAAGGAGAAGGTAGTCTGATATCTTAATGGGTTACGACCAAGCATTTAGGAGGAGTTAAGCCTAGTCAAAATGACCACCATTGAGGATGTGTATCAGTTTGCTCTGAAGGTGGAAGAGAAGTTGAACAAAAGATTTGATGGCAAGCAAAAAGGACAAGGAGGTCAAAGTGGAAGGGATAGTGGAAGACCTTCAGGAAGCCTCAATGATGATGAAAAGAAAAGTGAAGATGTGGGTACTAGCCAAAGCCAAAGGAATGACAACTTCTACCACCCTCGTGATCAAAATAGTGGTGATCAAAGAGGTAGAGGATGAGGGAGATATGGACAAGGATCTAGAAGAGGTTTTTTCAAAGGAACATGTTTCCAGTGTGGTGAAGAAGGGCATCGAGCCTATGAATGTCCACAACACCAAGGAAGGGTAGACAAAAGGCCAGAAGGTCATGGAAGGGTTGCACATGCAGATGAGGAGGCCCAATCTGAACATTCAGATGATGTTGAAAGGGGAGAAGCCCTAGTGATTAGGAGAGCCCCGGTGACTAACGAAAAAGGAACCAGAAGAGAGGAAGAATATGTTTCGCACAAGGTGCAAGTGTGAAGGAAAATGTTGTGATGTCATTATTGATGGTGGGAGCACCGATAATCTGGTGTCAGAAGAGATGGTCACAAAGTTGAAGCTGAAGAGGGAAAGGCACCCACATTCATATCAGATTGCTTGGTTGCAGAAAGACCACAAATTTTTGGTCAATGAGCAGGGCCTAGTAAAGTTCAAGATCGGGAGCTTGCATGATGAGGTACTCTGTGATATCATTCCCATGGATGCATGTCACATGTTGTTGGGGAGGCCGTGGCAGTTCGATAGGTGAGCTATACATGCTGGCCATGCAAACACTTATTCCTTGACAAAGGATGGGGTTCGTCACAAGTTGAAACCCCTGAAAGAGATTGAAGAAAAAATATGCAGTAGTACTAGAATTTGTTATGTAGATGGAAGAAAATTTTTAGAAGGTATGAAGCATGAGTGTGTGTGTGTTATGCATTGATTCCTAGATTGAGTAAAGAGGATAGTGAGAAGGTTCTAGAAGAAGTTTCTAGGATGTTGGATGAGTTTCAGAATATTGTTTCTGATAATGTACCTGAGGGTTTACCACCAATAAGGAAGATCAGTCATCAGATTGACTTGATTCTTGGAGCCAGTTTTCCAAATAAGGCATCTCATAGAATGACTCCAATAGAAAATGAGGAGTTGAACAAACAAGTTCAAGAGTTTTTTGAGAAAGGGTTTGATATGAGAGATTTTGAGTCCATGTGCAGTACCTATAGTACTAGCACCAAAGAAGGATGGGGAGTGGAGGATGTGTACAGATTTTTGAACCATAAACAAGATAACAATCAAGTACAGATTTCCCTTACCAAGGATGGATGACGTGATGGACTGTTTGAGTGGAACTCAGTACTTCACAAAGATTGATCTGAAGAGTGGATATCACTAGTTCTATATTCGAGAGGGAGATGAATGGAAGACTACCTTCAAGACCAAAGAGGGCCTATATGAGTGGTTGGTCATGCCTTTTGGGCTAACCAATGCACTGAGCACATACATGCAGCTCCGGAACGAGGTACTAAGATAATTTATGGGAAGTTTTGTTATTGTGTATTTAGATGATATTTTGATTTTCAGTAAGACATTGGATGATAATCTGATGCATATTCGGAGAGCCTTTGAGAAGTTAAGAGAAGAGAATTTGTTGATTAATCTGAAGAAGTGCAGTTTTGTGAAGAGGGAGTTAGTGTACTTGGGGTTTGTTGTCTCAGCAGAAGGTCTCAAGATGGACCTAGAGAAGGTGAAGGCTATTTTGGAATGGCCTACCCCAAGAACTGCTACTGAGGTGAGATCTTTCCATGGTTTGGCTAGTTTTTATAGAAATTTCATTAGAAACTTTAGTAGTATTTGTGGACCCCTAACTGAAACAATGAGAGGGGATAGAAAAGAATTCAAGTGAAGCATTGGAACAGCAAAGAGTTTTGAACTATTGAAGCAGAAGGTAACAAAGCAACCTGTTCTAGCCCTCTCGGATTTTAACAAGGTGTTTCAGGTGGATTGTGATGCCAGTGGTTGTGCCATTGGAGTAGTGTTGAGCCAAGGAGGTAAGCCCATTTCCTATTTCAGTGAAAAGTTAAATGATGCAAAGAGAAAGTATTATGTATATGATCAGGAATTTTATGCAATAGTTCAAGCATTAAAGAAATGGAGACATTATTTGTTGCTAAAGTAATTTGTTCTATATATTGATCATCAGGCCTTGTAGTACCTAAATAGATAGGTAAAATTAAATCAAAGGCATATGAAATGGGTAGAGTTTTTGCAATGTTATACCTTTGTTTTGAAACATACGAGTGGTAAGTCAAATAGGGTTGCAGATGCCTTAAGCAGGAGGCATACATTGATGACAAAGATGTAGATTGAAGTGGTTGGGTTCAATGAACTCAAGACACTGTATGCAGAAGATCCTAATTTTGTAGAGGCTTAGAAAGCTTGCAAGGAACCTGTTACAGTGGACAGGACAAGGTGGCTGGATTTCATAATCCAGGATGGCATGTTATTTAAGGGAAGTCAATTGTGTATCTTGAGGAGTTCCATAAGAGAGAACCTAATAAAGGAGAAGCATAGTGGAGGAATGGTAGGAAATTTTGGTTGGGATAAGACCATTGCCATTATCAGTGAGCATTATTATTGGCCTCAGTTGTCACAGGATGTGAAGAAGTTTATACAAAACTGTAGGGTATGTCAGATGGCTAAAGGAGTGAGTCAGAATACAAGCTTATATCAGCCCTTACCTGTACCAGAGAGGCCATGGGAGGATATAAGTATGGACTTTGTTTTTGGTTTTCCAAGGACACAATGAGGGAATGATTTAGTCTTTGTGGTGGTTGATAGGTTTTCAAAGATGGCACACTTCATTCCATGTTAGAAGACCCATAATGCAGTACACATTGCTGACTTGTTCTTCAAAGAGGTGGTGAGGCTACATAGTCTGCCAAAGAGTATTGTTTCAGATCGTGACACCAAATTTGTGGGGTACTTTTAGAGGACCTTGTGGAAGAAGTTGAAGATAGAGTTGAAGTTCAGTTCTACACACTATCCACAAATAGATGGGCAGACAGAGGTTGTTAACAGGAGTCTGGGTAACCTACTGAGATTTTTGGTAGGAGATAAACCCAAGGGATGGGACTTGATCTTACCCTAGGAAGAACTTTCTTACAACAATTCTGTTAACAGAAGCACTGGTAGATCACCATTCCAGATTGTGTATGGAGGTAGCCCTAGAACAACTCCAAAATTGAGGAAGATGGTCCAAGAGAAGAAAATAAGTGCTAAAGCCGAAGATTTTGTAGAACACATCAAGGATATACATGAGAAGATAAGAGAACATATTAACAAGATGAATATGCAGTATAAGGCTAAGGTAGATCAGAAGAGGAGGTATAAGGAGTTTCATATTGGTGATGACGTGATGGTCCACTTGAGGAAAAAATGGTTTCCAGTGGGAACATATAACAAATTGAAGATGAAGAAGTTTGATCCCTATAAAATTTTGAAGAGGCATGATTCAGGGAATGCATATGAGGTGGAGTTGCCAGATGGATTCAACATTTCCCCTATGTTCAACATTTCAGATTTGATAGAGTAACATGAAGGTGGTGCAGAGGAAGTACCAATGATGGAACAGTGTGGGATTCTAGCACCTACTTTAGAAAAGGAGGAGATTGAAGAAATCTTGGATAGTCATGTGGGAAGGAGTACCGTGAACAAAAGATGAAGAATATCTAGTGAAATGGAAAGGAAGGCCTATTGAAGATTCATCCTAGTTGCCTAAGGCAAAGGTTTACCGCTTGGGTTTTCCTCCACCATCTGAGACGTGACGGGGTCACTTCTCAAATTACCTTGGGTGTCTGATGCAGGAGCATCCAGTGGTGTAAGGGCAATCTTGCATCGCCCAAAAATAGTTAAATTTCAATTTTCTTTTTTTTAGATGTTCTTACATTTTTGGATACCCTTTTTGTCATAATGAAATTCCTAATTTATGGTTTTTATTTTCTATTCATGAGTTGAAAGATATTGCAGTTTTAGTTTCCTAGATTTGCACTTGAAAATCTTCTGATTTAGATTTGAGGCACTTAGATTTCCTGGAATGGCCCCAACACTTGCCAAAATTGGCATAGCCAATTTCTAGGGCATTATTTATTTCGAGACCTTTCCAACGGTTCAAACAGTTCGTGAATCAGAGTCCTGGATCAAAAGTTATGGCCCTGGGAAGTTGGTGCACTTTCTAGAAGATACAATTGCAAATGTTCTTTTCAAATTTGAACTTCATGCTGTAAATTTTCGGTGCCAAACAGTCTAAACTCAAATTTGAATGTTGTTTTGGCTCCAAACTAATGAGGAGCTCTATTTATGGGCAAGTTTATAATTTTTAGGTAACTTTTTGGGGGACAAGCTTGCATATTGCGAAAGGGTGATTCTGTAGCTTTTTGTAACTTGCATGTGTTGTAGAACTTGGGGATTTGAGATCCTCTGCATGTAAGAAGCTCAATTTTGTGAATAATAAAATTATTCTCTTGTTTGTGGGTTATTTTCTAAGTCTCGAGTTGCGCCCTCATCAGAATGTTATGGGAAAGGGGAAAATATAATGAAATTAAGTTATTGTTTAATTTAAATTTAAAAAATTCCTCACATTGGGATTGTGAGTTATGTGTGATTTAATTATCCTTTTTGAATTCTAATTTCTATAAATTTAAAGAAATATGCTTATATGCATTTAAATTATAAATTTAAATGATACATGTTATTGAGGATTGAAATTAAATGTGTAATTGGGATTTGTGGAAATTGGGAATTAAAGGAATAGAAAATGAATTTAACATTATTACATTTGAAATTGGAACAAGGGTAAAAAGGGAAAATGGGATTTTATTTCATTATATAATTATATTTTGGGAGAAATTTTTACGAGAAAAAAGGCCTCTTTTGGGTGAAAATTTTATTTGTTGATTGGAATTGGGCTCAAAAGAAAAATTTGATGATGTTGGATTCATTGGGTTAGGAATTAGTACGCGATGTTCTTGGAAATAATTTTTTTCATTGATTTCAACTCAATATTTGTTATCATTAATTCCTAACATGTGTGTGAAGTTTGTATATACTCCGAAGATAGTGGAAGTGTAGAGATACAGTCAACAACGTAGTTAGGTGTATGAAAGGTGATATGTTTGTTGTCTATGTGTGATGCAGAGGTTGAAAAACCTATTCCAATATTTTTTTACATACCTATGATGGTATCATTCTTGTTTAGTATAACCCATATTGAAATAAGTTACAAAAATTCTAGTAAGGAATTTACAGTGTATACTTAGAGGCAGAGTCACAGTATTTTTGTTTGCATCCCCTTCTAAAGAAATCTTTAAATATATTGCAAATTAGAAGATAATATAGTCAATATGTGAAGGTGTTATATCTAGGAATTCATGTCATTTCACCTTCTTCAATAAAAGTTACAAGTGATAGATTTATGGTATGTGCTCTAGCAGGCTGAAGTGTTAATGAAGGCATGTTGAAATTCTCTGCATTCCCCTGAAAGTGAAGCGATGGAATCAAGGTTTTGAAAACATTTTTAATAATTTTTAATGCACACTACCTTGCAATATCTATTGTTTTGGTAGTATGCAACACCAATTATCAAATGACATGTTTTGCTACAGTTTATCCATAATGCTTTGTTCTAATATACTTAGTGAGTTTCTTTAGGTGCACCAACATATGATGATTATACACTCTAGGAAAATGTTGAAGAGATATTGTGCATGAACTAAAATGATTGCATCTTGGTCCACATGGTGTTTTTGGTTTCTCCTCAATGGTGCAAAGTTAAATAGTTAGTAGTATTGGGGTTGTTGTCATTGTTTGGGCCGACAAGCTTGGTTCCTTCATCTATAGTTTATAATTATTATTAATTTTTGTTTTGAAGGATGTGTTGTGATACATTTGGTCCCCGATATGTCATGTGTTGATTTGTAAATATTTTCCTTTTTATATTTTATTTTTTTCCATCCAACCTATGTGATACCATATGTTTTATCTAAAAGTTCATCTCAGAGCTGACATAATCAGAGTTTTGTTTTTGTGGAAGGTATTTATAAAAGATCAAAGTAATTTGTGACTGTATTGATGGAATGAGGAATTGAGATTGTGCAATATGTTGAAGATGAAGTGTGTGAAGTTATTTTGAAGGATTAATTGTATGGAAAAAGGAACTGCAACATCAACATATGTTCGTCGCTTCTCTATAGTAGTTCATATGCATAGTTCTCATTATAATTTTTATTTATCCTTCTCTGAGATAGCGTGTCTCATTAGGTCCCTATGTCTTGCCTTGAGGTTATATGCCTTAATCTATAATTCCATAGGTAGTGAGCCTTAAACAACATTGTAATCTTTGTAAGAAATTAGATTCATATATTGCGAGTTACCTCTCATCATGGTTTTTTCCTCATTAGGTTTTCCATGTAAAAATATTGGTGTCCTTATGGTGTGAATGTTCTCAATTTATACTTTTCTTTCAATTAATGTGATGCAATTTTTAATCTATAAATGAAATGGTTTTGAAGTTTTAAGGTATGTTGATTCACCCACCCCTCTCAACACTACAATGTGTTCAACAACTAGGATCAGAGCCAAGTACCTTTGAGAAAATTAATAGCTGAAGTAGATCCTAGACTTGAACACATTGGGTTTGTAGTAAAGATAAATGATATGTTCATTCTAGAACCAAATCTAGAAGCAATGAAATTTGAAGGTTGGGACATCAATAAAGTTGATTGTGAAGTTGATTTTGAAAACTCTAGTCTACTCTTGAAGATCTGGATGAAGTAATATTGCAAAATATCAAATATGAGTGCATGCTAGAAAAATCAAATGAGACAATTGACAGATTGAAGGTAAAAGATAAAGAGTCAAATGAAGAGATTGGAAAAATAAAAGCTCAAATAAAAGTAGGAATTAGATGCAAGAGTAAATTTCATGTCCCAAAAAATTCATGGAGTTGGGCCGACATGAAACTAGTGTTTATAAACACTATTTACAATTAAATAATAAAATTTATTTTGTGGCCAATCTGCTTTTGGATTGGTGCCCTTTTTAGAATTGAATTTGATTTCTTTTGAGGCCAAATTCAATTCAAGTGCAATGTTTAGATAGTATTTATAGTAGGTTATTGTTAAGGCTGGTGTATCATGAATTTGGACATTCAAGTCTTACCAAAAGATCGCAGGAGACACAGTTTGCTGGCATTGGCACTCAGGTCTGGAGCGTAGCTGCCACCCTAAGGAATTCATGCTTTATGTGCTTACAATTTACATCTTGATTTCCACTATTCTCAACTGTTCTTATGGTTCAATCTATGTCTAGGAAGATATTCATCTAGCACTAAGGAGCTGTTAGAAAATAGAAGGGATATCAGATTACCAACAATTGCACGAATGTATCCATCATCTTGGTCAAGCTTCACTCTAGACAAAGTAATATAGAAGTTGCACTTGGGTGCAAGGCATCACAGGATCATTTGTAATTTGGGAGAAGTTAGTGTTAGAAGCGTTCCATCTGCTTTTTGTCAGGCTTGCTAGATTATTTCTGACCATCACGTGTTTCATAGTGTTGTGTCAGGATTAAGCTCATTGCGACCTGAGACTACCAAAGACTATGATCATCATAAGTCAAGAAATCCCTCCACACCTTCGGGCCTACTGTGTAAAGTGTATCAAAGTTGGTCTACTGTAGTTACACACTAAATTACATTCGGGTCAAATACATCTATATGCAACATTTGATTTATGTATATCCATCATAAGCTTCTCTTTGTGTTGAGTGACCTTCAGTTGCATACTTTATTGTGATTTCCCTATTGATTTCAATTTTTGGTAGTGCAGTATGGCATTGTGCTTGCAATTAAGTATACGATTTGGCTCTACTTGGTAAATCTATAAATTTTAGATTTTTCTAATATTCGATTCTGAAGACTGTTAACTACATTATAACTTTCTAAAGGAAATAATTATGCTTTGAAAGTTCAAGTTATCAAGGGTATATGAAATTGGTGATCTGATTTCTAAATAATTTATGAGTGACATGTTTGGGCACATTGCAGTGGTATCAGAGCTATGATTCTGGCAGCCAGTGGGTTTACATGTTAAAAAGAAATCATGGATAATGCATGGAAAGCACTCAGAAAATGGGAAGCAAAAAAAGAAAAAGAAGATTTGGGCCTAAGGATTTGTCTATTAGGGGAATAACTTAAACATCCATCTCAAGCAAAATACACACTTCATGGAACCTTGAAGGAATTGGATACTTTCCTATGGAGGATAGATCAAGCACAATCTCAATGGAAACAAATAGCAATGAACTCAACATTGAATTACTTGCCTAGACTGATACTGATGGATCACGAGGATGAAGAGGTGAGATTTTTGGTTGCTAGTTGTTTGAGTGAGATTACAAGGATTAAAGCTCTAGAGGTCCCCTATGAAGATGACATAATGAAGGAGGTTCTAGAACTGATCATAGATATTTTTTTTGAAGACCAAGGTACTTCACTTGATAGGAGGATTTGAATGATGGGAGTAATGACAAAAACCAAATCTTCCCATCTTTTGGTAGATCTAGAGTGTGATGTACTCATTGAGAAATTTTTTTATTATTTCATCAAGAAAATTAAGGATTATGATGAAGATGTTTCCTCTTATATGCAAACTATTATGATCCAAATCATGGAGAAGTATGATATTATTCCCCAAGATCTTGTATCCATGTTGGTAATGTTGAAAGAAAAAAATATATCTACAGCTTCTTTTGAGTTGATCAATAGGGTGTTCCAACAATTCAAGGAGAAGTTGAGACCTTTTGTGGACAAAGAGACTAGTAGCACCAAAGTACTAGCATCCGAATGACAGTTTCATGAGGAAGGACAAGTGGATAGGTATGAAGATCTTAAAGTTGTAATGTTGAACCAGGATTCTTCATCTGTACATGGTTATAAGGTAAAGGAAAAAATAGTCACGACCATGAGCTACAATGATTCTAAGTTTGTGAATGATTCTAACCTTGAGATAGAATAATTTCATGAGGATGATATAGAGAAGATTTTCCATGTTGAGAAACAAGAAGTAAGGGATGCCATAGACTCAAGTTGTGATGAAAACAAAGAGAAGTTAAGTGCTTATAAGAAACAAGATTTGGAGAAACAACCAAGGTTTAATGTGGATACCAAACCAATCATATTTGGTTCACATCAAGGAGGTATGAGTTCATTAGATACCTTTTCATTATCTTTGCATCATGGTTTTGATATGTTGGAAAAGGAAGTTTCCTATGCACATGATGATGAGCCTAGAAAGTTGGGTAAGATTGAGTTGGCATTGCATGGTTTTAGGGAAGATGAGGATCTCATAATTGTGAAGGATCATGTGGTTGAAGATTTGACACATTTCTTTGATGGTGATCCTCCAACGGGGCACTATGATTATACATCCACAAAGGAGAGCCTTACAATTTGGAAGGAACAAGTAGAGAAGGTGCATGAGAACATTGGAGCGAAAGACTATACTCATTATGACTTCCCCTTGATTAAGTATGATGAGTATCATGAGGAAAAAACTGAGGAGGAAACTAAGTCAAAGAGAGAGGAAGATGAGGCAGATTCGGAGACCTAGCATGAGAGCATGAGTGCACATCCATTGAAAAGTCAACTTAAGGACAACAAAGGTACGATTGGGAAAACTCTACATAACCTTGAGTATATTCCTAAGTTGATAGCAACTTTGTGTTGGAAGATTTTAGATAGACATGATGACTTTGAGGAATTGCATGACCTAAGGATGCTTGGATGGTAGTTAAGTCCAACTACCTACATATATTGGCAGATAGAGATTATCTGCTCACCTTGTCTAAGATGTATTATGATAGAGGAGATGAGATAGATGAGCATTGTGATAGGTTGAGCATGACACAATCTTCCATACATACAGTGTTGAGATTATGGATGCACATTTCTTGAAGCTACAGTCTTCAATGGAGGACCTTTGAGCCAAGAAAGATGATCAACCACAAAGAAAAGTGTTGCAACTAGGCATGCACAATAGAGATTCTATATTGATGATATGATTGATTGATATTGATATTGGATATATTACAAATGAACAAGATGCTTGATTATATAGGCAAGAATGAAAACCTAAGATGCATGAGATGTTGCCATGTGTCTTGATCTAACAACATGTGACAACATGTGAACCCTATCTAGATGATTATTAAATATTGAGATAAGTTATAGAAGGACAACTCATCTTCTAGAAGGAATCTTATCCCACCAAACAAGCAAGGGAATATTATCCCATTTATTTATGATTTATCTAATAATGCAACCTAGGACTTAATTAATTAAATACAAGACCTAAGTTAACTTATGATAGTGTAATAATTAATTAATTAATTACACTAACACACAGTAGGGCACCAACTTCTTACAGAGACCACATCCGTGGAAAGTGGTAACATGAAGATGATCCAAGGAGGTACCATGGAAGATGACTTCGAAGGATCCAATGATGAAGATATAGAGACTTGTACACATGATGTTCATAGCAGCCCTATCACAAGGTACAAAGTCAATTCAGATTTTGATTTGCATTTTAAAAATTCAGTATTCTTGCTCAGTCTTGAGGATGATTGGAAGAATTACATACAAGTAACCTTGGACAAGGAAGTTCGAACACTTTCTAAGTTGTATGACACTAGGAGTGTTGTTGATGAGTTCATACAAAGTGCATTCATGGCGCTAGGTGGAATTAGCATCAACCTTGGAGTTGTGTAGGAGTTGAAGGATACAATGAAAGGCACCAAAGTGGTAAACTTACATTTGATCAGGGACCGAGATGAGGCAATTGAGTGTACAGACACAATGACAGCTACTTCCACAAAATGTGAAAAGGAGATTGGCCAGATTATAGAAGAGGTTGATAGCATACAAGAGGACTTTAGTCTATTCCATCCCTCCACGAGTTTCTAGCTCCAGATTCCTCTTTCCTTAAGGAATACATCAATGACTTGGAGAGAGAAACTCATGAAAAAATATTCCTTTGCACACTTGACATTGGATTGCAAGAATTAGGGCAACAGGTACCGATTCTTTGATGATGTGATATACTTTCAGGACAAAATCTTCTTGTTGACAAGCTCAAGTTTAAAGCATGAGATAATACAGGATTTTTATGACAACCCATCAGTGGAGCATCCAAGTGTTTTCAAGATATACTGACAGGTACATGAGAAATTCTTTTTGGAGAGTCTTAGAGAAGACATCCTATAACATTTTCATAGGTGTATAACTTGTCAATGGGACAAGCCATGACATCTTCCACATTCACCATCCATGATAGAGTTGAATAAGCGAGATGACTTGCATATAGTTGTGGATACTAAGATTTGCATTTGGAGGATAGAGATAGAAGGATCTTCATCAGTGGATAGCTTTGGAGTTTTGGATTCCACCCAAAATAGTCACACTTGGAAAGTACATTCATTCAATAGGATCATGCCGAAGGACAGTTTGCTTTATGGTATTTGTGATAAGGTTTATATTGGAAATCCTTTAAATGCAAAAACAAGGGATGTCATCAATAAAGTTGTGATTGGAAAAGATTGTGTTGTCAATGACAAGAATAGGTTTGGACTGAATAATGTGGAATATGACCTTCTAAAACCAAATGTTGATATTGGAATTCTTAAAAAGGATAACATTAAAGTTGTCAAGTCGAAAGTTAGTAAGGGCGTCGCCAATAATATGACTCATCAAAAGAATATATGGAGAGCTTGCAAAATTGGAATGCATGTTTCCTATAGAATTCTCTCATCTACCATGAGCTATATGCTCCAATACCCCAGAGAAGAAGTGCAATTAGAAGCTGGTTGTTCCTAGTTATTGAAAGCATTGAAATTGTTGGCCATGGTTGAGACTAAAGCACAAGTCATGTTGTTGTTGTCACATGGGTTAAGAAACTGGGATATGTTTCTAGTGGTAATAGAAGATGGACTTCTAAATAGAAGCATCATTAAAACTCAGTCACCCGTTGTTCATGATTTTATTGAGTCAGCTAAAATTATGCTTAAGATTATTAATCCAAATATAATCAGCAAATCATCTATCATTAATCTAGATGGGATAATTGGATTTTAGAGGGGGTTTCTAGAATTAAGAAGAATAGTAGATAAAAATACCATAGAGCTGTGAAGTAGATATTTGCATATCAGGAAGACTAGAATGATTTAAGAAGAAACATATTTTAACCAGAAAAAAAGTTTCTATAAATTTCCCAAGCAGACTACAAGCGAGTCTTTAAAGGTACCTATTATGGGTCACTAATATGACATAAGTACAAACCAGATCAATAATCAGTTAAATAATACAATTACTCAGACTGTAGCTCAGTATGCATGGAGGTGGGATGGTACAACCTGTGGAGAACTTGTAATAATCTCTAAAGACTTTGGGGACACAAGCATATTCTCAATAATGTTGACAAGTAGGTTTGATTTTGGATATCAACACAGAAGCATATTGGTAGGATCTGGAGTAATGATGAAACCACAAGAGTAGCACCCAAGAGCTAGGAGCATCATTAGGATGAAGAGGGCAGAAGTTAGGTGGTCATCATTGCTTGAGGACAAGAAATCTCTGAGCAGCGAGGACTATCATGTCCCAAAAAATTCATGGAGCTGGGCCGACATGAAACTAGTGTTTATAAACACTATTTACAATTAAATAATAAAATTTATTCTGTGGCCGACCTGCTTTTGGGTTAGTGCCCTTTTTGGAATTGAATTTGATTTCTTTTGAGGCTGACTTCAATTGAAGTGGCATGTTTAGATAGTATTTATAGTAGGTTATTGTTGAGGCTAGAGTATCACAAATTTTGACATTCAAGTCTTGCCAAAAGATCGCAAAAGACGTAGTTTGATAGCATTGGCACTTAGGTCTGGAGCGTAGCTACCACCCTGAGGAATTCATGCTTTCTATGCTTACAGTTTATATCTTGATTCCCACCATTCTCAATTGTGCTTATGGTTCAATCTATGTCCAGGAAGATATTCATTTGGCACTAAGGAGCTGTCAGACAATAGAAGGGATATCATATTACCAACAATTGTGTGAATGTAGCCATCATTTTGGCTGAGCTTCACTCTAGCCAAAGCAATATAGGAGTTGCACCTGAGCACAAGGCATCATAGGATCATTTGTGATTTTGGCGAAGTTAGTGTTAGTAGTGTTCCATCTACTTTTCATCAGGCTTGTTAGATTATTTATGAGCATCACATGTTTCATAGTGTTGCATCAAGATCAGGCTCGTGGCAACTTGAGACTACCAAAGGTTGTGATCATCACAAGTCAGAAAATCCCTCCACACCTCTGGGTCTACTGTGTGAAGTGTATCAAAGTTGGTCTGTTGTAGTTACACACTGAATTACATTTGGGTCAAATGCATCTATGTGCAATATTCAATTTATGCAAGTTCATCATAAGCTTCTCGCTATGTTGAGTGACCTTCAGTTGCATATGTTTATTGTGATTGTCCTATTGATTTCAATTTCTAGTAGTGTATTATGGCATTGTGCTTGCAATTAAGTATATGATCTGGCTCTACTCGGTAAATCTATAAATTTTGGATTTTTCTAATATTCGATTCTGAAGACTGTTAACTGCATCATAACTTTCTGAAGGCAATAATTATGTTTTGAAAGTTCAAGTTATCAAGGGTAGATGCAATTGGTGATCTAATCTCTAAATAATTTATGAGTGACCTAATTGGGCACATTACAGCAAAATAAAAGAAGATAAAGATATTATCTCAAATATAAAAGTCAAGGTTGAAGAAGGTAAGAGAATTAAAGATTGCTTGTATACCAAGCTCAATGATAAAACTATTGAGTGTTTAAAGCTTAAGGAAGATATTGTGTCTTTGAGAAAACAACTTGAAAAATAAAAAATAAAAGAGAAAATTGAGAAGGGTTTGAAATTGAGAGGAGGTTACGTAATTCTTGATGAGTTGATTAATTCTCAAAATCCATCTAAGCAAAAATCCAGACTTGGTTTTGAGATAGGGAAAAGTCCTATGAAAATTGCATTTGCAAACTTGTATGATAACTTCAAAGAAGAAGGAATGCCTAAAACAAGGGAGGAGATAGCTACAACTAAATAAACTAAAGATACATTATCTAGAGATGCAAAGAAAAAATAAGACAACTGTCCATACTGAAAAACTGAAAGAGCTAAATGATCAAATCTAAAAACCTAAATCAGCCTTTTAACATGACATCAATGAAGTTTCTCTGAAATGAAAACATATGCAATAACAAAAACTAAACTATGAAAATTGATGCAAGCAAGGTGGAGGAACTCACTATTCAACACCAAATAACTTTACTCAAACAATGAAATCAACCTTTGATTACAAAATCAACCAACTTCCCTTAAAACACCTCTAAGGCTTCTAGCCCTCAAAACCATCAAAATGGAGGTATCCTTTCAAAAATTCCATACAATGGCAACCCAAACATCCAATTAGACTTCTCACAGATCCTTGATCATCATCCCAAAATATCTCTAATGCTTTCTTTGTAACAACATAGAGATTCATTAACCTGCTCTATTTTAGGGTACTAGAATTAGCACTGTTTTTCAATTGAAGTACCCTCAAAACACTTTGTATTCACTAAAAATCTTTATAAAATATTAAATTGTCTCTCATAACTTCAAATTCTCCAACTATTTCTAATACTCCTGACATCTAGACCATAGTTCCACCAAACCCTTCAATTACACACAAAACCTAGGGTTTTGTTGATTCTACTATCAACCGGGATTGCCAAACCTCAAGAAAGCATCCAATAGTTTCAAATATGTCTGTACAGACTTTTGAAACCCTTTACAATTACATTCCCATTAGTATTTAGACAAATCCTTTCTTTGAACCTCAATTTTCACATAGGAAACCACAATTACCAACCCTAGGGCTTGACTCCAAACCATGGAACCCGCTTTATTTTCCCACCAAAATATTAGGACACTTAACCTACTATTATATCATGTCTTTCAATTAAGAAACAATCCATAACAATAGGTGGAAAGGATTATTGCATTATTTACTCTTCAAATAGTGCCTTTACTTTTTTTTACTAGTCAGTTATAGAAAGCTTTTGAGATCTTGCTCTAAAATTATTATGACTACCAAAATAAATCCAAATGAAACTTAAGACATGCTAGAATAATAGAATATGAATTTTAGAGCCTTCCAAGGTTGTATTGGTCCATACAATAGAATAAAAGTTCTAAAAACTAGATAATTAACAAAATTAACATTGTATTATTCAATAGGAATCACCATACAATGTTAATAAACCATTCATCGAGCCTCTTGAGGCTTTAAATTCATGTTTCACTTCAAATATTAATGGTCTAACTCCCTCAATTTTCTTTCAAAATTCTAATCTCCTCATATTCCCTATTTACTTCATTTTAACAACTTTTGTTTTGCACTTGACATTATTTGTATTTTTGTGCAATGTTTTTAACAACTTGAATCCTACGACACTATACCACCCAAATACATTGAAAATTTTATTTTTAGACCTTATTTAGATTAATTAAACTCAAAACACCCCTATGTTATCCTTGAATCACTCTATGATCAATCAAATGAGAAATTTTTGACAAAGGTGTTTAGGTGCTCCTACACCATGCACCTCCACAGAAAAGGACTCTTTTCACAAGAGTTATGCCTTGCACTAGCTCCTCCAAGCCTCTCACATGCCTTCTAATCTAAAAATTCATTTCATTGATTCATATATAGTGAATTAGTAGTTTTTCCTACATCTATGTTCTTGTTTGGATTTGAACATATCTTCATATTTGCTATCAAACCTGAGGTATGCCTTCTTTCAAAACCTGATAATATATTTTCTTTTACACTTGCAGACAAACAATTGTTAGTATTCTCTTCATCTATCTTTACCTTTATCTCATCTTCATGTTTGTATCCACTCTTAACCTCTTGTGCACTCTGTCTTTTCATCACTGTCATCTATTTTGTTATCTTATCAGCATGCACCACCGTACTTTCCTTTCCATGACCCACTGTACTATTAGACTTACACTTGCAGAAAAACACTTGTCAGTATTCTCTTGATCTATCTTTACCTTTATCTCATCTTCATGTTTGTATCCACTCTTAACCTCTTGTGCACTCTGTCTTTTCATCACTGTCATCTATGTTGTTGTCTTATCAGCATGCACCAATGTGCTATTAGACTTACCACCTATTGTACCTACATATTCGTTACACTATACAACTTTACTCTCAACAAAAGGACACTCCATGGTCCCTATCAACAGATTTTCTTTCCAATTCACTATGAATTCACTCTTCAACTCTGCATTCATCTTTACATCTGTTGTTAAAACATCCCCATGCCTTGAACTGTCAGCAACACTTATCTCTTTTCCCTCTTTCACAATGTCTACAAGCTCTTTCTTTCCGCACATAATCGCCCTAGCCTTTCCCTTGTCATCTTCCACCAAAGGATTCAATACAAACTTTCATCCATCCTTCAGTATTGTATATGTGTTTTCTCTCCCATTATACATTGCATGCCTGTCATATTGCCAGGGTCTACCTAGGAGTAGGTGAAAAAAATCCATAGGAAGAATATCACAAACAACACTATCCTTGTAACCTCCAATCTGGAAATCTACCACAATATTTTCATTTACCAACAAATACTGTCCATCACTTAACCATGAAACTTTATAAGGCAATACATGAGGTATTTTTTTCAAATTTAACTTATTCACCATCTCAGTAGACACCATGTTTTCAGTTGATCCATAATCAATTACAATCTTGCATACCTTGTTTTTGCACTTGCATGAAGTTTTGAAGAGGCTCTTCCTTTGCAAAGGCTCTACCTCTTTGGCTTCCTTCAACACTGTCTTCCTCATCATCAACATCTCCCTTGTTTTAGGAGAAGCTCTTAGATTTGTAGAATTTGTGCTCTCACATTCCTCATCTTGAATGATTTTTTCCCTCCTATCAATCCTATTTTCACCACTTGAAGAACTACCAACCTTTTTAGGACACTTCCATGAATTATGACCATATTCATTGCAATGATAACACTTCCCTACAAAGACATTAGAATCTCTTCCACCACTGAATCTACCTCTACCTCTAAAACCTCCTCTAGTATCAACACCTTTCTCATTACCTCTTTTTTTCCTTCTTTTTATTCCAATGGCTACTTTGGTGTAGGGAATACTCCTCTCCCTCTTGCACTAGTAGAACCTCTTCCTCTAACTACTTTCTCTTGTCTCCTTTTAAGCTTTTCCTCCACTTCAATTGCTAATTGAAAACATTCTTCCAAATATTTTGAGTTAGATACAACAAGTTCATCTTGTATATTGAATCTCAAACCACCTAGATATCTAGCCACCTTTTCAGCCTCATTCTCATCCTTCTTGACCTTATGCTTAGTTTGTAAAATTTATCAGTGTAGGCTTTAACATCTAGCTCTTTTTATTTCAATCCTTGCAACCTTTTATACAACTGAACTTCATAATCTTTTCAAAGAAACTTATCTTTCAACTTTTGTACCATCTTGTCCCATGAAGTAGTCATTTATTTTCCTTATTTTCTCCTCTTTGCTTGTTCATAGTTCCACCATAGAAGACCATGTCCTTGGAGTTTTCTTTTTTCCACCTTCACCATCTGTTCATATAAAATATCCTCACTTTCAAAGTAATTATCCATAGCAGCAATCCAATCAAGCAATTCATCTTCATTTAAATTACCACCATACAAAGGAAGATCAACTTTTACCTTACAAAAATCGCCTTTCACTATTTTGAGCATCTTTACCATCCTCTAATCTTCAAGATGTAGTTCTTCATCAACATCCTCATATTCTGCATCATCTTCTTTTGTTTCACTCTCTTGATTCTCATCTCTTATTTTCTTTGTCTCCAAGGCAGCAATCATTGCCAAAACTGCATTGTTTGACTCTAGAATCTTAGCATGCTTGTCCTTCAAATCCTCCAACTCTTTTGCAACACCAACACCTTTCAGAGGCATCTTCACCAATCAACTTTCTTCAAGCCTACAAAAATTAAAAAAATCACCAACAAAAGACCTTGTCCCTGAGCTCTAATACCACCTAATGCCAACAAGGTGGAGGAATTCACTATTCAAGACCAAATAACTTGACTCAAACAATGAAATCAACCTTTGATTACAAAATCATCCAATTTCCCTTAAAACACCTCTAAGGCTTCTAGCCCTCAAAAACATCAAAATGGCTCAGGTATCCTTTTGAAAAGGTCATACAATGGCCACCCAAAAATCAAATCAGACTTCTCACAGATCCTTGATCATCATCCCAAAAGATCTCTAATGTTTTCTTTGCAACAACATAGAGATTAATTAACCTGCCCTATTTTAGGCCATTAGAATTAGCCATGTTTTTCAAATGAAGTACCCTTAAAACACTTTGTTTTCACTAAAACTCTTTAGATAGTCTTAAATTATGTCTCATAACTTCAAATTTTCCAACTATTTCTCAGACTCCTGACATCTAGACCACAGTTCCACCAAACCCTCCAATTACACACAAAAACATAGTGTTTTACTAATTCTACCATCAACTGGGATTGCCAAACCTCAACAAAGAATCCAATAGTTTCAAATATGTTTGTATAGATTTCACATACCCTTACAGTGGCATTCCCATATGTATTTAGACAAATCCTTTCTTTAAACCTCCATTTTCACATAGGGAAGCACAATTACCAGCCCTAGGGCTTGACTCCAAACCACACAACCCACTTTATTTTCCCCACCAAAACATCAAGAAACTCAACCTACTATTATATAATGCCTTTCCACCAAGAAATAGTCTATAACAATAGTTGGAAAAGCTTATTGCATTATTTACTCTAGAAACAAGGCCTTCACTGGTTTTTACTAGTCAGTTACAGAAATATTTTGAGGTCTTGCTCTAAAATTATTATTAGACTACCAAAATGAATGTAAATGAAACTTAAAACATGATAGAATAATAGTGAATTAATTTCAAAGCCTTCCAAGCTTGTACGGGTCCGTATAGCAAAAGAAATTTTTTGAAAACCAGAGAATTAACATAATTAATGTTGTATTATTCAGTAGGAATCACCATACAATGTTCATTGACCATTCATCGAGCCTCTTGAGGCTTTAAATTCATGTTTCACTTGAAATCCAAATGGTCTAACTCCCTCAATTGTCTTTTAAAATTCTAATATTCTCATATTCCTTAAACTGCATTTTAACAACTTTTGTTTTGCACTTGACATTATTTGCATTTTTGTGGAATGTTTTTAACTTGACTCCTAAGACACTATACCACCCAAATACATTGAAAATGGTCTTTCTAGACCTTATTTAGAGTAATTAAAACCAAAACACCCCTATGCTATCCTTGACTCACCCTATGACCAATCAAATGAGAAAATTTTGACAAAGGTGTTTAGGTGCTCTTCCACCAAAAACCCATATGCATTCACAAGAAATTCACTCCATTGTTATCCTTTTTCACAATATCTTGCATTTTCTCTCATATTTTACAAGCAAAGGAAAAAGAAGCTCTGCAGAATTGGATGAGGTTAGAATAAGATTGCAATTCGTGTTGAATGAAATTTGTGAAGGAAGCTTGCTTTTATAACTAAATTCATGAGGTGAGTCCACATTTTGGGAAGAGTGTGGGATAAATAGTTAGGTGGGATTTTCATGATTTTTCATAACTGCATAAGGAATATGAATGTTTTTAATAGCTATATGAATAAAATTGATGAAAATGACTATGCCAATGATGAATAAATGGCTATGTAACTATCTTAGTGCAACATATTATGCATGACTATGCAAATCATGGCGAATTCTTATGAAGTGACTTAATTACAATTAATGATTATTTAAATATATTACATGAAATTGATTTCTAAACTATTATGTAATATTTAATGGCTTTATGCAAATGATCAAATGAAATATTTAATGAATGTAACATGTAATGGCCATATGCAAAGAAATGATTATGCAAATGATGGAATAAACCATGCAATGGATAAAAATGGTTATGTGGAAATTTTTATGCATCGACAACAACAAGAAATAAGGAGGAATCATTCCTTTCTAGAACAAGAAAAGGAACTTTAGAAATCCTACCCCTATCAAAATTACTCCCATAAAGTTCAATGGTAATTGTTATGCTTGCAATAATTTTGGTCATAAGGTTGTTGAATGTAGAATTAAGATGAGTGAAAAACAATTTAGGCCTCCAAGGTATAATACTTTGAATTCTCAATATTTTCATGGTCAATGATATGCTTGCAATAAAAATGTTCATAATACTAATGAATACAAAAGTAAAATGATAAGGAATATTAATGCTATGAGTTCTCAATCCTTCTATGGTTAATGCTACACATGCAACAATTTTGGTCATAGGGCTGGTGATTGTAGATCTAATGTGAGAAGAAGTAATTATGCTTCACAAACTAGTATCACTTGCTAAAATTGTAATAATCCAAGTCACATTGTAAGGTTCTACAAGGGAAAGAGTGTAAAATATTTTTCTCCTCAAAATAAGTCTTTCATTAGTTAGCAAAAGAATGTAATGAAGAAAGTATTGTAGAATAAGGAAGATAGTTAAGTAAAGAATGAATCTATACCTTAGCATGGTGTAGATGAATCCTTTGGTAACTAAAGAGAGATTATTGGCCCAGGGGAGTTACAATTGCAAATATTTTCAAACCCCTATAAATAATGAGATGCTAAAGTCTTCAACATAATGGTAATTGGTGGCATGAACATATTTTCTCAAGGTTATAGAGAAAATACACTCTATGCAAAAGTGTGCTAAAAGATTATTAATCTTTGTGATGTCACAAAGCAAAAAAAAATTGCTAGTGTCAAGAACTAAGAAATGTATTTAATGTGGAGTGACTAGGGTTGGTGTGAATCATATTGAGTTCCTATCTAATTAAAATTGATCTTATGAAAACACTATATCAAGTGTGTACAAGAGCTAAAGAATTGAAGAATATTATTTAATACATTGTGTGCAAACCCTAATGGTATTGTTCATAGGTATTTATCTAATTTTCTCATAAATACATAGTATTGGAAAGTTGTATCATTATTATGCCAATTATCAATGATGTTATTGAGAACCCAAGGCCCAAATACAACAAGTATCCATTCAAATCAATGGAGGTGGATAAAGATGGCACAGTTTCAAAAGTTCTAGTTGATGTTTATATTGTGAGGATATAAGGATTTAAATCTATGCCTAGTTGAATGAGATTAAATGTACCTTTTTTTGAAATGGTCTACCATGAGCTACTAAATGAGAATGGAATGTACAAGCATAAGTATCTAAATATTGTAAAAGGGTTGGACATTTGGAAATATTTTCTTGACTTTTGTGAAAGAAAGGAATGGGTGAGAATTATCATGAGTTCCATTAAAGGGGATTTAATTTTGTTTGAAAAAACCTACATGATCACAAATGATGCAATTAGGGTATTTATTATTCTTTGTGCCTCTAGACTAGTCCCAAAGCTAAAATATATGAAGAATGAAATAGTTACATGGAGATCACTAGTGCTAAATTTGATAAGAGAGCCATAAAATTTAATGATATCATTGATCTCAGTGTCTAGTATGCATCAATGGGGATTACATATGAGATATACTTCACAAATAGAGATGGTTCAATAGTTGCCACTATAATTCACATTGCATATCAAATGGTCAAAGAAGGTGTCAACTTTGATCTATGTGAGTCATGAAGAGAGAAGCTAATGGAGAACCCAATGAAATTAAAAGAAACCAATTAAAATTTTAGGTTTGGTTCTTTGATTATATGCTTTACTTTCTTCTTTTTTAATAAGTTAGCTAGTTTTAAGGGTAAAATGTCAAAAAAATTCACTTCAATGGCAACAAAAATTTAACAACGTATGAAAAGTTTTTAGAATGAGGAAGATTTCACTACTTTCTATTAGGGATTTTTGAACAATTTCTAAAATAAGATACTTGATCAAATATAGGATACTGTCTATTTTAGCCTAGAAGTATGAAAAAGAGATAACTTTTATGGTAATCAAGGATCATTGTTTCATGGAAGCAATGGAACCTAGAACGTCATGGATATCTAAGCTACCTTATGAGGTTGAGAATGAATTTATACAAGTTTATATAGATATTTTTTTGTCAAAACCTAAGGCTCCCAAAGTAAAAAAATTGGTACATATAAAGAAATTATGGATAATAATTACAAGAAGTAGAGAGAAGAAGCTACTAAAAATAAAATGGAAAGAGTGCTTAAGGAGATTAGTGATCCATGGTATTAAAATATAAATGATAAAAATGAGCTCCACAAGATATTGGATACTTCTTAAATAACTACATTTGATATCCTTATGGAGGTTTCTATTTCCAAATCCATTCCTTAGGAAGCTAGTCAAGGTCCAAGGAGATCAAGTAGATCTTCCTCTATTGTTGCATTTTCTCCTCAACCCTTTGAGTCTACACAAACATCTAGAAATAAAAGGAAAATGACAACTACAAATATTTTGGAGAAAAATCCTCTAAAGCTAGACATACCATGCCTAAACAAAAGGCAAAGAGAGATAATACAAATGAGGGAGAATCAAATGATGTTGAAGAAATTGAAAAAGAAGATATCTCCTTGCAAAATAAGAAAGGGAAGAATATTGCAAATGGGGATGCTAAGAAAATACCTCTAGTTACACAAGAGCGACTTGATTTTGGGGCCATCTTAAATGGAATTGTTGAGTATAACCTACCAAATGATACAATGGAGCTACATCTAGATGTCCATTCTGAAGAAAATAAAATAATTAAGGAGTTCATTAAGTATATGTTCATGTAGAACATTCCCTTCAATGATATTATTGACAAAGCTTCAAATAGAATTATTGAGGCTTTGAGATAGAGAACAAAAGAAGATATCAATGTGGATGAAGAAATGAAAAAAAAAAATTGACAAGATTGGGGTCCCTATCTCCCAGGAAGAAAAGAAAAATATTATCCAAAGGTAAGTCAGGGAACTTCACATTAAAAGGAGAATATATCTAATAATGATCTTGGATGAAAGTGTCCAAAGGAAGATCCAGAGTGAGAATGAAGAGGTTGCAAAGTAAATCATCAATGCTTTGCATAGTGAAGTTTATATTGATCCAGATGTACGTAATCTAGAAAATTAAAATAAGAAAAACATATCTAGTCAAAAAGAAGTACAAGGACCCTCCTGATTGAAAGAAGGAGAAGGTATCTCCAATGTGTAATAAGTGCAATCAGTTTCTGGTATGGAGGTAGAAAACCAAGAAGAGAAAGAGTAAAATGAAAAGAAAATCAAAATCCTAGAAGAAATTAACATGAATGAGGTGACTTCTAAGAATCAAGATCGCCTTGATGGCATTATTATATAGGATGTACCTGATGTTTCTACTCAAGACATAGATCTATCAACTTTTGAGTGCAATGTGATTGATGGTGATGTAAAGAAAAGTGAGGAGATGTTTCATACTGTCTCATAGTTACTAGGTTAGCTTTACCTTCTTGAGTAAATATGAGGATAAATGTAAATTGTGACTTTAATATGTTTGATAGGAGAATGAAATACTTACATATATGCATTAAGATATCATTTCTTTTGAAGGTATGATGTGATGTATGAATATGTATTGCAATGTGAATACTTTAATGTTTTGATGATGATATAAATTATTTATGATGCAAATGAATTCCATGTGAAAGACTAACTACCTTTGTGATGCACTAAGTTCGATGCAGGAAGGATTCAAGCGCTCGGGTACATGTGGGGGAGTATAATTCAAGAGAGGAGCTTGGTCTAGTAACCCTTCATGAGCCTAACTAAGTATGCACACACTCACACCTAGCATTATTCAAGTTGAGTCGAATCAGTTTTGATTTCGTAAGTGCACTCTTGGTCATGGTCTTGGTTTATTGGAATAATTGGGAGGTCATTTTTGATTACTATGTTTGTTTCTTTGGATTGAATTATGTGATTGAATCTCTATATAGATAATATATTTTTCTTCATTTTTCATATTAATATATTAATAGATGAATCATATACTTGGAATGTATATATACATATGTGTACATTTCCTCAATAACTCAAATGCATGGGAATACTAATTAGATACATGTGACATATACATATATATGTACTCACTTCATCTATATACATTGAATGATGGATATGTGGGGAGTATGTGTTTAAGTTTGGATATGGAATTAATGATATATATGTGTGTGTGTTTGTGTGTTTTATATGTATTTTAATGTATAAGTATATATTTACATTATTGTGAACATTTCTATACATATATATTAATATATGAATATATATAATTATTTTATTATATATATTATATGTATATTGATTGGAAAAAAAAATAATATATATTAATATATGTAGTGTAGGAAAAAGTATCCCTTTTTCACACTTAATTTGGGAATAATTAATATTAAAATTAGCTTATGGTTTCCTTAATCTAGTTTTGTAATATTTTTTTCATATTCACATTAAGTTTAGGGCCATTTTAGATTAAATGGACTTAATTGTGCTTTATTTAGGGTGTTGTAAGGTGTACCTTTACACTTTTGCACTAATCTAGGGCTTTATTAATTGATTGAGGTTAATTTCTTAATTGGACCCTTTAACTCAAATTCAAGCCTAACTAAATGCAAAATCTGAAGGATAAAACCCAAAATTCTTAAATTCCATTACACAAAAAATAATTTTGGAAGAGATGTGTCTTAGGTAAGTGACCTAGGACCCATTCACCATAGGTCGAATGGGTCCTCACTTCAATCTAGGACCCTAATTTTGCATAATGTTTAACATTTTCCGATGTGTGTCCTAGGTAAGTGGCCTAGGACTCATTTTCCCTATTTTGAATGGGTCCTCACTTAGACCTAGGACCCCTCTTTGAAATATGTTTTTGGTGGTATTTTAATGATTTGAAATCTATAACTCAATGTTAGCTTGTGATATTTGAATTTCAGGAACTAATGACAAGATGTGTATAAATAAGAGGTCATTTCACTATGTTTCAATAAGAGTTTTCAAGAAAGAAATATTTATGAGATCAAGAATTCATATTCAAAGCAAGACACAAGCAAGAGTAAAGTCTTGGAGCAAATTTTTAGTGTTTTTGAAAGTCTTCAAGCTCATTTTATTATCAAAGTGTAATGTCATAAAATTGCACCCCTTGCAATTTCACATGCTTTTTTGTATATGCTTTAGTGTCCACTCCCCTAATTCTTGTGTAGTCTCATTTTATCCCTTGCATCAATAGTTTTCCCTCTTAGGATTCTCAAAAACCCCTTTTCAACAACCACCCTTTGCATGTCAACTTTCTATCAAACCTCGTGCTTTTCCTATTCTCATCATTTTGTAGTTTGATGTGTTTGGACACTAGCATCTCATGCTAGAGTCTTGTGTCATTTCAATGTTCAAATGACCATCTTCATGTGCCTTGCCACATGTCAGCTAATTATTTGAGTGGTAATGGCTTGGTATTCCTTGTGACCACTCGATAAGCTTCTTTTTCCTCCTATTCTCTCTTTAAATGTTATCTTTTCAATTCATTTCCTCCTATGGATCTTTCTAGCTTTGGCTCCTTCATTTTCCTCTTCTCTTGGTCTGGCTCTCTTGCTTTCATAGCTTACTACAAAAGCACTCTTGCATTCTCACAATTCCCTCTGCATCTCTCTTGGCTTTCATAGTTATCTCTCTTTGGCTTCCTTAAGCCTTGCAACTAAATCTCTCTTACCTTGTGCTTCAAAGCATCTTGGGATTTCTCTCATCCCCTATCTATTGCATCTCTATTTCATGATATGAGTTCTCCACCTTGAGCATGGATTTCTTTTATTAATCTTTCTATCATTTCATTTCTACTTATTATCTCTATCTATTTGGTTGTTTGTGGAGGCGGGGACACCAAAATGGGGGTTTATTTGAGGTAAACCTCTAAACAACCCCAAAATTTTCCCTCGGTCTTATATGTGCAAGTATTGAATATATTTCATTATTGGAGGCTTCACTATGTGAGATGTTGTGAGAATTTTCTTTCTCTATCCTCTTTAGTTCTATCATTTACTTTACTTTATTCTTGTTTTGTTATATTCTATTACTTTTTCACATTCTAAAATTTCTTAATAGACATAATAGAAGTAGTCACTTTAGTGATTTCTATAACATTTTTGGTTTTCGGTATGTACAAGACACCAACGGACCTTTGGGGCTCCAACATTACAAACTACCATTTATATTTTGTGTTGTCATCCTTTGATAGAGATTCATCAGTTTATCTAGAAACCTCTATGGTCTACTCTTTCTGATTTTGAAAATATGGCTTTGTTCCTTTAGCTAGTTTAGGGCAGTTCACACCTTGGAATTCTCTTGACAATAAAGAGACTCATGAGTAGTGAATCCCCCTTCTCTGCATTTTGGTATCAAAGTGATGCATTGGCCTTCAACCAACTTTTTTAGGAATTTTTTATTATATTTGGGTATTTCCAGGATCATCATGGAAAAAATAGGCCCTTAAGTGGCAAAAAAATTAGAAAAATCAAAGTTAGGCAACTTGACGTAAAAATTTGAATAAGTTATCTATATTACTTCAAAAATATGTAAGAATAGAATCTATAGGAAATTGAATGTAGTTTCTAAACTACTAGGTTTATTAAAAAAAATTATATTTGGTGAAATTTTGAAATTTCAATGTAGTAGTACTTAAATTTTAGGGAAAAAATAAGAAGTAGGTGTCTGTTTGACCACCCTAACCACAATAAAATAATAATATTTTTTTATAATATTTTAGATATAAGTAGAGGACTGATGTCTGAATATGATGCATATTTTTTTGTAATTTTTTTCCAAGTAAATAATTAATTAGGAATTTTTTATGACAACTTTTAAAAAATATAAAAAATCCCATGTTTGACCACCTTAACTTGGTCAAAACTACATGATTTTTTTTTTTAATCCTATAGTATGTGATGCATAGAATGTGACACATGTTTTGGATTCAAAAAATGTGATACCATTTGAAGGCTATAGATTTTTTTCAATCAGCCTATCAATTAGGAATTTAGTCATAATTCAAATAGAAAATGAATAATAACTATTTATTAAATTCAAAGTAAAGCATAATTTATATTTGTGGAAAGCTAAGAATCTCCTTTAAAAACTCTTTTTGTTTCATCAATTTTGGGTAAAAAAAATGTCGCCAACCACATACCCTACACATACCCATCATATTGCCACTTTTTGGCCCATCATGATCCTACACATACCCATTTAAATTATTATTTTAAAAATGAATTTAATATCCTCCTTTATTAGTTTAGTATCTACTTTTATTCAAAGTGTTAATGATGTTCCATTCCATGCATGTGATGGTTACTTGGCTTTGCCTATGTCACTCAATATCTTTGATCCTTCTCATGGGATTCCTCTTGCTTTAGGGAATATTTTGTTCCAAGAAGATGAAATCGTTGATACTTTTCTTAATATTAAACCTTCTTTTCATTCCAATGCATTCTCTTCTAGAGATGATGCATTTGTGAATGATGAAGTTCCTCTCACATCGGATCCTCCAGGGATAGATGTTGGGTATATTTCTTCAAATGATTCCTCTATAATTTGTAAGGAATTTGTAAATATAATCTATGTCTCTTTCACCCCTCAAATGCCTAAGAGACCTATTATTTAGCTTACCCTAGCTAGTCCTCCTAAAAGAAATTTTTTCATTAATGGTGTTCCATTTGATAGTGATTCTCCTGATCTTTCTAAAGCTCCCTCTTATAGTGTGGTAGCCCATAGTTATAATACTAGGAAGAATAAGCAAAATGTTAGTAAACCTACTTTTTTACCACATTCTCAACAAGTCTCCCTTTAGAACCTAAACCTATGACTAAAGTACATAGTGATTATGATTTTTTTGAGAAACTTCGTGTTACCCCGACTAAGATCTCACTATGGGACTTGCTTTAGTCTACTTTGGTTTATCAAGGTATGCATCAGGAAGCCTTGCAAAAGATCATCTTTCCTTCTTTTTCTAGGCCAAATGATATGAAAGTGTTGATAGCTCATATTTATGTAGATTTATTGAATATTATGTTCTATCCATAAGAACTTCCACCTTCAGAAGTATAGAATCAAGTAGACCCTCTAATAATCATAATTAACATTAATAAATCAGCATTAGATGTATTCTCATTGATTTCAGTTCAAAAATTAATGTATGTAGCATTGATTTATTGCCTAAGAATAGTATTGATTCTTCCTCTCTAGTTGCTTCTTCTCCAATTATTTGTAGGTTTGGTAATGTTGGTTGGAAAGTTTTAGGCACAATAGTCTTGTGTTTAAGGTTGGGACTCACTATTGTACCCACCCTTGTATATGCTATGTTACAAAAGTTACCATATAACCTTCTTCTTGGTAAACCATGGATTCATGCTATGGGTGCAATTTGGTCTACCTTACATAAATCTATTAAGTTCATTTGTAACAATCAAGTAGTCACATTCAAGGCTTACTCTGATGCTACACACTCATGTGAGATGACAACTATTGGTCAAGCTTCAATTGTGCCTACTTTTATCCCTTTAATTTTTTTTTATGTGTTGATGTCTACTCTATTAGTACCTATTACAAGGGATACTCTTGAGGTAGATGTCCCTGAAGAAGATCCTTTTGAGGCAAGAAATCATAAGTCTATTTCTTCTTCTTCTCAAGAAAATGCATATGTTAGTGATGATTGGGGTTCCTTGGACATTATAGAATCCTTCATTGGAGAATACATATTACACCTAGTCCACTTAAATCTTCCAATAACATCATACAAACTCGCTATCAAAGATGGTTATTTTATACACCTAAAATTGGTCAAGATAATTAATTAATTAAATACAAGTTATTTATTTAATGACACCTTTAATTCGTCTACTTATAAATAAATTCTAAATTTATTTATATAGTTCACACCTTTCTAACTCTACCATCTTAAATCACATTCCTCTAATTTTAATTAAATAAATAAATGTCAATAGTTTTTTTTATTTAATTAATAATCTTCTCACTAAATTCGAATTCCCAATTTGAATTTAGGCACATATCTCCAACTTCTCCTCTTGCCACCTCATCAAGTGTCACATGAATTTAAATATGTATAATATTTAAATTGGAATTATCCTCAACCAATTCTAAAACAAACTTTGGAAACTTGGCTCTCTCCATCATTTCATTCTCTCTTACACTTGGCATGGTGCTCTTTTAAAGGGAACATCCTCCATGATTCCCTCTAACTTCTTCCTTCTCCATTGTTCATCTCTCCAGATAAAATATTGACTGTTGGTTGCTGCCACATCATTTTATGCTTTGAAAATCCTATAAATAAAAACACATTCTACAACATTTGGCATCCCATATTTGAGCAAACTTACTCTGCATAAATTACCTTTGAGCATTTAGAATTCATCAAATTTAGAGGAATTTTATTTTAGAATCATGTCTTAGTTCATAGCTACATTTTCATTATCATAGTTAGCTTCATACAACATTTCCACCATAGCATTTAGCATCATTATCATAGTATTATCTGCATCTGTATACAACAACATCAATATCATTATCATGGAATCAATCATATAGTTTATTATTATGTAGGAACTAGGATTCTTGCATTTTATAGCATCCATTCTCTAAGTTGTCATTCTAGAAGTCATAGTGCAAGCAAAATGTAAGAGCCATTATGATTCAAGGAATCCTTAGAGATAGGAAACAATGGAACAGTTTTAGTGATTGATTGTATTTTGAATTTGATTAATTATGTGATTCAATTCTCTAATGTAATACATTTCATTGGGTTTGTGTGGTTTTATTATTCCTTTACTCACTTTACACACTTCACATACACATTTTGGCACCCATTGTGTGGCCTAGCCCCTCTTTATTAATGTTTTGTACAAAGTTGTATAGATTATGGACGTGAACTCTTAGGTAACGCATCTATGGTTTCTTTTGGCACATCCAGTTCCTATTACGACACTTCTGGGAAATATTTTAGCCCATCTAGTTCCTGTTACATCACATTCGGGGCTTCTTTTAGTGCATCTAACACATCTTTTAGTGCATACAAGGGTCTTTTAGCACATTCGATCGATATTTTAGCTTATTCAGTAGTTTTAATAGCACATTTGGTAGTTCTTTTAGTGCATAGGAGTAATCTTTTAGCACATTTGATGTCTAATTTAGCACATCTCGTTAATTTTGTAGAAATTCAAAATCCCGAGAACTAATTGATCTTTTTTGTGCTATAGGTGCTTAATATGTTTGTCAAAGACAATGATATCAAACTACTGATGATGTATGTAGGGGTTGGAGCTATTATTGTCTTCTTTTAATTAAATTAGTAACCTAGTTTAATTAGAAGGTTAAAGAACCCCTTATATACTATGCTTGAAGTGATAGGCCTATTCTCTCCCCTTAACTGGGTGACCAAAAAGTTAGACTTACTATTTTATGCTTTGTTAACACCTTTAGAAGGCCTATCATAGTGGGAAAAATTACTCACCCTATAGGAATGACCTAAGTGGGAACAACTAAAGCCAAGTTTTCTGACCCACTATAGTCAAAAGTGATTTCGGGGAAAGTCCACAATTTGATGGTAGTGTGCAAGATAACCATCCCCAAATCCTTTTTTCTAAAGATTGGGAGGTCTACTAAGGCAGTTTATCTATTTTTTGCACTAAACATAAACCCTTATTATGAACCTTAGTGTAGAAGCCAACTAAGTCAATTTCTAAACACTTCTAATATCACAGTGCAAGGGGAGGGAAGAATCTTCCTCCAAGATACTCACCATATAAGCATCATGGATTACTAGCCAAAAGTGGAAGTTTAGACCTTGGTTAAGACTTAAGAAAGGAAAAAACATGGGCACCCTCTAGGGGGTGACACGACTATGTGAGCTAGCATGGTTCTAAGATGTGGGTTGTGGTATTTTAAGTGACCCTTGAGATTATAAAAGTGCTTGAACTGTCTTCTCTTGTGTTATACCCATGGAAAACGAAGGAATCAGACCAAATTCTTGAATAAACACTCAATGTTTAGTTCTTAAGCTTGACACAACTGTTTGACAAATTTTTGTTGTGTTTGAAGTCATAATTCAAGAAATACTCCATTTAAAGCACTTAATTCACATAATTCACAAACTAGAAACCAAGCAAAAATCATTGGTCAAAACAACATACCCTAGAAACAATCATATTCATAGATTCAAGGGAAAATAACTAGAAAAACTTGCAAAAACACTAAACAATTCCAAATTAGCGCATACATCCTCTGTTTCAACGCATTCACTACATTTTATAGCACATATAGGGTATTTTCTAGCACATCTGCAACATCTTTTAGTGCATTGAGTCCATTTTCTAGCACATTGAGTCTATTTTCTTGCACATTTGAGTCATTATCCAATGCATCTGGTCTAGCTTTTAGTGCATCCAAGCCACTTTCTTGTGCATCTATTCCATCTTTCAACACATTCACAAACCCTTTTAATGCATCCACCTACAAAATACCATGTTAAAATCACATACTTAGGGGTAGTCTAGCACATTTAATCCACTTTCTAGTGCATTTAATCCACTTTCTAGTGCATTGGAGTCATTAGTTAGTGCATTGAGTTCAAATTTTAGCACATTAAGTGTATTTTATAGCACATCTTTTCCATTGTTCAGTGCATTGAGTTCCTTTCCTGGTGCATCTTGGGTATAGTCTAGTGCATCCAAGCTATTTTTTAGTGCATTTGCACAATCTTTTAGTGCATCCATACCCTGTTTTAGTGCATCCAGTAAATTCAAAACCAAAGAGCTAAATTCATCCCTTGTGTGTTAATTTGAACTAGAATTAGGGATCCTTTTCAACGCAAAATCACTCCTTAGACACAAAAAAATCTTAAACTTGTTGAAACTAACATTTACAAGTCAAATTCTTCAAACTAAACCAAGATCTAACACCTTAAAGAGCCTAAATATCCATCATACCTCTGATTGTTAAGTTAAGTTTCCTCATCAGGATCTATCATCCTCCATCATGAAATAAAGTTGTATAATTAGACTCCACTTAGTCTCATCAATAGAATTTTTCATTCTATTTTACTTATTTATTATCCTTGGCACTCCTTCTCAAACAAAGATCAAAATTTTAGTCAAATTATAACACTTGTATGCCCGTTCAAACAAGATCCCAAAAGCAGAAACTCAAAGAAAAAGAACTTGACACTCAAAACACCATGGCTAAGGCTAAGGAAAATCCTTTCCACAAATTCCACCAATTTGAAGGTGAGGAAATAACTTGGGAAGACATCCAACATGCTCAGCAAGATCCAAATTTCCACAAGTTCCTAGAAAATATTTTTGAAAGAGATGGGGAAAAATACTTCTTAATGCTGGCTAATCAAGGTATCAAAATTTCACATGACTTTGATGTTAATCAATTGAGATAACCTCTTAAAAAGACTAAAAATGATCCACCAAACATAGATTAAGTGGCTGCAATAACTCATTAAATGAAAAATCTCCAACAACAGATTCAAGACATGCAAAGAGGAACCTCAAAAAGATACTTGATACAAGACATCTACCCATATCCTTTTGATCAAACTATCAACATGATTCCTTTTCCCAAACATTTTGAATTTCCAAAGTATGATAAATACGTTGGTAAAACAAATCCAATAGATCATGTGAGAGAATTTTGAACCATGAGCCTTGAATTTGCACATGAAGAAACTTACTTGATGAGATTTTTTCAACATAGCCTAGGGGGACAATGCCTATAATGGATCTCCAAACTTGCACCACCAATTCAAACCTTTGAAGTGTTGGTTAATAAATTCATCACCCAATACTCCTACAACATCCAACATGAGATAACAATGAAGGACCTTTGCAATACCAAAAAAAAAGGGTGAATCATTCCACATATTTTTGCAAAGGTGGAGAAGATTGTTTGCAAGATATTTTCATCTCATACTTTAAAAGGAAAAATGGAAATATTTATTGAAAATATAAATGATGATATGAGCCATAGACTTTAATTACAATGTCCATCTACCTTTGATAAATTGATTGAAAATGGAATCAAAATCAAAGAATCTTTGGTCAAAAGAGGAGTCATAAAAATTTACAATGAAGGAAACAACTCGACCAACTCTTCCAATAATTATAACAACAATGATAAATCAACGTTTTGGAAAAGAAACAAGAATGTTGGTAACAATGATGCTTCAGCTGAAGCACAAAATGCAAAACCAGTATTTAACTTGACAACAGCTACCACCAAAACCAATCAGAACAACAATCTAAATAATACTGAATCTAGACCACCACCATATCGAACATCCTCAAATTGAAGAATATTCACACCTTTGGGAAAGTCATTGGAATCAACATTAAAGTTGCTTCTTGGAGCCAAAGTTATAACATTACTAGAAGCAATAGATTGGGAACCAAGACTTAAACCCTCATGGTGGAATGATGCATATTATTGTGACTTTCATAGAAACAAAGGATAGAAAACAATGATTGCATGCAACTGAAACATTTGGTACAATATTTGATTGATAGAAAAGAAATATTTGTAGAAGGAACCTAAACAAATGTTGATCATGGAGCATTCAAGAATCCTTTACCTAACTACGAAAAGGGGGAGTCCTCTTCATCAAACCCCAAAGGGAAAAATGTGAACTATGTTTATGATTCTACCATTCATTATATTGAACTAGTTGAAGATCAAACAAAGAACATCAAAATTAAGGGTCAAAGAAACATTGTTACAGCTAAAAATCATCACAATGACATCAACACCAAATCACATCAAATCAATTACATCATACCAATCAGAGAATGCCAGCCTAAGGATATCGAAATCAAGGGCCAAAAAGACATTATTGTAGTTGATAATTCAATTAATGACACCACAATAAAGCATGAACAAAGCATTGTTATAGTTGAAACTCATCTCCATGACAACAACACCAAATCCTCTCAAATTAATGACATCATACCAATAAATTTGATTACACATGTTGCTACAAATGATAATTAGATTAATGTCATTAAAATCAAAGATAAAAAGAAAATTTACAAGCCAATGCAACCACAAGAGGGCAAGCCAAAGTAATACTGAAAGGAGCTACATCTAAAGAAATTGATTCCCTTGCAACACAATACAACATATTTGATCAATTGCAGAAAATACCAACTCAAATATCCATATTGGAACTCCTCAAAATTTCACTAGCTCAAAGAAATTCTAGAACAAGATCTAGTAGCCACCACATTACCAAATAATCATGAATTTTTCCAATTCCAAGCTATGGTGGGGCACTTGAATTTGCCTCATTTCCTACCATTTTTTGTAAAGGATGATGTATCACTCAACCACCCACACAATGTTTCCCTTTGCATTGAGGTTTTAATTCACAAACATCAGGTCAAAAGTGTTCTAATAGATGGTGGAGCTAACCTAAATATATGTACTTTAAAACTTATCCATGCACTTGGATATTCAAAAAATGCAATTGATGCTAGAAGAAAAATCACTATAAAAGCCTATGATGATGAAGAGAGATCTTCCCAAGGATTAATATTGGTGTAGTTTCTAGTCATCGCGGTAATGTCTTGCCGACACAGTGTGGTCTTAGCGACGAAAGCGAGTATCAGTATGACTAATGGACCTCACTATAAAGTCTTCCTGACTTGCCAGTGTCTCACCGAAACAAATGTAGAGCTCGGTAGCATGGAGTGTGTTTGGGGAGACATCAATAAACTCTCACCGACACTTAGGTGTCTTGTTGATAGATGAAGAAGCCTCGGCAGGAGATGATTGTTTCAGCGAAGGATGGAGGCATTGCCGTGATGTCTCGGCGATATGGAGGTGGTCTCGCTGAAAGGTAAAGGGGGCCTTAATATGTGTTTTACCTTCTGTAGGAGTCTCCCCGACAGATAAAAGAGCTTGCTGAAGAAAGTCTAGCCTTTGGCATAAGGTCTTAGTGAAGCGGAGGTTCTTGCCGATACAGAATGAGCTCGGGGAGAAAACAAAAAGGGTCACTAAGAAGTCTCGGTGACTCAGGAATGTCTTGGCGATGTAATCAAGTGAGCTCAGGGAGAAAAATGAGAGATCGACAAGATGTCTCACTGATAGCTTAGGAGTCTTCCTGAAATAAAAAGAGCTTGCCAAATCATTTTTCCTTCGGCAAGAGGTCTCATCGACCGATGGGGAGTCTCATCAAATGAAATGATAGGAGGGAGAAGAAAATGAGGCTGTTTGCCAAAGGGTCTTGCCGAAGGGAGAAGGTCTCAATGATGAAAGATATTTATGTGTGACTCCAAGGGGCTCGTTGTAACATCTTGTCGAAAGCGATATGTCTTGCTGATATTCTGGGCGATAACAAAGGCAATCTCAGCATGACTTTTCAGCTCACTAAGAAATCGCATCGATAGTTCCATGTTATGCCGATGGTTGCGGGAGGAGTTAATCGCATCGGGGAGACACAATTAGTGTCTCACTAACATGTGATTCTAAAGGAGGAGCTTTTGACTGCCTGAAGAATCTACATGGAGTATGCTCAACCAATCAGAGAAAGCTATGAGTGAATCATTGCCAGCTAAACCAGATGAAGAAGATCAACAGGATGAAGAAGATCAACAGGATGAAAAGCAATGTGTATCTATTCTAAGCTTAGAAGCATTCAAAGCACTCGATAGGGAGGTTCAAAGGTGGACATGAGGATAAAAAATGAATGCAGTAGCTACGAAAGATCTGAGGGCTTCTCCAGGAATGTTTCTTCACTGACATAGGCAACAAGGACATGGGGCTGCAACATTAATTTCATGAAAAAGATCTAAGGGAGATTTATCCCGAAGGGGGATATTTTTGTAAGCCCTAAGGGGCTGACACTCTTTTGTATTTAAGGCATTTTTTTTCCTTTTTTTAGACAGTTCGGACTTGGTACTTTTCTACTTCTGTAACTTGTAGAGTTCTTTGCAGAAAAAAGGCTATGTTTTGTAGCTCAAGATAGACATGTATATCAGTGTTCACCATTGAAATCAATGAGTATAAGTACTTTACTTTTCCAATCTCTCTATTAAATCATGTGCATTCGTATAATTGATGAAACTACTTGTGAAACTATATGATTCCTTGTGGTTATGTCTTATTTTAGCACCTTTCTATATAGCAATATGTATTTTTGCAGGTTCTGAGATGTGTTATAGTGCAGTATTCTCTAGTTGTGAAGTTGTTTCTTCCTTCTAGGGGTGTAGCCATATGAACCTTTTCATGAAATGTTCATGCAGAAAACATATGTGATTGACTTGTGTAAGACAATAATTTTGTCATTGACTGAAATTGTGTGTCTAAACTATGTTATATGTCTCCCGAACAAATTTGGTGTATCACCATAAGAGTAATTTCTCATTTATGTATTCTTTCTCCCTTTACCTCACAAAGACTAGTAGTATAGGTGATAGCACAAAGGAAGCCGACCTTCTCTGGAGGTTCATTTGAACATCAGGTGACCCAGAGCTTTGAAATGATCCCATGTTTCACTAGAAACCTCAGTTTCCATCACTATGCATAGGGTACATTTCTAAGTGACAACAATTTCTGGCACACCCTATGGGACAAAAATTAGATTGAACTGCTAGTTTAGTATGCAACCAGCGAGTCCCAAGATTTATAGAAGTCATTTTGCATACTTGGCGACTCCATAAAGAGGAAGAACTCTAGAAAATAGCTCCTTCTATAGTTTATGAGAAGAGTTCAGACAAGGAGCAGCTCAGGTCCTTTGGAATATCTATAGCTGTCACCACCAAGAAGACAAGGTAGGGCAATAGAAAGGTGAGGAACAACAATTATTTATTCTAGAAGAACTCAATCCACTTCTCCATTTGTGAGGTCACACATTGTTGTCCCGTCTTTGTTTTCATATAGAGTACTAGTAAATCCACCTCAACCAACTCTAATGGCCACTCCAGGGAATCAACCCTTTGTTTATTTTAATGGAGGGATCCCCTTGAATTTGGCACAACACAATGACATTCCAATGGTAGCCTTGAAGAGTCTGCCAACTTTCACGGGAGAAGATCAAACTACCCCGATTGAACACATGAGAGATGTGGCTTTGTTATGCAGATTCCATCACATAACCCAAGAGGATGTTGTTGTGAGATTATTAGTTGCTTCACTGAAAGGAAGAGTTGTGCAATGGTATAGGAGCTTAGCAGTCAGTTCAATTGCAACTTGGGATGTATATGGAGACAAGTTGCATAAACAATTTCAAGACAAGTCTGATAATTTGTCTTTATTGGAACAATTAACTACAATTAAGAGGGCTCCACAAGAGCAGATGAATGATTTCAATTTTAGATTTCAAAGAACCTGGGATAGAATCCCTGCAACAGTGAGGCCACCTCCAGAATATGCATTTTTGTACTTTTTTAGGGCTCTTAATAGCGATATAGTTATTATGATACAATCAATGGGAGGGGTTTCTCTATCAGGTGTCTTTGAAATAGCAATCAGAGCTGAAAATAGCCTAATATAGGCTGGTAAACTTGCTCTTAGGCCACCAATTCCTATATTCCTAGAGATCCATGCAAATATTCCTCTGCAAATACCACCTTTTGCACCTCTAGCACCTGTTCCAGTTGTTGTAACATAATAAAATGCTACTTCAGGTTCTCCAAATGAGTTATAGGAAATCAAAAGTCTATAACAGTCTTTTGGTAACAAGCTTGTAAGTTTAGAGAAGCAGCAATCATACAGTAGGCCTTATCAATAGCAGAATTCAGGTCAGCAACAAACATATCAAGGTAGTAGACAAGCTTACCAGGGAAATTACCAGGGCCCAAGACAGAATGTGAACACGAAACCTTTTCAGGCCTATTCTCCAGCACTTGTTAGTGCAGTCAAGGACCTAGTTCCTATTCAAAACAAATTACCAGTCGATTATGAGTGGTGCTACCCTTACAACCTGCCCCAAAATCAGGCCACCTGCTCAAATGGACTCATCAATCAAGCACTTATGGTACATAATACATCAAGTTCATAGTAGACTACATTCAATGATGCATCTCCACAATACCAAGATTAGCTTATCAATGATGCTACCTTACTTAACTGGCAAGGTGAAGAATTTTGTGGATTAAATGTAGATAATTCTCTAGTTGTAGCTAACACCAAGGTGAAGAAGAGAGCATTTGAGCTTGATCAAGCAGCTGATAGAGGAAATCCAAAAACTATGGGACTATCTACATCTCAAGCAACCCATGGTTTGCAAAGAGATCAAAAACTCCTGATCAAGGAGCAACCACACTTGATTGTTGATCACACTGGCATGAAGGTACATTATAAAGTAACCCTAGCCATACCCTATAATATTCTTGATAGTATGAAAAAGATGAATGTTACAATTTCTATGTGGGACTCATTAGCTATCCCAGGTCAAAAAGATATGTTACAATTAGCCTTGTCAAGTTTGAAAATGTCTGATGAAGTTGAGTCTCCAATAGGTCAAGTTAGAGTTGTGTTAACAAATAATCCTCAGAGAAATGATCAACATCCTAGCAAAGGGACAGGAAAAAGAGTTAAACCACCTCCATTTTACGTGTCAGTAATCATAGGTGACAAGTTAGTTCATAACTATATGGTAGATAGTGGAGCTAGTAGCTCTGTGAGGCCAAAGCAGATTGCGGACAAGCTTGGGCTAAAGTATCAGCCATTAGAGAAAGGAGTAGTCCAATTGGATGGTACCTCTGTTAATACACTGGGCATCATTAAAGATTTAAGTCTTACCCTTCATGCTTGTCCTAATTTTTTAGTTCCCCAAGACATATGTGTCATAGACCTTCCACCTTTCTTTTCCTTGTGCTTATCAAGAGACATTATAACCAAGATAGGTGGTTATGTGTTAGCTCACTGGTCACATATGTTGTTTAGAAGTAGATATGGATTTAAGGTTACCATTAAATCAGAAAGGTTGGCTAAAGATCATATTGAGCCGTATAACCCAAGTCCTGTTAATGCTGCTCCTATTGCTGCAAACACCAATTGTGTCACTTTCACTAACAGTGAGTTTGTTGCCGCTCAAGAACTTCAACCAGAAGCTATTCCTAATGTGCCATTGTGAATGGGTAGTTGAAAATGTGTTATACATCCCATAAGACCTTATTCAAGACATCGATATGGGTAACTATGTCATACTTGAGCCTAACGCAGAGATTCCAAACCTTGAAAAGGATTCAGATCAGTTGCTACAACAGCAAGGTGGATTTTGGGAGATGTTCTTTGATGGTTCCAGGAGCAAGAATGGGGCAGGTGGAGGTGCAATGTTGATTTCTCCACAAGGTGATAAGTATTTTTCATCTTTCCATTTTGCTTTTGCATGTTCTAACAATAGTCCTAAGTATGGACTTATCCAAGGCCTTGAATGGGAAAGCAAAAGAGGAATTCACTATTTGAGAGTCTATGGAGATAGTGAATTGATAGTCAATCAGGTCAGGGGGTCAATGTTTCTAAAAATGACACACTAAAGTCTTATAGAAATAGAGTGTGGAATATGATTGAGGAATTTAATGTGTTTAACTTAGTATCTATCCCAAGGAATCAGAACAAACATGCTGACAAACTTGCAACAATTGGAGCACATTTTGATATTCTAGGTGATATTAAAAATGATAAAATACAACAGTATGTCAAGGTGGTTATCAGGCTGTCAATTCCTAATAACAACATTAACTGGCAGGTACTTGAAAGTGATGAACAGATAGTGACTTTTCTGCTACAAGAGGTTAAGTTTTCTATAGTAAACCAGGAAAAAGTCAAACAACAGTATGATGATCAAGTGATACAGTTGAAGACCAATAAACTTCCCAAAATGCTAGTTACCTTGGAAACCATATTTAATTATGATGATCAGTTAAGAAGAATAAAGTTGGCATTCAAGTCAAGGAAGATCATCATGAAGAAGTGGAAATCTTTAAAGGTAAGCTCCTCAAATTAGGTAAAATTTGTTTAGCTGAGGATAAGAGAGCTTTCATTGTTTTATGCCAAGAATATCATGATGCTTTTGCTTAGTAGTATTTTGATTTAAGGGGGTTTGATCCTCATATTAGACAAAATACAATTGAGTTAGAGCCTGGTGTCAAGCTTTTTAGATAGAAACAAAGGCCATTGAATCCTAAGCTTGAGCCCTTAATGATTAAAGAGCTAACCAAACTAGTTGAGGGGGGTATCATCTTTCCTATTAAGCACACTTCATGGGTTTCTAACCTTGTGCTGGTTAGGAAGAAGAGCGGTGAGATAAGACTATGTGTAGATTTCAGAGATGTTTATAGAGCATCTCTGAAAGATCATTATCCCTTATCGTCTATGGAACAAATTATCCAAGCTATTGTTGGTTCAGAAAGATTTTCTCTTATGGATGGGTATTCTGGTTATAACCAAGTTCTTGTCAAAGAGGAGGATCACTATAAAAAATTATTTACAACAAAATGGGGTACTATGGCCTACAAGACAATGCCTTTTGGTTTATCTAACGTTGGTGCCACCTTTCAGCGTGCCATGGATATGGCATTTCAGAATTTAATCCAAAAAAAATTGCTAGTTTATTTAGATGATATAATTGTATATTCAAAAGCTACAGATGGACATTTGTACATCTCAAGCAAGTTTTTGAGAAATGCAGGGAGTTTGGGATATCCCTCAATCCTACAAAAAATATTTTTGTAGTTCATGAAGGTAGATTGTTAATCCATATAGTATCAAAAGATGGAGTCGCCATTGATCCGAAAAGAGTCAAAGCTATACTTGAACTGCCATTACCCAATCACAAGAAAGGATTGTTGAGCTTTTTAGGGAGAATTAACTTTCTAAGAAGGTTCATTCCAAATGTTGCAAACCTACTACAGCCTTTGACTGCCATGCTAAAAAAGAACACAATTTTTAGTTGGAAAAAAGAAGAAAAGCGTAGTTTTGAAGAAATTAAGGAGGCTTTAGCATCTGCTCTGACATTGGTAAATCCATATTTTTCTAAAGACTTCTTTTTGTATGCTTTTGGTAGCCATATTTCAATCTCTGTTATGTTGGTTCAGAAAAATAGTGATAACTTAGAACAGCCCATAACTTTCTTTAGCCAAGTACTTACTGATTATGAAGAGAGGTATACTTTTATTGAGAAACATGTTATCGCTGTGATCAAAATCCTAAAGAAGTTTAAGCCTCTAGTGTCAAACAATAAGATTCATATTCTAGTTGCGCACTCAAGTGTAAAGGAGTTTCTGTTGAACAAAGATCTGAATGAAAAAAGGGTAGGGTAGATCACTAAGGTCATGGAATACGATGTGGATATCAAGATTGCCAAACTGGTTAGAGGTAAAGGTCTCTATGAACAGCTTGCTATAGGGTCAATGAGTGAAAATGAATTAGAAAAGGATGCTATTTTTGCTAATACAAATGAGTCTCAGATTTCTCAAGATGATGTACCTATGGGAACAATTAATTAGGTTCAAGACATGACCCAATTTTCACAAACTGGTGAGTGTCCATTAGGTTTGAACAGAGCCAAAAGAAGATACTTTAGACTATAGTCCATACCATATGTGTTGGTAAATAATGTTCTTTTTAAAAGGGATCTAAATGGTGTTCTGTTAAGATGTATTCACAGTGATTAGATTGAAAAGGTACTTCATGAGTTTCACGATGGAGCTACAAAGGGTCATATTGCTCCAATGACAACTGCTTGGAAAATCATGAGAGTTGGTTACTACTAGCCTAGCTTATTTAAGGATGCATATGCTTGGTCAAGAAAGTGTATCAAATGTGCCTTGTTTGTAGGAAAAGAAAAACTGCCTGCTATGTCTTTGCATCCAATTCAGGTGGAGCAACCCTTCATGAGATGGGGAATTGACTTTATTGGGCTGATTAATCCGCCATCCAGTACTGGTCACAAGTGGTTGCTCATTACCACAGACTATTTCACAGGGTAGATAGAAGTGATAGCTTTGAAAGAAGCAAAAGAATCTTCAGTTTTGAGTTTTTATGAGGATATAGTCACCATATTTGGAGTTCCTGACTCTATAATATCTGATAATGCTCTTACATTTGTGGGATTAAGATTAATTGATTAGGTTGTTAAACATGGCATTCATTTGAATACATCATCAAATTATTACTTTCAGGGTAATGGTTTAGTTGAAAGCACAAATAAGAATCTTATCAGGATTATCAAAAGAAGAATGGAGGATAATCAAAGGACCTGGCACATTAGATTAAAGTATGCACTTTGGGCAGATAGAGTGACTCCTAAGAGGTCTATTGGTTATTCACCATACATGTTAGTATATGGCAAGGAGGCCAGGTTACCTCTATCCATAGAGCTTCTAGCTCTAGACATTATTCACTAGTTGGAGATGTTTGAGGAACAAGACCCAATGACTGTGAGATATGCAGAGCTCATGGAGCTCCAAGAATCAAGGGACAAAGAAATGAAGGTTTTGGAGTATCATCAGCTCCAAACAAAGAAGACATTTGACAAGAAGGCTTCAGAAAAAGTTTTCAAGGTGGGAGATCTTGTGCTGAAATGGGATGTTTTGAAAAGTAGGCCAGGCCATCACACCAAGTTTGACAACATGTGGATAGGTCTGTTTATTATTAGAGACTATAGGGAGCACAATACTTACCAACTGGCCACAATAGAAGGGGAAGTGCTTCATATCCCAGTTAATGGGATACACCTCAAGCCTTGTTTTCAAGTTTGATGGAGTTCCTTTGTTGTATATATTAGTTTAGGTTTATGTTTCCAATAAGTGCTTCTACACTTTAGTTTAGATGTTTTTTCCTTTTCCTAAGTTGTGTTTTAGCATAGTAATTATTTCCTTTTCAGTTTCTCCTGTTGCTTGAGGTTTGGGAAATCTGTTATGACCTATATAATCAGCTCGGACATGTTTGAGCTATGTGCAAGGTTGACGTTTTAATTTTTCTGAGCTTCCTAACAACTCCATGCCCAATGGACAAGTTTTGGCTATTGGTTTTCCATGTTTAGCAAGAAAACATCTAGCAAAGGTCACTAGAAATGTTACCTAATTTTCACTTGTAGGCTAAATCAGGAAGGATAAATCATGTGAAAGAGGTTTGAGAAGGCCGAATGGAGCATTTGCACAAGGGAAAAAGTCATGAATCTAATGCCAGGTCATAGGGAACTCAGTTTGGAAGCCTGCCTTGTTCAAGTTTAGCATGAAAATCCTCTAAGGAGAGAGTCCCAAAGACCTTCAGAATGTCTCGATGACTAAAAGGGCTCTCGCTAAATGAAGGCATCATCCAGAGGAAATGGTTGCATCAGGGAAATAAAATCATCTCGAGTGAATGTCTAGCCGACAGGCTGATGTTTCGGCGATAGTAATGAAGCTCGATAGGAGTCTCCCCGATAACAAGTGTTTTGCTGAGGGGATGATGCATTCGGTATAGGGTTGTGCTCTCAGCAAATGGTCTTAACGATATGGTCATGTCTCCCTGAGAAGAAGGGTGAGTCTCAGCGAGGCAAGGCATCTTTGACAAAAGGTCTTGTCGAATGCAAGAGGTCATGCCAACGGTAGTTCATCAAAGAGCTCTTAGCTTAAAGTTTTCCTTTAGCAAGATTTCTTCTTGAAAGGATGGGCTTTCGGAAAAGGTTGGTGCCTTCGTGAATGTGTCGCCGAAGAAAGGAGGTCTCCTTGACATATTTGATATCAATGTAGCTTCAAGCCGTCGGGGTAATGTCTTGCCGACATGGTGTGGTCTCAGCGATGAAAGCGGGTATTGATATGATTAATGGACCTCACTATAAAGTCCTCCCAACTAGCCAGTGTCTCGCCGAAAGAAATGTAGAGCTTGGTAGCATGGAGTGCATTCGGGGAGACATCAATAAACTCTCACCATCACTCAAGTGTCTTGCCGATAGATGAAGAAGCCTTGATAGTAGATGATGTTTTCAGTGAAGGATGGAGGAATCGCCGCGATGTCTTGATGATGTAGAAGTGGTCTCATTGAAAGGTAAAGCGGGCCTCGATATGTTTTTTTCCTTTGGCAGGAGTCTCCCCGACAGAAAAAAGAGCTTGCCGAAGAAAGTTTGGCCTTCAACATAAGGTCTTAGCGAAGCAGAGGGTCTTGTTGATATAGAATGAGCTCAGGGAGAACACAAAAAGGGTTGCTAAGAAGTCTCCACAACCCAGGAATGTCTTAACAATGGAATCAAGTGAGCTCAGGGAGAAAAAAAAGAGATAGAGAAGATGTCTTGCCGACGGCTTAGGAGTCTTCCTGAAATAAAAAGAGCTCGCCAAAGCATTTTGCCTTCGGTAAGAGGTCTCACCAACTGATGGGGAGTCTCATCAAATGAAATGATAGGAGCTTGGAGAAAATGAGGCTTCTCACCAAAGGGTCTTGCCGAAGGGAGAAGGTCTCAGCGATGAAAGAAATTTGTGTGTGACTCCAAGGGGCTTGTTGTAACATCTTGTCGAAAGCGATATGTCTTGCCGATATTCTGGGTGATAACAAAGGTGATATCATAATGACTTTTGGGCTCGCTAATAACTCTCATCAACAGTTCCATGTTATGCCGATGGTTGCGGGAGGATTTAATTGCATCGGGGAGAAACAATTAGTGTCTCACCAACATGTGATTCTAAAGGAGGAGCTTTTGACTGCCCGAAGAATCTACATAGAGTATGCTAAACCAATTAGAGAAAGCTACAAGTGAATCGCTGGCAGCTGAACCAGATGAAGAAGATCAACAAGATGAAAAGCAATGTGTATCTATTCTGAGCTCAGGAGCATTCAAAGCACTCGACAGGGAGGTTCAATGGTGGACACAAGGATAAAAAATGAATGCGGTAGTTGCGAAAGATCTGAGGGCTTCTTTGGAAATGTTTCTTCACCAACATAGGTAACAAGGACATGGGGATGCTGCATTAATTTCATCAAAAAGATCTGAGGGAGATTTATCCTAAAGGGTGTGATTTTTGTAAGCCCTAAGGGGCTGACACTCTTGTCTATTTAAGGCATTTTTTTTTCCTTTTTGTAGACAATTTGGACTTGGTACTTTTTTGCTTCTATAACTTGTAGAGTTCTTTGTAGAATAAAGGCTATGTTTTTTAGCTCATGATAAACATGTATATCAGTGTTCACCATTGAAATCAATGAGTATAAGTACTTTACTTTTCCAATCTCTCTATTAAATCATGTGCATTCATATAATTGATGAAACTACTTATGAAACTATATGATTCCTTGTGGTTATCTCTTATTTTAGCACCTTTCTATAGAGCAATATGTATTTTTCCAGGTTGTGAGATGTGTGATAGTGCAATATTGTCTAGTTGTGAAGTTGTTTCTTCCTCTTAGGGGTGTAGCCATCTGAGCCTTTTCATGAAATGTTTATGCAGAAAACGTATGTGATTGACTTGTGTAAGACAATACTTTTGTCATTGACTGAAATTGTGTGTCTAAACTATGTTATATGTCTCCTGAACAAATTTTTTGTATCACCATAGGAGTAATTTCTGATTTATGTATTCTTTCTCCCTTTACCTCACGAGGATTAGTAGTATAAGTGATAGCATAAAGGAATTCGGCCTTCTCTAGAGGTTCATTTCAACATCAGGTAACCCACAGCCTTGAAATGATCCCATGTATCACTAGAATGCTTAGTTTCCATTATTGTGCATAGGGTGCATTTCTAGGTGAGAGTAGTTTCTGGCACGCTTGGTGAGACATAAATTAGATTGAACTACTGGTTTAGTATGCAAGTAGCATGTCCCAGACTTTATAGAATTCATTTGGCATACTTGGAAACTCCATAAAGAGGAAGAACTCTAGAAAATAGCACCTTCTATAGTTTATGAGAAGAGTTCAGACAAGGAGCAACTCAGGTCCTTTCAAATATCTATAGATGTCAACACCAAGAAGACAAGGCAGAGCAACAGAAAGGTGCATAACAAAAATTATTTATTCTAGAAGAAATCAATCCACTCCTCCATCTGTGGGATCACACATTACTGTCCTGTCTTTGTTTTCATCTAGAGTACCAGTAAATCCACCTCAGCCACCTTCAATGGCCACTCCAAGGAATCAACCCTTTGTTGTTTTTAATGGAGTGAGCTCCTTGAATTTGGAACAACACAATGACATTCCAATGGTAGCCTTGAAGAGTCTACCAACTTTCACGGGAGAAGATCAAACTACCCCGATTGAACACATGCGAGATGTGGCTTTGTTATGCGGAGTCCATCACATAACCCAAGAGGATGTTACTGTGAGATTATTAGCTACTTCACTGAAAGGAAGAGTTGTGCAATGGTATAGAAGCTTAGCAATTGGTTCATTTGCAACTTAGGATGAATTTGGAGACAAGTTACATAAACAATATTAAGACAGGTCTGATAATTTGTCTTTATTGGAACAATTAATGACAATTAAGAGGGCTCCACAAGAGCAGATAAATGATTTCAATTTTAGATTTCAAAGAACCTAGGATAGAATCCATGCAACGGTGAGGCCACCTCCAGAATATGCATTTTTGTACTTTTTGAGGGCTCTTAACAATGATATAGCTGTTATGATACAATCAATGGGAGGGGTTTCTCTACCGGGTGCCTTTGAAATAGCAATCAAAACTAAAAATAGCCTAATACAGGCTGGTAAACTTTCTCCTAGGCCACCAATGCCTATATTCCAAGAGATCTATGCAAATATTCCTCTACAGATACCACCTTTTGCACCTCTACCACCTGTTCTAGTTGTTGTAACACAAGAAAATGTTGCTTCAAGTTCTCCAAATGAGTTACAGGAAATCAAAAGTCTATTGCAGTCTTTTGGTAACAAGCTTGTATGTTTAGAGAAGCAACAATCATATAGTAGGCCTTATTGACAGCAGAATTCAATTCAGCAACTTGCATATCAAGGTAGTAGACAAGCTTACTAGGGTAATTACCAGGGCCCAAGACAAAATGTGAACACAAGACCTTTTTAGGCCTATTTTTCAGCACCTGTTAGTGCAGTCAAGGACCTGGTTCCTATTCAAAGCAACTTGGTAGCTGATTATGAGTGGTGCTACCCTTGCAACCAACCCCACAATTAGGCCACCTGCTCAAATGGACTCATCAATCAGGCACTTATGGTATAGAATGCCTCAAGTTCATAGCAGACTACATTCAATGATGCATCTCCACAATACCAAGATCAGCTTATTAATGATGCTACCTTACTTAACTGGAAAGGTGAAGAATTTTGTGGATTAAATGTAGATAATTCTCCAGTTGTAGCTAACACCAGGGAGAAGAAGAGAGCATTTGAGCTTGATCAAGTAGCTAATAGAGGAAAGGCAGAAACTATGGGACTATCTACATCTCAAGTGACCCGTGGTTTGCAAAGAGATCAACAACTCCCAATCAAGGAGCAGCCACACTTGCTAGCTGATCACACTGGCATGAAGGTACATTATAAAGTAACCTTACTTGTACCCTATAATATTCGTTATAGTATGAAAAAGATGAATGTTACAATGTCTATGTGGGACTCATTAGCTATACCAAGTCAAAAAGATATGTTACATTCAGCCTTGTCAAGTTTGAAAATATCTGATGAAGTTGAGTCTCCAATAGGTCAAGTTAGAGTTGTGTTAACAAATAATCCTCAGCAAAATGATCAAAAACCTAGCAAAGAGATAAGAAAAAGAGTTAAACCACCTCCATTTTATGTGTCAGTAATCATAGGTGACAAGTTAGTTTATAACTATATGGTAGATAGTGGAGCTAGTAGCTTTGTGATGCCAAAGTAGATTGCAGACAAGCTTGGGATAAAGTATCAGCCTTTAGAGAAAGGAGTAATCCAATTGGATGGTACCTTTGTTAATAAACTATGCATCAATAAATATTTGAGTCTTACCCTTCATGCTTGTCATAATTTTGCAGTTCCCCAAGGCATATGTGTCATAAACCTTCCACCTTTCTTTTCCTTGTGCTTATCAAGAGACTTTATAGCCAAGATAGGTGGTTATGTGTCAGCTGATTGGTCACATATGTCATTTAGAACTAGATATGGAACTAAGGTTACCATTAAATCAGAAAGGTTGGTTAAAGATCATATTGAGCTGTATAACGCAAGTCTCGTTAATGCTTCTCCTATCACTGCAAACACCATTTGTGTGACTTTCACTAATAGTGAGCTCATTTCCATTCAAGAACTTCAACCAGAAGCTATTCCTGATGTGCAATTACAAGAATGGGAAGTTGAAAATGTGTTAGATAGTCTGGAAGACCTTATTCAAGATGCTGGTATGGATAACTATGTCATACTTGAGCCTGACACAGAGATTCCAAACCTTGAAAAGGATTCAGATTAGTTGTTGCAATAGCAAGGTGGACTTTGGAAGATGTTCTTTGATGGTTCCAGGAGCAAGAATTGGGCAGGTGGAGGTGCAATGTTGATTTCTCCACAAGACGATAAGTAGTTTTCAGCTTTTTGTTTTTCTTTTGCATGTTATAACAATAGTGCTGAGTATGAAGGACTTTTCCAAGGGCTTAAATGGGCAAGGAAAAGAGGAATTGACTATTTGAGAGTCTATGGAGATAGTGAATTGATAGTTAATCAGGTTAGGGGGGTCAATGTTGCAAAAAATGACACACTAAAGTCTTATAGAAATAGAGTGTGGAATATGATTGAGGAATTTGATGCCTTTAACCTAGTATCTATCCCAAAGAATCAGAACAAACATGCAGCAATTGGAGCACATTTTGATATCCCAGATGATATTAAAAAGGAAAAAATATAGCAGTATGTCAAGGTGGTTATCAGGCTGTCAATTCCTGATAACAACATTAACTGGTAGGTATTTGAAAGTGATGAACAGATAATGAACTTTCTGCTACAAGAGGATCAATTTTCTATAGTAAACCAGAAAAAATTCAAACAACAATATATTGATCAAGTGATACAGTTGAAGACTGATAAACTTCTCAAAGGGTTGGTTACCTTGGAATCCATATTTAATTATGATGATCATCTTAAGAAGAATAAAGTTGGAATTCAAGTCAAGGAAGATCATCATGAAGAAGTGGAAATCTTTAAAGGTAAGCTCCTCAAATTAGGTAAAATTGGTTCAGCTGAGGATAAGAGAGCTTTCATTGTTTTATGCCAAGAATATCATGATGTTTTTGCTTGGTAGTATTTTTATTTAAGGGGGTTTGATCCTCATATTGCACAACATACAATTGAGTTAGAGCCTGGTGTCAAGCCTGTTAGACAGAAACGAAGGCCCTTGAATCCTAAGCTTGAGCCCTTAATGATTAAAGAGCTGACCAAACTAGTTGAGGGGGGTATCATCCTTCCTATTATGCACACTTCATGGGTTTCTAACCTTGTTCTGGTTAGGAAGAAGAGCGGTGAGATAAGACTATGTGTAGATTTTAGAGATTTTTATATAGCATCTCTAAAGGATCATTATCCCTTACCATCTATGGAACAAATTCTCCAAGCTGTTGCTGGTTCAGAAAGATTTTCTCTTCTGGATGGGTATTCTGTTTATAACCAAATTCTTGTCAATGAGGAGGATTAGTATAAAAAGGTATTTACAACAAAATGGGGTACTATGGCTTACAAGAGAATGCCTTTTGGTTTATCTAATGTTGGTGCCACCTTTCAATGTGCCATGGATATGGCATTTTAGAGTTTAATCCAAAAAAATTTGCTGGTTTATTTAGATGATATAACTGTATATTCGTAAGTTGCAGATGAACATTTGTTACATCTCAAGCAAGTTTTTGATAAATGCAAGGAGTTTGGGATATCCCTCAATCCTAAAAAAAGTATTTTTGCAGTTCGTGAAGGTAGATTGTTAGGCTATATAGTAACAAAGGATGGAGTCACCATTGATCTGAGAAGAGTCAAAGCTATACTTCAACAACCATTACCCAATCACAAGAAAGGAGTGCAAAGCTTTTCAGGGATAATTAACTTTCTGAGAAGGTTCATTCCAAATGTTGCAAACCTACTACAGCCTTTGACTACCATGCTCAAAAAGAATGCAGTTTTTAGTTGGAAAAAAGAAGCAAAGCATAGTTTTGAAGAAATCAAGGAGGCTTTAGCATCTGCTCTGACATTGGTAAATCCAAATTTCTCTAAAGACTTATTTTTGTATGCTTTTGGTAGCTGTAGTTCAATGTCTGTTATGCTGGTTCAGAAAAATAGCAATAACTTAGAACAACCCATAGCTTTCTTTAGCCAAGTACTTACTAATTATGAATAGAGGTATACTTTTGTTGAGAAACATGTTCTAACTGTGATTAGAAGCCTAAATAAGTTTAATCCTCTAGTGTCAAACAATAAGATTCATATTCTGGTTGCGCACTCAAGTGTAAAGGAGTTTCTGTTGAACAAAGATCTGAATGAAAAAAGGGTAGGGTGGATCACTAAGGTCATGGAATATGATGTGGATATCAAGATTGCCAAACTGGTTAGAGGTAAAGGTCTCTGTGAACAGCTTGCTATAGGGTCAATTGATGAAAATGAATTGGAAAAGGATGCTATTTTTGCTAATACAAATGAGTCTCAGGTTTCTCAAGATGATGTACCTGTGTGAACAATTAATTGGGTTCAAGACATGACCCAATGTTTACAAATTGGTGAGTGTCCTGCTACCTAATTTTCACCCTCATGCTCAATCAGGTAGAATATCATGTGACATAGGTTCGAGAAGGCCAAATGGAACATTTGCACAAGGGAAAAAAATCATGAATCTAATGCTAGGTCACAAGGAACTCAGTTGGGAAGCCTGCCTTGTTTAGGTTCGGCATGAAAATATTTTAAGGAGAAAGTCACCAAGACCTTCCAGATGTCTTTTCGATTGGCAGGGGTTCCATCAAATCTGAATGCTTCACCTATAGGTTCCTATTATCATGAGATTATCTGGGTCTACCTAACCCATAATGCATTTGGTGAAAAATGCATCTAAGTTGCCTATCGGCAAGACATCAGGGAGGTCACAGCAATCCGAGTCCACATGTAGGTTCCCTTCAGCATAAGAATCTCCTTCGCAATGAGGTCTCGGTGAATTCATGAAGTCTCAAAAACTACCGCGGGGCGAGCAGACACTTCGGCGGGAGATATCTTTTTGATGTATGGTCTTGTTGAGCACCTTATGTCTTGCTGACCACCAATAGGGATACGTCTCAGTGAGAGTTTTTCTCTTCACCATGAAGTATCGGTGAATGCATCGGGTTTCGCCGACAAAGCAAATCATGGAGCTCGGTAAAGGATATCGCCTTCGGCAAAATGTCTTTCTGAAGGATAAAAGTCACGCCGAAGAAATCAAAGGAGGTGGTGTCAGGAAAGGAAAGAGAGCTCGATAGGAGGTCTCATCGACAACTAAAGGTTAGGTCAACATGCCTAACTCCTTTAGTGTAACACGAGGAGCTTGGTAGGAAGTCTTGTTGAAAGTAGAGAGTCACCCAAATAGGAAGCAGTTTTCCAAAAGGAAGAAAGTCGCCAAGATATCTCGACGACTAGCTAAGGCCTCATTGAGAGTAAGTGATATAGCCCTAGTGTTTCGCCGATGACCAGAGGTCTCACTCAAGAAGTATGAGAGGAATCGCCATAGGTCTCCCTAACTTGCTCATGGTCTCAGCCAAGTTTGGTGCCTTCGCCGTAATGTCTTTGTGAGGACATTTTGTCTCACCAACTGAGTGGGGGACCTCGATATGTTTGCCTTCAGCAGGAGTCTCGCTGACAACAAAAAGGCCTCGCTGAGAAAAAGACTTCGGCAAGGGGTCTTTCCAGAGTAAGGTTGTCTCCCCGACAAGAAAAGGAACTCACTGAATGGAAAAGCATTTGGAACAAGGTCCTGGCAACTAACTGGAGTCTCACTGAAGAGGTGTGGCTTTGGTATAAAGTATGAAGATTAGTGAGATGTCTCGCTGACAGCAAAGGGTCCTGCCGATAACAAGATGGACTCGCCAAAAGATTTGAATCTCATCGGAAGGTCTTTCCAAAAGTCAGTGGTCTCACCAAAGAAGAGGGAGCTTGGTAAGGGGTCTCTCCATTAACGATTGTCTTGGCAACCATAGAGGCAATATTGGTATGATCTTTTGAGCTCGCTAAGAGCTCTCAGCGATAGTTCCATGTTATGCTGAGGTTGCAGGAAGATTTAATCACATTGGCAAGACACCTCAAGTGTCTCACCGAGATGCAATTCTGAATGAAAGAGATTTTACCACCTACAGAGCCTACGTGGAATACACTTGACCAGCCAGAGGAGCTGATGCGAGCCATGGCAGTTTGATCAGAATGAAGAATGTCAACGGGATGAATGCAGTACGTATCTGTTGTGAGCTCAAGAGCATTCAAAGCAGCTCGACTACAGAGAGATTCAAAGGTGGACATGAGGAATAGAATGAATGCGGTGTTTACTGCTAAAGATCTAAGGGCTTCTCCAAGGGAAATCTTTCACACTGACATGGACAGAAGGGACACAATGGCAGACAACATTAACTCCATAAAAGGATCTATGGGAGATATTTTTTGGGACTGATATTTTTTGTAAGCCCTAAGGGGCCAAGATCTTTTCTGTATATAAGGCATTTTTTCCTTTTTGTAAAGGAGTTCCAATGTATGATCCTCTAAAGTCTGTGACCCTTTTTGTAGTCCTCTCTCAGACTAGCAGGATTTTGTAACTCAATTTGGAACATAATATACAAAATCTACCTTGGTTACCATTGATGGTCTATCATTCTACCTTCTGATTCTTGTCAAGTATAGTGCATTCTTTTTAAGTGATTAATTGAGCTACTTAGTGAAATATTCTCTTTCCTTATAGCTTTTGTTTCATGTCGTGCCTTTCTTTGTGGAAGTAGTATCATGTAGGTTACAAACTGTGTTTACTTAATCCAACACATGAGCTTCTAGTTTGTGAAAATCTGCCTTTCCTTCTTGAAGGCATGTGCATGTCAAACCTATTTGAATGTGTGATCTACAGGATCTTGTTGTGTAGTCTCATGGCTGTCACTAGTATTCAAGTGTAGCTCGAGTATCTCATTGTTCCTATCATTTTGGTGTATCACCTTAGAGTTTAATTTCCATTTTTATGCATTATCTCTCTCCCTTTTTCTTCAAAAAAAAATTAGTAGTTTTAGGTGATACCGAAAGGAAGCCGACGGTTGACCTCTACTTACAAGAAACCCACATCTTTAGAGGTCTTCCCATGTTACACTGAGGCATTGAACATCAGGTTCAACAAGGGTGCAACTTCAGGGGATAACATTTTTTGGCACACCCAGTGGAGCTATGAATTGCTTCTTAGTTCATGTTTATGCATTTTATTGCTATTGTTTGGTGTGTACAATAGTAGTTTCAACCTTTTGGAGGCATTTTCTTTACATACCTAGCGAATCTGAGCTCAAATATTTTGGTTTCACAGACACAAGTCTTGGTATGTCTCAAAATAATCTGTTAATTCAGTGTTTCTAGCTCTTTAACTGAAAATATGTCAACTAATTATGAAGATGCTTACTATTACCCTCCATATCATGAGTATGTTGCTCCTGCACATCCATATCAGAGTGTATTGGACCTGCTCCAAAAGATTGACCATACGTTGTGGGATCTCAATCAAGGTCTTCACAATATGAAGATTAATGATATTAGTAAGGTGCTTGTGTGCCTATCTCGGATATTGGTTGATATCAAGATGCAGTAGGGTACCATTATGCGACAGCAAGAAGTGGCTAAGCAAGTCAGCTTTTATGATCAAGAAAGAGTGGCAAAAAGAATCTGGTTTGAGGAAGGCCTTGAATAGGAAATAGCTGCTAAGGAAGAACAAATGAAGCTACTCTTTGCTAAGGTGCAAAACACTCAAGCTTATTCAGATTATCAACACCAATTAATGGAGGAGTTGCAAAATAAGCAACTGGAAGAGAACCTTGCCCACTAGCTGGCTGCAAAGGAGGCTAAAATTCTTCGAACAAGAGGTTCCCAAGTACAAGTTTGCCAGCTTTAGGCAAAGTCAGCCTCTTGACTTCCCTAGTAAGTCTTCTCAGCTTGAAATTCCAAGCTTTAAGGGATTCAATTCAATGGAAGAGAATGTAGTACCTAAACAAGATTAGTCCATCATCCCTCAAAAGTAGCCCAGTGATTAGGTTGGTTCAGTCACTATAGGGGAGGATAGAATCCCAAATCTATTACATCTAGCTATGGAGGAATATAAAAGACAACAACAACAAATGATTGAACAACAAGAAAGCATGGGTGGGTTGCTTAATGATGATAATAAGCAAGAAAATAGGGCCTCAATTTAGGGAGAACAGAATGAGATTGAACCTGATATTATCCTCCAAGGTGGGAGCTTTGATGTTTTTGAACATGTTGGGGTTGGAAAAGCTATTGTTGAGTTTTTGGAGGAGGAAGCTAAATTTGATCCTTGTGAAGACTCAGAAGTAATTGATAGTCATGATGAACTAGGACAGCAGGTTCATGAAATTGAAAAAATGTTGAAACATCAAGAGGAGCCTAATGAGCCTGATTTGCAAGGTTATAACTGGTTGGAGGGGCTTCTAGTCCATTATGCAGAGGAGCTTGAGGCTACATCATTGCTTGAATTGTTGCCCTCCTTTATTGAGGAAAACAAGCCTGAATCAGAATGTAACTCTTCCAGTGATGATGAGAATTATGAGCAGCTTCCTTTTTGGTCTATAAAGGAGCCTGAGGTTGATGAATTGATTAAAGATGTGATGGAGGAAGCTATCTCTTTGGTCTTTGTTGAAGAAATAAGTGTTCATTTAGGAAAACATAAACATATTGAAGAGGTTTCTATTCTTTCACCAATTTAGTCACAAAGATTAGATCTTTCTAGCCAGCAAGGTGATTTAATGGCAGCTCATGAGAAAAAGATCAGCAAGGAAAGTGCAAGCTATTCCCTTACTAAAGGCTACCCTATCAGGAATCTAGCCAAAATGGAGACTAGTAAAGATATTGATACCTTGCTTACACCCAACCATGACGATACAGCTATGGAGGGACACACTCAAGTTACCTTTCCACCTCAGAACGAGAATGTTTACATTATGTATGAAAAGGTTAGTAAACTTGAATATGTTGTGCAAGAGATCTTACAGCCATCCGTTGAAGTGTCATGCATGCTTCATTTCTCTTTAGTTGTTCTCCAGCATGGAAAACATTGTAATTTTTTTAGAAAGGGCAGTTATTTTACCCAAACTTTCAATGGGTTTGTTTGACCAATTTCTTATTGGTTAGTGTACGGTAGGTTTAGATGAAATTTATATTCCCTAAGTGTTGTTTCAGTACAGTTAAATAGTTTCCCTTCTACAATTTTTCTTGTTTTCAATAAGTTTCTAGGCGATCTGTGTCTCAAGTTACAATGTACAAAGTTGTTCCAAGTCTATTCCTAAATTTTTCCAATGACTCCATGCCCAATGGATAGGCCTAGGCTACTAGTCTTCATGTTTAGTAGGAAAACATCCAGCAAAGGTTTCCAGAAGTGTTACCTAATTTTCACCTTCAAACTCAATCAGGCAGAATATCATGTGACAGAGGTTTGAGAAGGCCAAATGGAACATTTGCACAAGGGAAAAAATCATGAATCTGATGCTAGATCGCAGGGAACTCAGTTGGGAAGCCTCCCTTGTTTAGGTTCGACATGAAAATCTTTTGAGAAAGTCACCAAGACCTTCCAGATGTCTTGCCGATTGCCAGGGGTTCCATCAAGTCTGAATGCTTCACCTACAAGTTCCTATTGGCATGAGATAATATGGGTCTCCCTGACCCATATTGCATTTGGTGAAATATGCGTCTGAGTTTCCTATCAGCAAGACCTTAGGGAGGTCACGGCGATCTAAGTCCACATGTAGGTTCCCTTTGGCATAAGAATCTCCTTCAGAATGAGGTCTTGGTGAATTCAAGAAGTCTCACCGACTACCATAGGGCGAGCAGACACTTTGGCGGGAGTTATCTTTTTGATGTATGGTCTTGCCGAGCACCTTATGTCTTGTTGACCACTGATAGGGATACATCTTGGTAAGATTTTTTCTCTTCGCCATGAAGTCTCGGTGAATACATAGGGTCTCGCTGACAAAGCAAAGCATGGAGCTCGGAAAAGGATATTGCCTTCAGAAAAATGTCTTGCCGAAGGATAAAGGTCACGCTGAAGAAATCAAAGGAGGTGGCGTTAGCAAAGGAAAGAGAGCTTAGTGGGAGGTCTCATCGACAACTAAAGGTCATGCCAACATGCCTAGAACCTTCGGTGTAACACGAGGAGCTCAGCAGGAAGTCTCACCGAAAGCAGAGAGTCACCCCGACGAGAAGCAGTTCACTAAAAGGAAGAAAGTCGCCAAGATGTCTCGGCGACTTTCCAAGGCCTTACCAAGAGTAATTGATATCGCCCTAGTGTTTTTCCGATGACCAGAGGTCTCACCAAAGAAGTATGAGAGGTATCACGGTAGATCTCCCCGACTTGCTTGTGGTCTCGGCCAAGGTTGTTGCCTTCGCCGTAATGTCTCGGCGAGGACATTTAGTCTCACCGACTGAGTGGGGGGCCAAGATATGTTTTCCTTCGGTGAGAGTCTCGCTGACAACAAAAAGGCCTCACTGAGAAAAAGACTTTGGCAAGGGGTCTTGCCAAAGTAAGGTTGTCTCCCTAACAAGAAAAGGAACTCGCTGAAAGGCAAACCGTTCGGCATAAGGTCCTGGCGACCAACTAGAGTCTCACCGAAGGGGTGTGGCTTCGATATAAAGAAGAAAGATCGGTGAGATGTCTCGCCGACACCAAAGGGTCTTGTCGATAGCAAGATGGGCTCACCAAAAGATGTGAAGCTCAACACAAGGTCTTGCCAAAAGCCAGTGGTCTCACTGAAGAAGAGGGAGCTTAGTAAGAGGTCTCTATGTTAACGATTGTCTTGGTGACCACAAAGGCGATATCAATATGATCTTTTGGGCTCGCTAAGAGCTCTTAGCGATAGTTCCATGTTATGTTGACGGTCGCGGGAAGATTTAATCGCATTAGCGAGACACCTCAAGTGTCTCGCTGAGATGCGATTCTGATTGAAAGAGTTTTGACTGCCTAGAGAACGTGCGTGGAATACACTCGACTAGCCAGAGGAGTTGAGGTGAGCCATGGTAGTCTAATCAGAATGAAGAATGTTAATGGGATGAATGCAACATGTATCTGTTATGAGCTCAAGAGCATTCAAAGCAGCTCGACTATAGAGAGATTCAAAGGTGGACACGAGGAATAGAATGAATACAGTGGTTATTGCTAAAGATCTGAGGGCTCTTCCAAGGGAAATATTTCACACCAACATGGACAGTAGGGACACAATGGTAGACAACATTAACTCCATAAAAAGATCTATGGGAGATCTTTTCTGGGACTGATATTTTTTATAAGCCCTAAGGGGTCGAGATATTTTCTGTATATAAGGCATTTTTTCCTTTTTTTAAAGGAGTTCCAATGTATGCTCCTCTGAAGTCTATGACCCTTTTTGTAGTGCTCTCTCAGACTAGCAAGATTCTGTAACTCAATTTGGAACATAATATACAAAATCTACCTTGGTTACCATTAATGGTCCATCATTTTGCCTTCTGATTCTTGTCAAGTATAGTGCATTCCTTTTAAGTGATTCATTGAGATACTTAGTGAAATATTCTCTTTCCTTATAGCTTTTGTTTCACGTCGTGTCTTTCTTTTCAGAAGTAGTATCATGTAGGTTACAAACTGTGTTCACTTAATCCAACACATGAGCTTCTAGTTTGTGAAAATCTACCTTTCCTTCTTGAAGGAATGTGCATGTCAAACCTATTTGAATGTGTGAACTACAAGATCTTGTTGTGCAGTCTCATGGCTGTCACCAGTATTCAAGTGTAGCTCAAGTATCTCATTGTTCCTATCATTTCAGTGCATCACCTTAGAGTTTAATTTCCATTTTTATGCATTATTTCTCTCCCTTTTCCTTAAAAAAAATTAGTAGTTTTAGGTGATACCCAAAGGAAGCCGACCTTCTCCGGAGGTTGACCTCTGCTTACAAGAAACCCACATCTTTAGAGGTTTTCCCATGTTACACTGAGGCGTTGAACATCAGGTTCAACAAGGGTACAACTTCAGTGGATAACATATCCATTAGGTTTGAACAGAGCCAAAAGAAGATACTTTAGACTGCAATCCATACCACATGTGCTGGTAATTAATATTCTTTTTAAAAGGGATCTAGATGGTGTTCTATTAAGATGTATTCATAGTGATCAGGTTGAAAAGGTACTTCATGAGTTTCACGATGGAGCTACAGGGGGTCATTTTTCTCAAAGGAAAACTGCTTGGAAAATCATGAGAGCTAGTTACTACTGGCCTAGCTTATTTAAGGATGCATATGCTTGGTCAAGAAAGTGTATCAAATGTGCCTTGTTTGCAGGAAAAGAAAAACTTCCCACTATGCCTCTGCATCCAATTCAAGTGGAGCAACCCTTCATGAGATGGGGAATCAACTTTATTAGGCTGATTAATCAACCATCTAGTATAGGTCACAAGTGGGTGCTCACTGCCATAAACTATTTCACATGGTGGACAAAAGTGATAGCTTTGAAAGAAGCAAAAGAATCTTCAGTTTTGAGTTTTTATGAGGATATAGACACCAGATTTGAAGTTCTTGACTCTATCATATCTGATAATGCTCTTGCATTTGTGGGATTAAGATTAACTGATTGGGCTGTTAAACATGACATTCATTTGAATACATCCTCAAATTACTACCCTCAGGGTAATGGTTTAGCTAAAAGCACAAATAAGAATCTTATCAGGATTATCAAAAGACCAATGTAGGATAATCAAAGGACCTGGCACATTAGATTAAAGTATGCACTTTGGGCTAACAGAGTGACTCCTAAAATTTCTATTGGTAATTCACCATACATGTTAGTCTATGGCAAGGAGGATAGGTTACCTCTATACGTAGAGCTTCCAGCTCTAGACATTATTCACCAATTGGAGATGTTTGAGGAACTGGACCTAATGTCTGTGAGAAATGCAAAGCTCATGGAGCTCGAAGAATCAAGGGACAAAGCAATGAAGGTTTTGGAGTATCATCAGCTCCAAACAAAGAAGCCATTTGACAAGAAGGCTTCAGAGAAATTTTTCAAGGTGGGAGATCTCATGTTGAAATGGGATGTTTTGAAAAGTAGGTTAGGCCATCACACCAAGTTTGACAACATTTGGATAGGTATGTTTATTATTAGAGACTGTAGGGAGCACAATACTTACCAACTAGCCACAATAGAAGGGGAAGTGCTTCCTATCCTAGTTAATGGGATACACCTCAAGCCTTCTTTTCAAGTCTGATGGAGTTCCTCTATTGTATATATTAGTTTAGGTTTACGTTTCTCATAAGTTCTTCTGCTCTTTAGTTTAGATGTTTTTTTCCTTTTCCTAAGTGGTGTTTTAGCACAGTAAATATTTCCTTTTCGGTTTCTCTTGTTTCTTGAGGTTTGGAAAATCTGTTATGACCTATATAATCAGCTCGGACATGTTTGAGCTATTTGCAAGGTTGATGTTTTAATTTTTCTGAGCTTCCTAATGACACCACGCCCAATGGACAAGTTTTGGCTACTAGTTTTCCATGTTTAGTAGGCAAACATCCAGAAAAGGTCACCATAAATGTATACCTGATTTTCACCCACAGGCTCAATCAGGTAGGATGAATAATGTGACAGAGGTTCGAGAAGGCCAAATGGAGCATTTGCACAAGGGCCAAATTCATGAATCTAATGCCAGGTCACAAGGAACTCAGTTTGGAAGCCTACCTTGTTCAAGTTCGGCATGAAAATCCTCTAAGGAGAGAGTCGCCAAGACCTTCAAAATGTCTCACCAACTAAAAGTGCTCACTGAATGAATGCATCATCCAGAGGAAATGGTTGCATCAGGGTAGTAAAATCATCTTAGGCAAATGTCTGGCCGATAGGCTGATGTTTCAGTGACAGTAATGAAGCTTGGCAGGAGTCTCCCCGATAACAAGTGTTTTGCCAAGGGGATGACGCATTCGGTATAGGTTGTGCCCTCGGAAAATGGTCTTACCGATATGTTCATGTCTCCCCAACAAGAAGGGTGAGTCTCAGCGAGGGGAGGCATCTTCGACAAAAGGTCTTGTTGAATGCAAGAGGTCACGCAGACGGTAGTTCACATCGGAGCTCTCGGCTTAAAGTTTTTCCTTCGGCAAGATGTCTTCCCAAAAGGATGGGCTCTCAGCAAAGGTTGGTACCTTCATGAATGTCTCACCAAAGAAAGGAGGTCTCCTTGACATATTTTATATCGGTGTAGTTTCTAGCCATCAGGGTAATGTCTTGCTGACAGTGTGTGGTCTTAGTGACAAAAGCGGGTATCGGTATGACTAATGGACCTCACTATAAAGTCTTCCTGACTTGATAGTGTCTCACCAAAAGAAATGTAGAGCTCAGTAGCATGGAGTGCATTCAAGGAGACATCAATAAACTCTCACCAACACTCTGGTGTCTTGTTGACAGATGAAGAAGCCTCGGCAAGAGATGATGGTTTCAGCGAAGGATGGAGGAATCATTGTGATGTCTTGGCAATGTGGAGGTGGTCTCGCTGAAAGGTAAAGGGGGCCTAGATATGTGTTTTTCCTTTGGTAGAAGTCTCCCCAATAGAAAAAATAGCTTCTCGAAGAAAGTCTTGCCTTGGGCATAAGGTCTCAGCGAAGCGGAGGGTTTTGCCGATACAGAATGAGCTCGAGGAGAAAACAAAAATTGTCGCTGAGAAGTATCAATGACCCGAGAATGTCTTGGCGATGGAATCAAGTGAGCTCGGGAAGAAAAATGAGAGATCAAAAAGATGTCTCGCCAATGGCTTATGAGTCTTCCCGAAATAAAAAGAGCTCGCCAAATCATTTTGCCTTTGGCAAGAGGTCTCATCGACCGACGGGAAGTCTCATCGAATGAAATGATAGGAGCTCAAAGAAAATGAGGCTGCTCACCAAAGGGAGAAGGTCTTAGTGATGAAAGAGAGTTTTGTGTGACTCCAAGGGGCTCGTTGTAACATCTTTCCAAAAATGATATGTCTCACCGATATTCTAGGTGATAAAAAAGGCAATATCGGCATGACTTTTGGGCTCGCTAAGAACTCTCATTGACAGTTCCATGTTATGTTGATGGTTGCGGGAGGATTTAATAGCATTAGGGAGACACGATTAGTGTCCCATAGACATGCGATTCTAAAGGAGGAGATTTTGACCACCCAAAGAATCTACGTCGAGTATGCTCAACCAATCAGAGAAAGCTACGAGTGAATCGTTGGTAGCTGAACCAAATGAAGAAGATCAACAGGATGAAAAGCAATGTGTATCTGTTATGAGCTTAGGAGCATTCAAAGCACTCGACGGGGAGGTTCAAAGGTGGACATGAGGATCAAAAATGAATGCGGTAGCTGCGAAAGATCTGAGGGCTTCTCCGAGAATGTTTCTTCACTGACATAGGCAACAAGGACATGGGGATGCAACATTAATTTCATCAAAAATATCTAAGGGAGATTAATCCCGAAGGGTGATATTTTTGTAAGCCCTAAGGGGCTAACACTCTTTTGTATTTAAGGCATTTTTTTTTCCTTTTTGTAGATAGTTTAGACTTGGTACTTTTCTACTTTTGTAACTTGTAGAGTTCTTTGTAGAAGAAAGGCTATGTTTTATAGCTCATGACAAACATGTATATCAGTGTTCACCATTGAAATCAATGAGTATAAGTACTTTACTTTTCTAATCTCTTTATTAAATCATGTGCATTTGTATAATTGATGAAACTACTTGTGAAACTGTATGATTCCTTGTGGTTATGTCTTATTTCAGCAAATTTGTGTAGAGAAATATGTATTTTTCCAAGTTGTGAGATGTGTTATAGTGCAGTATTCTCTAGTTGTGAAGTTGTTTCTTCCTTCTAGGGGTGTAGCCATATGATCCTTTTCATGAAATGTTTATGCAGAAAACATATGTGATTGACTTGTGTAAGACAATACTTTTTTCATTGACTGAAATTGTGTGTCTAAACTATGATATATGTCTCCCGGACAAATTTGGTGTATCACCATAGGAGTAATTTCTGATTTATGTATTCTTTCTCCCTTTACCTCACAAATATTAGTAGTATAGGTGATAGCAAAAAGGAAGCTGGCCTTTCCTAGAGGTTCATTTCAACATCAGGTGACCCATAGCCTTGAAATGATCCCATGTTTCACTAGAAAGCTTAGTTTCCATCACTGTGCATAGGGTGCATTTCTAGGTGACAACAGTACCAATTTCAAAACTTGACCATAGCATTAGGATATGTATGGATTTCAAAGATCTTAATAGGCATTGTCCAAAAGATGACTTTTCTCTACCTAACATTGACATCATCATAGATTTGATAGTGGGTCATGCAATGCTTTCACTTATGGATGGATTTTCAGGTTAGAACCAAATCAAAATAGCACCCGAAGATCAAGAGAAAAATACTTTCACGTGCCCATGTGGTACTTTATGTTAGAACATCATGCCTTTTGGGTTGAAGAATGTTGGGGCTACTTATCAGCGTGCAATGACCACCATCTTCCATGACATGAAACACACCTTTATCTAGGAACATGTAGATGACTTGTTTGAAAAAATCATACACTAGAGAGGGACATCTGGAAATCTTGGACAAAATCTTTACCAAGTTGGAGAAATTCAATGTGAGTTTAAACCCCCAAGAAATGCATATTTGGCATGACATCAACTAAACTTTTGGGATATATAGTATCAGTAAAAGGCATTGAGGTGGATCCTATGAAATTCAAATCCATCATGGAGATGCCTCCTCCTAAGAATATCAGTCAACTCAATTCTTTACAAGGATGATTCCAATCTATTAGGAGGTTCATCACACAACTGGCAGATAAAATTCATCCTTTCAATCACTTGCTACACAAGAATGTTTCTTTCAAATGGGATGAAAAATGTGAAGTAGCTTTTAATCAACTAAAATAGTATATGATGTCACCACCCATAATGGTAATGCCAACTGAAGGAAAACCATTATTACTCTGCATAGCAATAACCAAAGTATCTTTGGGTGCTCTACTAGCATAGGAAGATTCTACAAGAAAATAAAGAGATATTTATTACATTATCAGAACCTTGAATGGCTATGAGATCAATTATAGATTTATTGAAAAATCTTGTCTAGTGGTAGTATTTTCTACTCAACAACTAAGACACTACATGTTGACTCACACCATCAAACTTATAGAAAAAATTGATCCATTGAAGTATCTACTTAGCAAAGTTGCCTTGATAGGAAGACTAGCCAAGTGGGTAATGATATTGACTGATTTTGATACCCAGTATATAAACAAGAAAGCAATCAAGGGTCAAGCCATAGCAGATTAACTAGCTAAAGCACCATTACAAGATGATCATCCCATGAACATTGAGTTCTCAAATGTTGATGTCCTAATAGTGTCAATGCAATAGTGAATGTGTTGGATGTTGTGGTTATTTTGTTGATATGTGGTTGTCATTGATGTCAACACTATTAGAATTGTTACAATAGAAGTTGTATATGTTGAGGATATTGAGAAAATTGTAATAAGAAGTGCTACAGGTTGTCAATGGTGAAGTGAAGTTCTTTTTGTCAGGGTGTTCAATACATTATTGTTCTAAGGTTTTGGACTAAAGGGTTTCTTGTTGAGTATGTCTAGTTTATCCACGTTGATTTTTAGAGATCCACGTGAAGAGTTGAACGAGTTATGGTGATTTTCATTCTGATAGTTTTTATGTCACTTCAGTTAGTGTTCCTGATTGAAGATTATGTGATTTCAGTAAGTTTAGTTGTTGTGGATGCTTCTCTGGTGTTTCATGATGCTTGTGTATGTTTCTTGTTCATTCTCTATCTTTGTGGCATGTCAACATTGATCGTTGTGCTCACGATCTGAGTTTTCCTCTTACGTGTGTTAGCTCTCAAAAATGAAGGCTGAATGCCTCAAGAGGCTTCCAATCTCTTGATATGCTTTAGGGTAATAGACAAGGTCAAGAGAACTCAACCTTCTACTCTTTAGGTGCTGCTAGACCCAGGTGGGTGTACCTTTCTGAATGGTGTAGACTTATCTTATGATTTATCCTTCTAAAATGCTTTGTCCACAATGGCAAATGATAGTGAACAAATGAAATCAAACTTGATAGCAATCTTCATATATAAATCCTAAAAATGTGTAATTAACAGATATAAAGAGACTGAATGAATTCAAATAATGAAATGCAGAGACCAGTGCCTTGTTGGGTATGCGGAGTCAAATGAAATAGAAGTTGGCAACTTATTCTAGCAGAAAATCAAATTGCAAGCATATGATCTATTCATAACTTGTATAAACAATGCAAGATTATGACCACTGAGCTCTTCTTTAGTAATCCAAATGAATCTTCCTGATTACTATGATCAATGAAAAGGATTTAATCTCTACTTGAGAGAACCAGTTAATTAATCACACAAATACAACAAATGTGCATTGAAAAACTAAACATAAACTTGTTATGTCAATTTAAACAACCAGAAAGAATCAAATTGGAGATAGCTTCAGCAATACTTTTCAATAAGTTCAACATACAATTGACACCAGAAACAACCTACCACACCAACTGATCTTCATTGAATTCACCATTTTAAAACATGCACATAGTCTCTGATTAGAGAAAATTATTCTACTGTAGCCATTCCTAACTATTGTATGTGATCTAAAATCTGATGATGTTTCAATTACAATCAAGGTGCATATTTATACACCAGCATTAGGAATCATATCGTTTCAAATTCATGTCAACCCCCGTAGAAATCGGGCCCAAATCATGTCAGCCTCCAATGGCATTTTAGAAAATCTCACATGTCGGCCCACAACATTTGAATTTTGTATTAAACATTCACAAAGACAGTCCTGAAGGTATGCTGAAGGAAAAATATCGCTATCATCCTGTGCTCAATCTGTTTCGCCCAAACCTTGTGATTTCGAGGAGACACCTCATAGATTGCATTACATTCTGTTGATATGTATTTCTATTGTGCCTTCCATTCACTGAGACCCAAGGAGCCTCTCACTGAAATGCACCCTGCCCCTTTTATGTTTGCTTTAGTCGCCGTAACATCCATCTATTAGGGGACCTCTCTTAGACCAAATTATGTTTCACTGAAAGCCCCTACTATTTTCCCAGTCACCTAGACTTAGGAAAAATATCATCAAAAAGCACTTTTTTTTAATCATTATCGCTGTGACCACACGATCTCGGAGAAACATCTCATAGATTAGACCTTGCTTCACTGAATATCCTCATTCATTTCGAGTCGCTGAGACATAAGAAGTCTCCTACTAAAATTCACTTTTCATTTGACACTATCGCTATAGCACAGAGATATCGGGGAGACCCTATGTCGATCACCTCATGTCATACTGAAGCATCCTTTGTTTCTCGCTCATTGTTGTGACATTCAACTATTGGTGAGACATCATGTAGAGTATATTATATCACACCAAAAACATCCTGGACTTGCACCTTCATTTCGCTAAGACAACACCAAACTATCACCAAAAGCCACTCACTGGAATTTGTCGACGAGACCCAACAGGTTCGCCATGACCATATATCAAAAACAAAAAGTCAAATCGAGCGTTACCCATTGTGATATTCATCCTCGCCAAAAGAAAGCAAATCTTACACCAAAATCCACTCAAAAGAACCCTAATGCTTCATCAGTGAGACAAATACATATCATCGTGACCACTCACCAAAGACACCCTAGTCTCACCGAAAGTTTATTTGAAGCAAACCCACGTGTAAAGTTGGTGAGACCGAAGGTCACTCGCCAAGACCTTACAACAATAGCTTTATCTCACATCGAGTTGTTCCTTTATCTGTTGGTCAGTGTGACAAAATGAAATCACTATGACACTGTGCTAATACCGCCAGGCTCACACCGATGGACCACCATACACATAGTTGGGGAGACATGCTGAATTCAGTAAAATGCCACCTCAACGGCCAAAACATATGTCTATAGCCAACCACAGATGAAATCTCCAATCGACGTGACAATGAGAAAGTCTTACCAACCACCTGTAGCAAAAAAATGTTAACAGAAAGGCAACATGGGTCGGGGAGACAGTCACAGACCTACGCCGATAGGAACCAGAATGCACAAAATGAACCAGAATGCACAAAATGCAAGACCCAATGGAACATATGATGCAACATGGTAGAATATGGGTAGAAAGTGTTAAAGAAGGAACTTATTTGGAAAATTATGAATGAAATCATATGCAAAAACATTAGATTTTTTATAGTTCTAACAATGTGTTCATGTTTTTCATGCTCTTAGTTGACAGGTGTTGAAGCGTGTTGTGGATCTTCGAGGAGAAATTAATTGAAGTGTTTTTCATGTTGGATATTCTTTTTCAATCTTCACTATGTTATGGCCAACCTTGGTTGACTCACATTAATAATATTTTTTTGTTGTGGGACAATTGTTTGTAATTATTTTATTATCTTTTTGTGGCCAACTTATAGCAATGTAATTCTTGTTGTAGGCATATAAGAGCGATTGTTTTATCATTTGAAGGCATGAGTGTGGGTGTGAAAGTGAAGTGTGTGAGTCATGTGTGTGAATAAAGTTCAGATCATTCGAAGGAAAAAGAAGAGAGTGAAGAAGAGTGAAGAAGTGTTCATGTGCTTAACTAGAACTATAACCAGGCATTAGCATATGCTATTTTTCTTAGTTCAAATTTGGATGGTTTTAATCCAAATCTTTATGTAAGATAGTGTCTCATCCTTGGGTAGTGATCCTTGTTGTATTTGAGCAATGAGCTCTAGGCAGTGTATCTAAATGCATGTGCATTCCCCATTCATATTTCCTTATACTTTTAATAGGGTATAATCTTGTGGTTTGACCTCCACCGTGGTTTTTTCCATAACAGGGCTTCCATGTAAAATATCTTGGTGTTAAGTGTGCTTATAATGTGTTTTTAATTTATTCTTTCATCATTAATGATCAGATCTGAAATTAAGTTTAATAAGTTGAATAAGTTTAAAATTTGATGACAATTGATTCACCCCCCCCCCTCAGTTGTCTTCCCTTGATTTTCCAATAATTAGTATCAAAGCTTGTGGTTCCTTGGAATAAGTTTAATAGCTTGAGGTGATATGGGATGGAAACTTATAAGAAGGATAGTCCTAGATTTGATGGAAAAAATTATTCTTTGTGGAAAGCTCGAATGGAGTGCCATCTGAGATGCATTGGTGAACCCTAGTAGAGAAAATTACAAAAAAAAATATGTTATTCCACAAAATGGTCCTACTACTTCTGCTAAGATCAAGGATGTTGAATATAATATCAAGGCTAAGGAGGCATTGTTGAGTGCTTTGACTGATACTGAGATGACAAATGTGATGGTCCTAAAGACTGGTTATGAGATCTGGAAGAAGTTGGAGACCTTGTATGAAGTTGATGCAAATGTGAAGATTGCTAAGCTACAAAGTCTGAAAGGAAAATATGAAAAGTTGAAAATGGGTGATGATGAAAATGTTACTACTTTCATACAAAGAGTAATGAACTTGTGTGTAGTATCAGATGTGCTAGTGAATAGATAGATGAATCCAAGATTGTGGCTAAAGTGCTTAGATCTTTACCTTATTCTTACAAACTTAAGGCTAGTGTTATTGAAGAGCTCTAAATTGTGAAAAATGTTACTAGAGATATGTTGATTGGTAAGCTTACTAATTTTGAGTTGAGTGAATTTGGTGATGCCCATCCTAAGGTTGAATCTACATTTAAGGCTACTACTTCTGGAAGAGATAGACAGAGATATGATCTAGGTGAAATTTCATCAGGAAAGACATTCAAGTATGAGGATTAAATGAAACAGTTGGATGAAGAAGAAAGAGAGCTTGAAGAACTTGAAGCATTGATTGTGAAAAGAGAAGCTAGAGGACAAGGTAAGTATAAGGGAAAGTTTCCTATTAAATGTTTCTCTTGCAATAAGATAGGTCTTTTTGCATCAATGTGTCCTGAGAGAGTTTCCAAGCAAAGATTTAACAAGCCTAAATTCCAAAAGAAGTGTTACTATGTTGTTGATGAAGGTGTAACAAATGATGAATATGACAGAGGAAATGCAAGTGAAGATGAATTTGTGTTTATTGCTATCAAGGTAAATAAGTGTGTCTGCTAAATCTACTAGTTGTACAAATGTGGAGAAATCCCTAGCTACTCGAGTTGAAGAGAAAGATGAATGGGTAATTGACAGTGGTTGTTCTCATTATATGATAGGAGATAAAAGTAAGTTTGTGAATTTGGAGAAGTATGATGGTGGTGTTGTGATATTTGGTGATAACACAGCTGGTGTGATCCATGGAAGAGGATGTATTTATCTTGATGGTAAGCATAACATTGATGATTTCTTGTATGTTGAAGGTTTGAAGCATAATATTTTTAGTGTTGGTCAAATGGTTGATAAGGGATACAATCTTCAGTTCATGGATGGTAAGTGCAAAATATTGGGAAATTCTGGAAATGTGATTGCATTAGGTACACACAAAAAAGGTATTATCTTTCATTTGAATGATGCTAGTAAAAGTTGTTTGATTGCTAAATTTGATGAGAGTTGGTTATGGCATTGGAGAATGTGTCATGTAAACTTTGATAACATTGTCAAGATAAGTTCCACTAAGGTTGTGAGAGTTCTTCCTAAGTTGAAGAAACCTACTCATGCCATATGCAAAGAATGTTAGTTAGGAAAGAAAACAAGAATTTCATTTCAAAGAAAATAGAAAAATTCAAATGGATTGTTGGAACTTGTGCATACTGATTTATGTGGTCCTGCTATAACTAAAAGTTTTCAAGGTTATAGATACTTCATGTTGCTTATTGATGATAATTCAAGGATGATGTGGGCTACTTTCTTAAGGGGGAAATTTGAAGCTCTGGAAAATTTCAAGATCTTTAAGGCTATCATTGAGATATCTAGACTAATTTGAAGATTAAGTGCTTGAGATTAGATAGAGGTGGTGAATTCACTTCCAGTGAGTTTAATTCTTTTTGTGAAGAGCATGGAATAAAGAGATTGTTATTTGCATTGCGGACCCCTCAATAGAATGGATTTGTGGAAAGGAGGAACAAAATAGTTCTAGATGATGCTAGAACCATGATGTTCGAAGTAAATTTTCCTCATATCTATTGGAGGGAAGTTGTGAGTATTGTTGTGTACGCACTTAACTAGGTACAAATCAAAGGTGATACTAGTAATACTCCTAAATTGAACTATGGACTAGTCAGAATCCTATTGTTAGATATTTCAAAATCTTTAGAAGCAAGTGTTATATCAAAAGAGATGAAGATATAGGAAAGTTTGATGATAGGAGTGATGAAGGAATCTTTCTAGGTTACACTACTAAAAGTAAGGCCTACTGGTGTTACAACAAAAGATTGAAGAAAATGATTGAAAGTGCAAATGTTAAGGTTGATGAAGACATACCTGCACTATCTAGAACCTATGGATATGATTTTGATTATTAGAATGATAGTAAAAGAAAAGGAAAGCAAGGTTAGACTACAAGTCAAGTTCAAATCATTCTGGTGAATCAAAAAAACAAGAAGGAGAAACTAATGGAAGAACAAAAAAGAGATTAGAAGAGCCTAAAGTTGAAGAACATTCGAAGAAGACTCTAAGGTATGTGAGATTGAATCATTCAGAGAATCATATCATAGGTGATAAGAACAAGGGTGTCCAAACTAGGAGAAAAATTGCAAAGGAGTATTGTTTGATTTCAAAGACTGAGCCTAACAATGTGAATGAAGTATGCAAAGATGAGCATTGGGTTGAAGCAATGAAAGAGGAATTATGGAAATTTGAGAAAAATGATACATGGATTCTTGTTCCCAAACCTAAGGATAAGAATGTAATTGGAACTAAATGGGTCTTTAGAAACAAAATGAATGAACACGCTGGAGTGGTTAGAAACAAAGCAAGATTGGTTTGTAAGGGATATTCTCAAATGGAAGGTATTGATTTTCAAGAAACCTTTTCCCTTGTTGCTAGAATCAAAGTTGTGAGATTGTTTTTTGCTTATGCTACTTATAAAGACTACAAGGTTTATCAAATGGATGTCAAGTCTGCTTTTCTAAATGGTGAATTGTAAGAAGAGGTATACATTGATCAACCTAATGGATTCTAGTTTACTGATCAAGAAGATATGGTGTGTCGATTGAAGAAAACATTGTATGGTCTTAAGCAAGCCCCTAGAGCATGGTATGCTAGATTGGATAAGTACTTGGTGAAACTTGGATTTAACAAAGGTACTACTGATAGTAATCTATATTTCAAGAATGATGATAAAGATTTGATTGTAGAAGTTTTTGTTGATGATATCATATTTGGAGGAGATGATAGCTTGTGTATGAAATTTTCTAATGAGATGAAAAATGAATTTGAGATGTTAATGATTGGAGAGATAAAATTCTTCTTGGGATTGGAAATTGCATAGATAGACAAAGGGATTTTTATAGCTTAGTCCAAGTATGTGAAGGAATTGCTGAAAAAATATCAGTATGGAAGATTCAAAGCCTATTGGTACACCCATGGTGACCGGATGCAAGTTGACAACTAATAATGATTCTCTGAAGGAAAATCAAACAAGATATAGATCAATGATTGGTGGATTGCTTTATTTGACTCAAACTAGGCCTAATATCATGAATGTTGTATGTATTGTTGCTAGATTTCAAGTTGATCGTAAAGAATCTCATGTGACTATTGTGAAGAGAATTTTCAGATACTTGAAAGGGATAGTTGATTTTGTTCTATGGTATCCTAAAGATGATGATCTTACTTTTGGTGCCTTTACTGATGTTGATTGGGCAGGAGATGTGAATGACAAGAAAAGTACTATTGCTGGAGCATTTTTCTTGGGAAAGAAGTTGATTTCATGGTTGAGTAAGAAGTAGAATGTTGTTTCTTTATCTACTATAGAGGCAGAATATATTGTTGTTGCTAATAATTGTACTCGAGTGCTATGGATGAAACTGATGCTGAAGGATATTAGAGTTGTGTATGATGAGCCTATTGCTATATTTTGTGATAAATCAAGTGCTATTAACATTTCTAAGAATCCAGTGCTACATTCAAAGACCAAGCACATATCTATGAAATTTCACTTTTTGAGAGAGAAGGTAAGTGAAAATGAAGTTAGATTGGAGTATGTGCCTACTAAGGAGCAGATTGCAAATATCTTTACAAAGCCATTGCCTAAGGATACTTTTGAGTATCTCAGAGGGAAGTTAGGGGTAATTACCCTGCCTAATTTGAACTAAGGATGCATTGCTTTGCATCAATCTATGCATTTCATGATTATATTTTGATCCAGATTGATGTTGTGGTGGTTGCTACTCAAGGGGAGTAGTCAGATGTTTAGGTGTTTAAAAGTTTAGATATGTGGTTTAGATCTTGTATTGAAGAGATCTTTGTCATTGATGTCAAAGGGGGAGAAGAGTAATGTGAAAAAAAAACTACTAATTATTTGGGGAGAAGAGCCTTGTGGGGAGAAGAGTTGAGGAAAAAAAAGTTTGAACTTACAGCAAGAGTAAGCATAGTTGTGTTGATGGTATTTTCACATCACATGTTTCCATCAATGCCAAAAGGGGAGATTGTTGGATGTTGTGTTTATGTTGTTGATATGTGGTTGTCATTGATGTCAACACTATTAACATCATTGCATTAGAAGTTGTATATGTCGAGGATATTGAGAAAATTGTAATAAGAAGTGCTAGAGGTTGTTAGTGGTGAAGTGAAGTTCTTTCTATTGGTGTGTTCAGTACATTGTTTTTTTGAGGTTCTGGACTAAAGGGTTTCTTGATGAGTATGTCTAGTTTATCGAAATTGATTTTCAGAAATCCGCATGAAGAGTTGATCGAGTTATGGTGATTTTCAGTTTGACATTTTTTCTATCACTTTAGTTAGTGTTCCTGGTTGAAGATTTTATGATTTTAGTAAGTTCAGTTGCTATGAATGCTTCTTTGGTGTTTCATGATGCTTATGGATGTTTCTAGTTTGTTCTCTATCTTTTTGGCATGTTTACATTAATCGTTGTGCTCGTGATCCGATATTTTCTCTTATGTGTTCATGTTTTTCATGTTCTTGGCCGACAAGGTGTTGAAGCGTATTATGGATCTTCGAGGAGAAATTAATTGAAGTGTTTTCATGTTGGAGATGTTTTCAATCTTCACTATGTTATGGCCAACCTTGGTTGATTTGCATGAATAATATTTATTTGTTTTGGGTCAACTACTTGTAATTATTTTATTATCTTTTTGTGGCCGAATTACAGTGATGTACTTTCTTGTTGTGGATATATAAGAGTGATTTTTTTATCATTTTAAGGCATGAGTATGGGTGCAAAATTCAAGTGTGTGAGTCTTGTGTGCGAATAAAGTTCAGATCATTTGAAGGAAGAGAAGAGAGTGAAGAAGATTGAAGAAGTGTTCATGTGCTTAACCGGAACTTTAACCAGACATTAATAAATGTTATTTTCTCAGTTCAAATCTAGATGGTTTTAATCTAAATCTTTCTATAAGACATTGTGTCTTCCTTGGGAAGTGAGCCTTGTTGTATTTGAGTAGTGAGCTCTAGGCAGTGTGCCTGAATGCATGTGCATTCCCCATTCATATTTCCTTATACTTTTAACAGGGTATAATCTTGTGGATTGACCTCCAACAGGGTTTTTCCCCTAATAAGATTTCCACATAAAAAATCTTGGTGTTAAGTGTGCTTTTGATGTGTTGTTCATTTATGATTTCATGATTAATGATCAGATTTGAAATTAAGGTTAATAAGTTTAATAAGTTTGAGATTTAGTGACAACTAATTAACTCCCCCTCTCAGTTGTTTTCCCTTGCGTTGCCAATAGGATGTTATACTTTGATGGATCTTACATGCAACATGGATCAAGTGCAGGAATCTTGTTTGTCACATCTCAAGGACATACCATTCCAAATTCCTACAAGTTAATGTTTCCCTGCACTAACACCATGGCTAAGTATGAAGCATTGATCATTGGAATCAAAGTAGTCATCTAATGGAATATCACAAAGTTGCAAGTCTATGGTGATTCCCAATTACTCATAAATTAGATGAATGATGATTACTAGACAAAAGATGACAAATTGATGACATATAAGAGAATGGTTCATGATTTTAAAAAGTACTTTGTGGAGATAAAATTTGAGTAGATTCCAAGAGGGGACAACGAATTTGTTGATGTCATGGCTACCATTGTCTCTCTCCTACAGATACTTGAGAAATGAGCTCGTTATGAGTTCATGGTGGAACAACTATTTAACCTCACCTATGATAACCTTGAATCCCAAGTCATATACCATGTAGTTGAGGTCGAAGCTTCTATATATGGGAAGATATTGTTGGACACTAGGAACACTGAGGGGGGGTTGAATCAGTGTTCCATAATATTTGACTTTCAAATCAGATCTAAAACTATCAACAATAATAATTGAACTTAAAAACAACATTCACAACATATAAATTGAGGGAAACAAGCAATCACATTAATGAACACCATAACACCAAATTTTTTTATGTGGAAACCATTTTAGGGGAAAAACCACAGTGGAGATTAATACACAATGCATACTCTGTTAAATTATGATAAAAGAGGGGAATGCACTTGCATTCAAGTGCACTGCCTAGAGTTCACTGCTGAAGAGAGAAAGTCTCACTACCTTACAAAGTATAATTGAAATTAGAACAAAATTTTGAACTAGGAATACAACATCTACAAATGCCTAGATTTAATTCCACTGAAGCTCATAATCAGATTTTGGATCTTTTGGGATGATCCCACAATAGTCGTTTACAATTTTTGGCCAAACTGAACATTGAAATTATTTTTTTAACTAAATCTTCACTTTTTGGCACCTATAACGGCTAAACCATGAGGAATTTGAAGATGATGCAAACTAGAGTTTCATGAAATTTTGTCTATAGATTCTAAATATATTTTTTTCAAAAAATTTGGAATTAGATTGCGCTTCTTTTTCCATCTCCCTCTAAAACTAGTTGTTTCGTAAAACAACATTTTTTAAAAGTGACGCTCACCATATAATGCATAACTTTTGTTCCATGAAGGATAAAATTCTAATTCTTTCAAATTTAGATTTGTAACTTTGATATCTAGTGCTTCCACTTGGTTAGATAGTTTTTTACTAAATATTTTTTCTTTAATCAAGTTTCAAAGTCAAACCAATAATTACAATTTAGACATAGCGCGACCATATAACGCCTAACATTTTTTGTATGTATCAAAATTCAAAAAAAAATTGTTGGATCAAGGATTCCAATATCTGGTACACTCATATTTTTCAAAAAAAAAAATTGATAATATTCCATTTTCCCACATGTGCAGAACAAAGAGCTTGATTTTCGGTGAAAAACCTACATTCACAAGAAATAAAAAATAAATTTAATAATCAAATTTAATTTAATTAAAATTATATTTTTCTGGAAGCTTATAATAAGGACTACATACTTACAAAACAAACTTAAATGAATTCATTTGATCCCCCAAAAGGTAAATCAAAAATGGTTTTTTATCAGCATTTTGATAGGTGTAAAGGAGACTTCGTTATAAGTATAGTTTAAAACTAGTGGGGTTCTATCCAAGGGGGCTTGGCCTAAGGTGGTTTGATCAAACCATATTCAATTGGAGTCCTTTAAATGGAACTTTTCAAAGCTTAAATCATTATATTTTCTAAAAATATGTGATTTCAGCAAAAATTAAGATCTCCCAGAAAGTGTAAACCATTATTGTGGAAGCACCCTTTGACCAATTCACACTTCTGCTTTGCTTTTCTTTGATTTGTTTTGCTTAGCATACAAAACTTTTTCTGCCCTCAAATAACTAATTTTTCCTTTTTTTCTCTCTTCTTGATACATATACACTTCTATCTTTACCATAGCTACTTCACTTCAAAATGTTTTTTTCGATCTCCTTTATATACCTGCTAATCAGGAATTCATTGCATGTCGGCTTCACAACAAAATATAATATTCTTTCTTATGTCAGCTCAAATCATTAATTAGAGTTGATGTGTACCCACACAAGTCAGCTAGACTATAGTAGGGACCCAAAAAAAAGTTCCAAACATAAGAAATAACTAAATACATACTCCACATACATCTATGAAATTCCATATTAAACATGTTAGGAAAAATGAGAGAATAAACCATGAACCATATTGCTGAATCTCTTAACTTGAACTCCGACTAATGTGACACCACAAAAATCACTAGTAGGATAGTATACATGCTAGGAAGGCTTCCCTGGAGATCCACACCACAAAATAGTGTTCCGATGAAGTGATTAGATCAGCTTATCAACAAGATGTTCTGCTCTTCATTCTTTATGTCGGTAGATTTGTCATGACCCTATTTTTGTTAAAACTTTAGACATATTATGATTTTGTGTGGTAATATTATGTAAGTGGTTTTATACAATTAATTTATGTGTGAAGAAGGTAGAGACTAAATAAAGAACAAAAAAAAATGCACTCCTAAAAAGGAACAAATAAAAAGTTAACAATATTAATACATAAGTGTTTCATTAATAATTTTAGCACATGGTATTGGAGAAATGGAAAAAATAAGGAATAAAATAATTGTGAATAAAAAATTAAGTCATTATGTGACAAGTGTCCCCATCCTATCCTAAGAATTATTAGTTAGCACAATCTATCATTATACTTAATTAATAAAATTAGCCACTTTCCTAAGTCACATTAATTTAATATAATATATTATTTAATCTAATTAATTAGAATTAGGAAAATGTCACTATCCTCCATAATTCACTAATCAATTAATCTAGGTTAATTAATCTTAATTATTATTTTCTCAAATCTACAAAAATAAACCTTTAAGGTAAGTACCTATGGGTGGAAGCTTATTGAAAACATAATATGACCTTTTGGGAAAAGTATGGACCCCTAAAGAGCCACTTAAAGAGGAGTGACGAGTTTTATGATCTTGGAAAAAGTGTGGGGACTTGTCATATCCACCTCTCCCAAGGTGTACTCACACATGTGTGAGCACCCTTGGTTCCTCTCCCCATGCCAGGTGGGCCTATTTTTAAAGCCTTCTTCTTGTGACACTTGTCACAAAGTGAGGCTATCAATCCAAACCCCACATTCTCAAACAACTCTATCCATTGAATCAATCTCCAATCTTGGCCCTCCATTTACCTCCCCTTAAGTCTATAAATTGAGGCCATTTCTTCTCTCACCAACACACATGAATGCTTTCTTTATGCTATCACTTTGAAGAGGTATTTTAAATAGGATTGAAAGAAGGAGAATCAAGTTGAAAAAGGCACAAGGAGAAGATTTGGAAGAAGATTGTAGCAACTCCTTCAACATCCAAGTTTTTTTATTTTCTTTTAAAAAACTAATTAAATCTACAAATTAGTTAGAATCAAGCCATTACTCTCTTTCCTACCCTTGTTTTGAGTTAGAATCAATCTATTATTATTGTCCTTACCATTCTTTGTTTTGTTTTATTTATTTTTTTCAACTAAATCTAGAATGAAACTAATTTTTCTATTCTTTTTTTTCTTCTTTAAATCAATATATTTATTCTCATCTATGTTTATTTACAAAGAAACGATTTTCCTTTAATTTTGTTTATGTCATTTTAAATATAAATCAATTTCTATAAAATAAAATTTACAAATAAATGAATTATTATTTTATTATTGTTAAAATACATATGTTTTATAATATGGTTTTTATATTAAAGTTCTTTATAACATTTAATTAATATTCTTTTAATTTAGTTAAGTCATAAATCAAACAAGTTTTATTTTTATTTTAAAATTAGATTGTTCTTTGAAAATAAATAAATTGATAGAATTTTCAAAAAAGGGGTATTGGTTGGATAGATTAAATAATAAATTATTCTGTCTAATTAACTATCAAAGGATGGGTTTATTCATTAAATGAATTCATATTATTAAGAAATTCCATGAACTTTTTAATTTTAATAATGTTACCCTAATTTAGAAGGACAACAAATTAACTAACATCTATGATTGATGAAGATTTGGTCCAAACCATGGTTCTACGAGATAGTATTTAATTTCCTTTGAATAAAAGATGGAAATGATTACTAGCTATTGTTGAATATAATTAATGAACTTAGAATATATCTCTTTTCTTCATAAAATGATGATAAACTATGAGTATGGACCTAGTTATAAAAGATTTTAAAATAGAGGAATGACAACATTTATATCTTATGACAATACTATATTTTTATGACAATAATTACAATTCTATGATAACAATTATGACTAGTATACATTAAATTATAAGCTTAAATTTACATAATACTATCTAACTTAAGGAATTAATAATATATCTTTAATAAAATTACTTTCTTGTTATGCCACAAACTTAGCTCTTAGATTTATTGTAAACTTTCTCTCCATGCAATAAATTTATTTTCTTCAGATTCAAGGTTTATAAAACAACATCATAGTTATCAATTATAAATTTTCAATAAACTTAATCCTTCAACATCATGGTTATTCTTTAAATAAATTTTCCCCCTTAATATGCAAGTAGATTCAATTATTTTTAAAACAAGGCTGATTCATTAATTACAACAAAGGCATAGTGTATAAATCATTATGTAATCATTATAATATTATCAAGAATAAACTTATGCAAATTAATGCAAACCTACTTTAGATAGATCATCAATCTTGAGGCATTAGTAGTATAACTTGTACAATTAAAATCAAGGCTCTTATTAGATTAGGACATTATATTGGTTTATCTATCTAATACATTAGTGAAATAACTTATGCAATGTTTATCTATCTAATACATTAGTGAAATAACTTATGCAATTAAAATCAAGTCTTCTTTAGTTGAATTATTTATTCATGAAATTCAATCAAAATTAATAAACCTTTTGTCTTGAAACAATATATTATGCTATGAATTTTGCTTGAGTTGGAATTATTTATGCTTTCTTAGATGGATATTTATCTTGAAAATATTAGTGTTATGCAATTTAAATCAAAACTACTTCACTCTATGATATAGATTATGCAAATAGATTCAAGTTTCTTTTCTATAAAATACTAACATTGCAAAACAATTAGATTCATACCATCTCTAAATTAGATCACCCATCTTGAAGAATTTAGCATTATTTTTTATTTCACAAATGGATTTATTCAATACATTGTTACAAAAAGTTTTACTTTCATAGGATGTAAGTAGATGCATTACTTCTTCCTAGCAAATGTACCTAAATAAATAATTTTTTTCTTTAAATTCATTTAATCTTACTTCCTTAGAAAGAAGATATAAAGCTTTTATATTACCATTTGGTTTATGTGCACAAGCTGATCATGCATTTAATTTCCTTCTTAGATAGAAAACTTAAATTAGAGGAGGAAAACATAAAAACTAACATTGTTCGATATTAACGGTGCCTCTGACTCACATTTACGGGTAATGTCATTGTGCTTGAGTTACTACACTTATAGCCTAATAAAGCTGCAACAATGACATCTGAGGCACCATCCCTATAAATTGTCAGGGAGTAATAAGGATCATTTTGGAGTTAAAATCCAAGGGGCAGGAAATCCCTCTTGGATCAATAATATAAAAAATATAATACTATAATGGACTTACATCTGCTAGTGAAAATCATAGAAAACCCCAATAGAGTTTGGGCATATGAATTGACCTTTTAATTCTTTTATCTCTGATGATTTGTTATTTAATGGGAAAGGGTGACGTGACTTATAGGAATTTAGGACATAGATGAATTAAGAAACAAGCAAAAGATCACCATGAACCTTTATGCTTTATATGCTCCTTTATGTGGGTAGCAACTGAAGAGAAATTGTATGGGGCAATGGCCCTAGAAAGGGTTGTGTACCCTTAAAAAAGTTTACATACAAAAATAGATTAGAAAATAGAGCTACATATTATATGCCTTGATCTCGTGCTAAAATGGTGTATGTAGGCAGTCTAGGGATGGAGTTGTCCCTAGTATGCAGGAACTTAGGGTAGGGATTTAGGATTGGTTAAGGGTGTTTACCTTATTGGTCTTGTTAAGATACCTTGAGTTAAAGGAAGATAAATAAATATTAAAATTGAAGCTGGAAATTACTTGTTATACTCAGAAGGAATCCCAAATGGATTTTCTTGATTCCTTGAGGCTTTAGGCCACACTCTGAGGTAGGACTCAAGCTTTTATTATTATCTCACATACTTCTAAGGATGTCGACCTTGGTGCACTCCTAGTAGGGGAGTGTAGTCTTTAGAGAGTGACTCAGGACCTAGATGGTCCCGATGATTCTAAGTATTTGGCCAGAGCATTTTCTAACCCATGTGGTTAGATGTCTACCTTATTTGGATGGATAGATCTTGGTGTCAAGTGGACATTAACCTAACCTAAATTTATAGATGCTTATCCTAGATGGATAGATGAGTCTTGGTCCTGTGTGGACATTAACCTAACATGTATGGTTAGATGCCTATCTCAGATGGATAGATTCCTATCCCATATGGATAGAAATTCTTGAGTTTACAACTAATTGAGAAAGACATTAAGAGATTTACTTTTAAAAAAGAAGAGAAATTTTGGATTAAGGAAGTGTGGGTCTTTACAAGATTATAGAATCTTACTTCCCTTGCTAGTAGGAGCAATACTAACACTGTAGACCATACTGATAACTCCAATTTCCATCAATGACAACACAAGTAGTCAAAAAAATGATCTCTCAAAGCCATATGCCAAAAATCTCCCCCTTTGGCATTGAAGGCAACACTTAGTGAAAAATTGACTAAGTGTCAAAACCAAAAACTCAACAAAACCAAGACTACTTCCCCTTTGACATCAATGAAAAAGCTTCTATTTATTTTTCTCTCCTGGTAATTTTTTACTATACTTCTCTTCTTATTCTTTCCCCTTTGCAGAATGGAGAGTTGAATCAAAATTTGAGAAACTCCTGCAAAAATTAGAAGATTATTTTGTACTTAGCTTCAATTTTTGGATGGGATTTCTTCCAAGATTCCACTACAATCCCAATAGCTATAATCAAGCTATTATTCTCATATGTCTTGTTGATAATCTAGACAAGGGATTTAGGAATGGTGATTGCTTCTTCTAGATTTTCTCCTATCTTCAACACGTCAATCATTTGCTCTATTCTTCCTTTAGTCAAGTCTTTTACTCTCCAGAAGTTGTCCATGAGAGTATTTCTAGCAAAGTGAACCTTTGCATGCTCAACATGCAAATCATGAAAAATTTTCTTAACCTTTCCATCCTTATCCAAAAACATACTGTAGTTCTGTCCAATTCTAGCAAGCTCTTTTTCAATTTCCTCCAACTTATCCTTGTACTTGTTGACCACATGAGGCCACCTTCGATAGTAATTGAAGGCTTTATTGGCCGAATCACTATATTGTCTTAGCACATTCATTTTCTTCTTCAATTTAGCAAAAGATAGCCTAAACTGCATCTTCAAATGGGAAATTATTTCCTCCTCTTTCCTATCCAAAGGCACAGATTCCATAGCCTCCTTAACACACTCAACCGGTTTTTCTTGGAGAACATCCAACAGACTCTCCAATTTAATATTGTTATCAGCAAAGTATCTTCCTAAAGTGTTCTCAATGAGATCCTACTCATAAGATGGTCCATTCAACCATATGTAAGATATCTTTTGCATCCCATCTTCATCTTGAATAATTCGCATTATCTTTTATTTGAACAAAGCACCTTCTTCATCACTGTCTTCAACTATTATTATTTCTGGTTCACCTAGTTTTGGTTGATCTCTAGGAGTATACTCATAAAATTCTTCATCCACTACATCCACAACCAACTGTCCTTTCCCCTTTTCTTCAACTTTTGTTGACTTGGGTGCCAGAGGAGTGACACCAACCAAATCTCTTTCATTCTTCTACTTTTTCTCTATCTTTCCAGAGGATGATCCAACTTCAGTCATTTCTACCAAAAGAGGGATAACACTTGCACCAAATTTTTCTAATACCTTTCTAAATATTTCATATACTTATTCCCCATTTTCAAAAGATTTGTAATGGTCAAAAATTTGCTTGCAAACCAGTATATTTTCCTTCCACACCACATTGTCATTCAGAGGCAAGCAATTTAGAAAATACATCATAATGCATATTACAAGGGTGCCAAACCTGAAGGATTAGTCAATATCCTTTGTTAATTGTACATTCTCCATCATTTGATCCTTCATCAGACTACATAGATCAAAGTCTTCATTTTATATTATCATTTTATGAGCGATATATACAACACCTACCAAAGTTGATCCTTCTCTATTTCTGAAGAATATTTTGTATGAGATTCCATGTGCAACATACCTTGTCAATGGATCTTTAATTAATGAAATTATCAAAGCCCTCTGATCTCCCCTTATTCTAGTTAGGGCTTCAACCTCAAAATTTCAAATTGATTTCTTCTTTGGAATATTAACAACATTGCACAGACCTGTTAGATTCTTGATTACATCCTTAGAGATTCGATAGGGTTTATCCAGAGTAAGGATATCACCGTCCAATATGTTCAAGATAAATTGAATCACTTTCATATTGAAAAAATGAGGGAATTCCAGGTATCCAAATTCTTATGCTTCAATCCTCCAAGCTTCCTTAATTTGGCAAGAGACAACAAATTTCTTTCATCCCTAACTTTTTGACTGTTATACTCATCCATAGTTACTATTCCTTTGATTTGTTTCATTTTTCATTCCGAACAGGGTTCTATCAATCACCAAATAGATATGAAATGAATAAGCAATAGGAATACCTCAAGAATTCGCCACTAAATTGATCTTTCACACCTTTGGAATTTTGCTAAAAGGGCTCTCCAAATATTCTCTTTTAATGCACGATGACAAATTAGGGTTCCAAATTCCATTTTATAACTTCACATACTTAACTTCCTTCTGCATTAAATGTGTTTCCCTAAAAATTTTGGTTACTCTACAAACTTCAACAGCAAGCAAAGAATCTGACTACAAATCTATACCATTTTGTCCAACTCAACAAATGATTACTAATACTTTCAACAATGAATAACACAATAGATGATGGCATCCTACAATTCATTGCCAACTATATCATAGGGGGACAAGAGATTTTCATGAAAAAATACCCCTAGGCCATTGGTCAGAAGTCAATTTCTGGAAGAGTTACTAGAGGGAGCTTCTAGTACAGCCTTGTTTCCTTCATCAAATTCACTTTTATTTACCCATGTTTTCTTCATCTAATCTCTTATCTCTTCCATAGATTCTTTTTCTTTTCCTTTGTTTTCTTTCTCTGAATTTCTTCCTTTATAAACTAGACCTCTTTTGTTCAGGTTTATGTTCCTACAGAATCTTACAATGTGGGCAAAATTATTACAATTGTAGCATAACAGATTTTTCAATCTATACCATCCATTCCACTGATTTCCTCTTGACCTGCATTGATTAGCAACATGTCCAAATCTTCCACAAATATAGCATTTAATGTTACTTACACTGATAGACATACTTTTGCATTCTAATGCCTTATGATCAAACTTTTTGCATGTAAAACACTAACCAAAAAATGATGGAGTACTAGGGTTTATCTTTCTTCTACACTGAGAAGACATATGTCAAAATTTATTGCAAGAAAATTAATATCCATTAATTTTTTGAGCTTTTGATTGCCTTACCGGATGTCTTCTACCTTTTTTCTTCTTTTCAAGGTTCTTTTGTTTAGATTCAAAACTTTCACCCTTCTCATAGCCAAGACCTTGCTTGTCATTTCTATCTTTTTGTCCCTCGGTTATCTCATCAAGCCTAGCAGAGCTTATCCTAAATTTCTCCTTGAATTCATTTACAGTAGCAAGCTCATTTCTGAGGATAACTACCTGTCTCTCAAGATCTTGTTCATTGTTTCTAGATTGTTGTAGTTAAATTTCCAATTGAATGAATCCACTATTAATTTTGTTGCATTCTTTAGATTTTTCTTTTAGCAACTGGGCCAAATTCTCCTCATTCTTCTTTCTCTCTTCAATCTCTTTGGTAAACTTCATTGCCACAGATTCCATTTCAAGCTTTTCGCATTCCTCTGTTATTTCCCTTAGGGTTTGATTCAGATGGACATCATATGGACCTTTTCTTTCTTTTTACTTCAATTGATCACATAGTTCCTTCCTCTTTTCCCTTGACTCATTTATCTTATCCTTCAAAGATTGAATGAATTTTTTGGCAACCACAAGATTTTCTTTTAGTTGTGTGAGCTCTACTTTGGACTAATCAAGATCATCAAGTGCCACCATAAGCTTTTGTTGAAGACCACCAGCATCCATTGTAATTCAAGATCCACCTCAAGCTGTTAAATTCTAGAAGAGGAACCTACTCTAATACCAATTGTTGGACACTAGGAACACTGAGAGGGGGGTGAATCAGTGTTCCATAATATTTGACTTTCAAATCAAATATAAAACTATCAACAACAATAATTGAACATAAAAACAACATTCATAGCATATAAACTAAGGGAAACAAGCAATCACATTAATGAACACCATAACACTAGAAATTTTTATGTGGAAACCCTGGTAGGGGAAAAACCATGGTGGAGATTAATCCACAATGCATACTATGTTAAAATTATGATAAAAGAGGGGAATTCACTTGCATTCAGGTGCACTGCCTAGAGCTCACTTCTCAAGAGAGAAAGGCTCACTTACTTACAAAGTATAATTGAAATTATAATAAAATTTTGAACTAAGAATACAACATCTACAAATGCCTAGATTCAGTGCCAATGAAGCTCATAATCAAATTCTAGATCTTTTGACTAGTTTTCACTTCTGCTCTGCTCTATTTTGCTTATCATGCAAAAATTTTCCTACCCTCAAATAACTAATCTATCCTTTTTCACTCTATTCTTGATACATATACACTTCTATCTCTACCACAGCTACTTCACTTCAAAATAATTTTTTGATCTCCTTTATATACTCGCTAATCAGGAATTCATTATATGTTAGCTTCACAACAAAATATAATATTATTTCTTATGTCAGCTCAAATCATTAATTAGAGTTGATGGGTACCCACAAAAGTCATCTAGACTATAGTAGGGACCCAAAACAAAGTTTGAAACATAAGAAATAACTAAATACATACTCCAAATACATCCACGATATGCCATATAAAACATGTCAGCCAAAATGAGAGAATAAACCATGAACCATACTACCAAACCTCTTAACTCAAATGTTGACTAATGCGACACCACAAAAATCACTAGTAGGATAGTATGCATGCTATGAAGGAATCCTTGGAGATCCACACCACAAAATAGTGATCTGGTGAAGTGATCAAATCAACTTATGAACCAGATGTTCTGCTCTTCATTCTTTCTATAGGTAGATTACAAAATATTACTTCCCTTTCTAGTAGGAGCAATACTAACACTATGGACCATACTCCTAACTCCAATTTCCATCAATGCAGTACAAGTAGCCAAGAAAAATGATCTCTCAAAGCCATATGTCAACAGATCTACACCTATCTAAGAAACAATACCCTACCACCAGATCTATCTCAAAACTAGAAACGTAACTTTATTCGACAAGTAGCTTCACATACCCTAATAGCCAATGTACTTTACTAACAAGGTCTTTATGGTACTTTCTTTTCATGTCTTGAACATATCAAAGCTGAAACCACTTTATGTGAGGTTCATGAAGGTATCTGTGGCACACATTCAAGTGGCTTAACTGTCGCTAAAAAACTACTACGTTTGGGATATTACTGGCCAAATATGGAAAAGGAGTCTTTTAAATTTTTTAATAAGTGACAAAAATGTCAAATCCATGGAAACCTGATACATGCACCAGCACAAGAATTTCAACCATTCACCTCAACATGGCCTTTTTGTCAGTGGGGACTAGATCTTGTAGGTAAAATTCATCCACCATCATTAAATGGATGCAAATTCATCATCATAGCCACACAATACTTTACAAAGTGGATTGAAGTTGTTACATTAACCACCATCATAGGAAAACAAATTGTATCCTTCATCTTGAATTACATCATCTATTGGTATGGCATTCCTTAATCCATTGTCATGGATAATGGTAGACCTTTCAAGAATCAAGATTTCTAAAAACTTTGTGAGAGGATTCATATCCAACATCAGTTTTATACACCTTACTATCCTCATGGAAATGGCTAGGTAAAAGCCTCAAAGAAAATCATCATAAAAATCCTAAAGGAAAATGTCAACGATGCTGGATGTGACTGACATATTCAATTGAACCTTGCTTTATGGGCTTACAGAACCAATATCTACACCCTAACAAGAGCCACACCCTATGCTCTAATCTATGGATCAAAGGCCATTCTAACTATTGAGGTTGAGCTACCGTCACTTTGTGTGTCACTAAAGGGGATCATTTCAGATGAGGATTATAGAGTATCTAGGCTACAAGAGTTGGAATTGTTGGATGAGTGTTGTCAACATGTAGTTGATCACCTGAAAGCCTATCAATAGAGGATGTCTAGAAGTTGCAATCACAAGTTCAAACCAAGAATATTTTAGGTTGGTGACTTGATCTTGAAAAATAATCCCCATAATCAATAAGATCAAGAGAAGAAGGGTAAATTTGAACCAAACTAGCTAGGTCCCTTTGTCATTGTATTAGTCTTTGGATTTGGAGCATATAAACTGTCTATACCTGAATGAGATCTATTCGATGAACCCATCAACAGCATACATCTCAAGAAGTTCTACACATAATGCATCTAGTGCATCAATAAAAGTCTTGAAAAAATACCCAAAAAAAATCAGAAAATGTCCTAAAAAATATCACCCTAATGAAAACCTAGCAAACAGGCATCTTGGTGACAATTGCAAAAGGAAAAATAGAGAAAAATACAAGAAAAAAGTGGAAAAAGAGAAAAATACAAAAATAAGTGAAAAATTAAAAAAGTCAAAAAATCATATAATCTAAAAAAGTGCAATAAAAACAGGTAGTGAAAACTTGGCAACATGCACTATTTGTGATAGATTAGCTTTTCCATCTATTTGAGCATGCCGACCATATTCCTTTTCCATCATTCTACTTTTCATTAGGAGAACCTCATGTACATATCTTGGCATCGTGATCGTGTCTCACCCTAGATTGGGGGAAAAATACTGAACTCACTAGGGGCAATAAACTTTGAGCTTAAAGCAATAGACAAACAATAGTCAAACAACACAACAAACACAACAATCATAGTGCAAATCACCATTGAACACACATCAGTCATCAAACATTACACATCAACCATCCAAAATCAAATAGCTAAAATCAATCAATCAAAGAAAATTTAAATGGATTATGTTCTTTTGAATCATGGCTTTATCATGGTAGCATGAATTTCCAACTGTTGTACTTTGATTTTTGTTATCATTTCTCTAGAGTACCTCAATGATGTCTTGGACTAGAGGAGCTAGGAAGGAGAATGATATTTTCTTTGTTTGTTGTCTATGAGTTAATCATTACTATTGTGCAAATTTTAGCAAGACGTGCTCTACAAAGTATTATTGATGACATTCTGAATTTACATAGGAAAATGATTAACTCCTATCTATTTATACAAGGAATTCTCAGGTCATCTCAGTCTAATTATACCTAGATGCTTGTGTTAACTTGCAATATCAAAAATCAAGGAAGTAGTACTTAGGTCATCATGGTCTAATTATACCATTGATTTTTGTACTCACTTTCAATATTTTAAAGACTCAATGATGATAAAAGCATGAAAAATTAGCTACTATTGTGACAAATTTTTCATATTTGGATCTGCATGGTTAAGTTAGATTTCATCCATGTTAGTTTTTGCATCTGTATTTATGGATTTTCTAGGGCTAGAACAATTTCACAATGAGGTTATCTCTATTATTAAGGGATTGAGCACATTTGACATTAACCAAAAACATATCATTCTGATATAGTTTCATAATCATTTTCATACATTAGAAAGCATTATCATATCATATATGCATTATCACAACATTCATCCGTCCATGCATTACATCATAATATCCACATCAAAAAACAAAAAAAAAAGTGCATTGCATCTCACTTGCATAATCAAAATCATTGCATATGGTATAGAGTATCATATATTTGCATTAGGAAAATACAAAAACATAAGAGGCATTATATTTCATTTTCATCCATTGCATGGTATAAAAACATCATCCATAAAGCATATAGAATCATCATTGCATACACACATAATCACCATCTAAGAATCACATAAGCATCATATAAGCATCATAAAGAAAAAATCAAATGCATCCATCATGAATCGCATATAGACACATAGATCGCTAGTCATTGCCGCATATCATATAACCTCAAAATCATAATGTCAAGTGTACAATAATATCCACATGTGTAATGAGATACATCATCAAAAACAAAAATGGCAGTGTATCATAGTGTCTCAACTAAATTGAGGAGTACACATTATTCCCCAAATACAATAAATTTATCATCATGGAGCTATGTACCTTTGGTTGTACCTACTGGTGCTAGCCCTGTACCTCTGACTATACCCAATGGCCCTACCCCTAGATCCTTGCGAGGCAGCCATGTCACACCTCTACTGGTAGTCCTCGAATGAGTGTGCACACTGGCAGACTACGCATAACTCTCTAGACGCTTTGGAGGAACCACCTCGTGATACTTTACCCTATAGAACTCAGTCTTCCTAGCAGAGTGTCGTACCTCTCTAAAGTAATCATCTCTCAAGGTACCATTTGCAACTCTCTATAATCACTTGACCACGCCCTCTGCTTGCTCAACCCATTGTCTCAAGGTGTCTTTCTCTATTGTGAGGGTGGCAATCTATGACTATGTTTGAGCCTAGGCCTAGGTTTGTGTCTACAATAAAGCATGTACTTGTTCCAGCTGACCCTGCAAAGTCTGTACCTAAACCTATAGAGAAGCTATCTATGTCTATTCCTATTATGAGGGTAGCTGAATTTGTACATGTGTTTGTGTTGTAGCTATCAATGATTGTCACTTCTAAGGAACTCTAAAGTTTCACATATCTATCACTAGCCCTCCACCACCCTCATCTCCTCCACCACCCTCACCTCCATCTCCATCACCCCCATCACCATCTTTGTCACCTCCATCATCTCCATCCCCATCTCCATCATCACTACTCTCTATCTCCTCATCCTCCTCCTCATCTCTAACTCTCCTATGCCTGCATCCATATGATGGTGCCCTCTCCTCATCATCTAATAATGGTATTGGCTCTTCAGGATTGGATATCCATGGGAATGGATGTGAGAAATATTGTGCATACTTGTCAGATATGGGAGCCTCTATAATATTTGAATGATAATCCAAAATAATGGTCTGTAAACCCTGGTACTCAACTACAACATCATAGGACAAAGTGGGTCCCCACTCTAGCACATCAATCCATCATCGTGCATAATGAGCCACTCCCTAGAGCATGCTATATACCCTTTCATACTCTCACAATACTCTCCTCAGAAGAAATCTCTCAATAATAAACCATGTCCTCCCAATCAGGTACATAGATGAGCACAAATACGACATATCAGTATCATCGTTTGGCCACTACTCATAGTCTAAGTGGGGTTGTCATGTCACTATCTCAAGATCATCCAGTACTCTCCTCCAATATTCTAGTTTTCCCAGCTTAGGCTAGACAATTGGACCTGTATATGCATGAACATATGGCCTCCCTACTAGAAACTGTCTGTCTACAACAAGATGAGTGACAACTATGTGCTCCCACACCCATATCTACAATAGTGTAACTCCAGCTGACAAACTAACCCCTCTTAGATAGCCCACTTGATGTAGATCATTTATTGATGGGAAAGCATGTAGGATCCCCAAGCATATCTGTTACCCTATGTAATCATACTCTCAAGTATATGGCCCCATCCAATTGAAAGTCCCTTCGACCTGTGGTCTGAACATAGAAATCCTCTAATAATCCTAGTAAGAACACATGGAAATGTCGCATATGCATCAACCATCTCTCGCCATGGAATCTCGTAACCACAAATCTGATCATCCTCAAACACTCTTTGTAGCGCATCTGTACCGCCTTGCTTGATGGAATCATATACAACCAACTCCTCAATGACTGGAATCCTCAAAATATGGTAAACATCCTATAGTGTCATTGTCATCTCACTAATGGGAAAATGAAAGGTGTTATGATCATTGTGCCACCTCTCTACTAGCATGGTCAGAAGCCCCCTATTAATCCTATGTTGGGGTGCATGTCAATCAATGAAGTCATTCCACATCAACCAATCACATTTAGATCAACCTGATATAAATGTGGAATAAAATTCCAAGTCCTCGGGAAGCACTCAAGAATTTGTAGGACAGTTGAAGGCTCCTTTCATCATAACATATCACAAATCAGAAAATCAATCAATCAATCAACCTAATCAGCTCTAATGATGCTTTTATCAAATCTCATGAGCATCTATCATTGATCCTCACCTATCATGAGGTTAGTAATCATCAATTTATCATTGATCCTCACATATCATGAGGTCAATTATCATCATCCTATCATTGAATCTCACCTATCACGAGATCAATCAACATCGAATCTATCAAAATCATCAATCATCATCAAATCAGAGGCTGATGCGATCAACAATCATCAAAATCAAGGAGTCTAATCTAAAAATTTAATAATCTAACCTAGATGAGCTAAAATAGTGACTCAAAGCATTAAAAGCATGGATGCACTAAAAAAATTCATGGATGTGCTATAATAGAGTCTCTATGTGCTAAATCACTGTTTGTGCCATCAAATTGCATCAATGTGCTAAATCCCTCTATCAATGCACTAAATTATTCTATGCACTAAATCACATCACCTATGCACTAGAAGATTCATTGTATGCGCTAAAAAATAGACTCTAAGCACTAATTCCCTATATGTGCTAAAATCTAGCATCTATGGGCTACAAAACTAACCATATGTGCTACAAAACTAACCCTATGTGTTAATCTACTAGATGTACTAAAACAATCGTTCAATGCACTATATCGATGTTCCTATACACTAAAATTCAAAAAGAAGAATTTAAACATGAAAAAAATGTGGGAAAATTGAATTTCAAAAATCAAAAGGAGGTTTTTCAGTGTATGTACCGAAGGTCCATATGCGGTTGGGCGGTTGTGATGTTGCACATGCTCAAATTAGTGTGTTGTATGGAATCACCATCTTGCTCAAATTTCTCAATCACTCTCAAATTTCAAAATCAAAATGCACAAATAAACTTCTAATCCATCTTTTTAACCTTCTAAAGGCTAATTAAGAAATGGGATTTTTTTGAGGTTAATGTATTTTATTTTTCAAAGGGGCTTAATTAATCATTTCATCAAAACTAGCTGGATCAGTATCATTTTCAGGAGATAAATCGTTGAGATATCATAAAATTTGAAAATCATCATAAAATTATCAGAAAATCATAAAAAATTTCAAAAATTTCAAAAAAATCCTAAAATTTCAAAAGTTCGTCAATTTGTCTCCCGAGGGGGCATATATCCATTATCATTCTCGAAAATCAGCATCTAGGGCATATGAAATTTTTTTTGTCAGCATCACCAATAAATTTTTCTTTGAAGAAATGTGTAAACACATTACTTGAAAGAGGGGAAAAATGTATACACCTAAAATCAGTCAAGATAATTAATTAATTAAATACAAGTTATTTAATTAATGACCCCTTTAATTTGTCTACTTATAAATAAATTCTAAATTTATTTATATAGTTCACACTTTTCTAATTCTACCATCTTAAATCACATTCTTCTAATTTTAATTAAATAAACAAATGTCAATAGTTTATTTTATTTAACTAATAATCTTCTCACTAAATTTGAATTCCCAATTTGAATTTAGGCACATGTCTCCAATTTCTCCTCTTGCCACCTCATCAAGTGTCACATGAATTTAAATATGTTTAATATTTAAATTGGAATTATCCTCAACCAATTCTAAAACAAACTTTGGACACTTGGCTCTCTCCATCATTTCATTCTCTCTTACACTTGGCATGGTGATTTTTTAAAGGTAACATCCTCCATGATTCTCTCTAACTTCTTCCTTCTCCACTATTCATCTCTCCAACTAAAATCTTGACTATTGGTTTCTGCCACATCATTTTATGCTTTGGAAATCTTATAAATACAAGCCCATTCTAGAACATTTGGCATCCCATCTGTGAGAAAACTTTGCAGAAATTACCTTTGATAATTAGAGCATTTGGAGCATTGGAGCATTTAGCATTTAACAAATTTAGAGGGATTTTAGTTTAGAATCATGTCTTAGTTCATAGTTGCATTTTAATTATCATAGTTGGCTTCATACAACATTTCCACCATAGCATTTAGCATCATTATCATAGTATTATCTTCATTTATATACAACAACATCAATATCATTATCATGGCATAAATCATATAGTTTATTATCATGTAGGAACTAAGATACTTGCATTTTACCTCCATTCTCTAAGTTGTCATTCTAGATGTCATAGTACAAGAAAAATTTGAGAGCCATTATGATTCAAGGAATCCTTAGAGATAGGAAACAATGGAATGATTTTAGTGATTAACTGTGTTTTGAATTCGATTAATTCTACGATTCATTTCTCTAATGTAATATGTTTCATTGGGTTTGTGTGGTTTTATTATTCCTTTACCCACTTTACACACTTCACACATACATAGTTATTCTTCTATATCGTGAGATAATGTAAACACAAATTGTAATGTTCTTAATGCTGATCCTCCCCCCTCTGAGGAAGATGGTCACACCTCTAATAAAGTGGCTAATGTTAGTAATCCAATCAAGAAGGATGATGGTGATCCTATAGAGGAGTATAATCCCTATTTCTAGAATAATGCTCTCTATGGAGATCCTCCTCCTTCTCAATATTTTCATACACGTTATGGCCCTCACTTTAAACTTGTCTCTAAATATGGCTAGAGGCATAAAGATTGTGGGCCTAACAAAGAAGGCATTTAGGTCCCTATAGAATGTGTACCTTATAAGCCTAATTTGGGGCTTGGTTGCTCAAATGAACAATCTAAATGGAAACCACAGTTGAATGTTGACATTATTTCCACTCAACCTTGTTCTCTCATATTGATTCATCTGCCATTATTTGTTATCTTCATGTCTTCTTCTTGTGAACAATCAAGCTTTTCTCCACAAGAGAAAGGGTTGCTTCCTTCTCCTCATTTTTTGTCTAAGAAAGAGCATATTTTCTTGAGGCTTCTTAAATCCCACTTAATTACTCTTCCTCCTCTTGCACATAAGAAATTTCATAAGCATGATAAAGAAAAACATTCTTTCTATGCATACCATCGAGTGCCTGGCCATTCCACTAGTGAATGTAAGGCATTGGAGGATAAAATACAACTTCTTGATTCAGGTGGCATCAATCATTTATTTGTTAATGCACCTACCTCTTCTTCAAATGAAAAGTGATATTGAGGTCTACCTCTATCTTGTATGTTGTAAGTATTTTGCATGGTTCAACTCCCCTATATGTTGGGGTGGTGATAATTAGTTCTTGAGATGTGTACCCCCCTTAAAGGACCCCCTCTCTTCTCTATGTCTTTCAAATGAAGCATCCCTTGAGTGGACCCCTTTCTCTTTTGAAGGGTTCCTGATGGGCCCCTTTAAAAAAAATTCCTTCAAATGAATTCATTAGTGTCTAGCTTGGGTGAAACCTAACTAGACCTATCTTTCCTATGACTGTCCTGCAATGCAACTTGCAATAGTCATAGGCTTATTTCATCAAATTTTCTCTTCAAGATTGAGGACCTATAGGGCTTCTTTGCATCAAGCTTTCCTTGTAAGACTAAGAACATGTAAAGCCTTATTAGACTCTATGTAGCCTCTCACATATGGCTTCCTTTAGGACCGAGCACTTGGGGTAACCTCCTTTGCAAGTTCAAGGACTTGTGAAGTGCTTACTTCAGATGGGATATCTTTGTTCAACTCTATAGCTCTGAGGACCTACATAGCCTTTTGTTCACCAACCATGGGTTTTTGGATCTATGACACATGCTTTTCAACCTGCGCTAGTGTTGTTCTTATAGCACACATGCCTCATCCTGAATGGGACCCTCTATTTTCACTTTGTCGAGTCGCTATTTCCTTTGCTTCATTTTGTGTGCCCCCTATTTTGGGTCCTAAGTGGTCAAGGAGTCCTGGAGTTAGAATCTTAAGTTGACCAAGTTTTACCACCCTTAAATTTCCAATTCCTTAGCCTCTGCAAAGTTTCCTTGGTAGTTTTCCTTCAAACTTTCAATCTACCACCCTTCACACTCTAAAGGTTTGCCCATGCGGGCTGCCCTACACAAAACTCTATTCTACTTTCATTGTCCCTATGGCGGTCAGGTAGACATGTCCACCTACCTCGGTGGACCCATGGCTTTCACTACCATTCTCTGTGTTGAACCACCAAACAACTAACCCTCATCTATCATTCGCCTGCGGACCCCGCCATTCCCACCATTGTCTCTTTTGAACTACATGTTGACCAACATTGGCTACCTCTGTACCTGTGTTAATGGTGAGAATTTAATGTTGAAATGTATATAAATAGAAATTTTTATGGGTCATTTTCACTGTTAAACTTTTAGAAAACTTGTCAAAGCTTGTGGCTTTTGCTAGCTTCGCCCTTGCAAGATCTTGTCGTCATTCAAGTATCATTATTTGCAGTGTCTTCACAGACTTCATTAGGCTTTCTAGGTTAGTTTTTTTCCACTGTTCATGTTATTAGTTTTTTTATTTTCTCAAAATTTGTTAAATTCTAAAAAATAATGACTCAAAAACAAGTTAGATAACATCATGGGGAACAACCCACATTTTAAAACTTGAAAAATCTTTTGGAATCCACCTCAGAAAGCCATGTGAAACTTCCACCTCCTACTGTCATTCTTGAACCAGAGCCATCATGTCCTTGCGGTCCACAAAGAGTCCTCCACTATTACCTCGATCCTCATGTAACAAGCTTTAAACGACTGACCTTCTCCTCCCTTGAATCTAGGTATGCAGGAAAAAGCTCCTTCATCGTCATCACCATTTGAACTTAAATAAAAATCATGATCTAAATGAGAGCTTCTCACCCCCATGGGTCTACGAAGGTGGGCTTTCGCTTACAGATCTCCCTTTGCACCTCATCATTTCTAAATGGATAATCTACCCTGACCTCCCACCTTGTGGGCCCCGATACATCTGTCTCCACTGACTGAGATCGTCACCCAGCTCTTCTTCTAGACCAATGAATGTGGGTTTCTACTGACCCCTCATCACCGTTCCCATAACTATTATAAAATGGTGAGGTCTTAGGCTCCTTTCACTAGGTGAGCCCCACCCTAACAACTTTTGTTCAACCATCTAAGCTAAAAATCCTAAGTTCAAGCCCTTGCAGACCACCCTTCACGAGCTTTCATCCACAGACTTCCGTCAGAAGATTTCCATCCCAAACAACCTTAGCCACATGTCTTTCCACCTTGCAAACTCTGCAATGACTGCCTTCATCTAAGATCAAAAGGAATGAAGTGATTAAGTATGTGCTTGTGAACCCTCTAATGAGGGTTGTTGTTGCCTCTTGACCCCTGCTTCAATACAATAAATGACCTCTGACTTTTTTCTCCACAGGCCTCAACGCCCCCTTTTCCCCTAATGTTTGTTGAAAACCACCAAGTAGAAAAAGTTTCATGTAGATATTCTGATGTGGGTGGTTGTCTACAGGTTGCCGCCCCGATCTCGCTACACTTAGACTGGCAACCTAAGGCTTCACCCCACTATGTGGAGCCCGACCTTCTTGCCTCCTTCTAGCTGATAGAAAACATATAACTTATGCCAAGGATTCCTATAGACCCAACAATGTGGGTTGCCTCCTGCGGACCACCATCCTATCTCTGCCATACAAAATGGCTGGCACCCGTTGTCCTTCCATAGCTCCTCACCTGCACTCTATTAAACAAACTACATTTCAAAAGTGAGAAGATGTTGTCCTCCCCTAGTGTAGACCCCGCAATGTGGGGTGCCATTTTGCCAGTGTCATTTCAATGGAAAAACCCAAAACAGTTGAGAGGCCTCCTACACCCACAATCCTTGCTTCCATTTTCCCTAATATTGAGTTAGATTTTCAAGGACCTCACAAATGATCAAGTACACATGTCTAAATGACGTACTACCTTAGTGGACCCCACCTCAACTCAAAAAACTTGATGTGGGTGGATTCATGCGGGCTGTTGTGCCCTGTTAGCCATTTGTTTGTAGCTCCCTCCAGAATGGCTGCTATCCCAGGGAAGTCTACACCCCTGGGTCGACATTGTCATATCTCCCCCAAACGAAAGGAAAATGATGATCAGAGAAGAATTTTATGATCTTTGAATGATGAATTACTTGATCTAACATGGATTTTGTATGGTTTTGCTAATGTTTCTCATGTTTTATGTGTGAATATGTTTACTACTCCTTTGCTTGCAGGATATATGGAATCAGCTACAGGACCTTTGGGGGCATCCATAGAAAAGGAAAAGGGAAATAAAATTTCCAAAGCACCAAGGGGAAAGGATGACAAGTATCAAATGAAGTATAAATTCCAAGGGGTGGAAATCAACACTAAGGTCACCAAAGAATGCGACACTGTCTCAAACACAAACCTAGGGCACATTGATATTGATGAATTCAAGCAACGAAAACAAGAAGAGATGCCTCCCTCACGGGAAGAAGAAGAAAAAGAAAAAGAGAAAGAGGAAAAGAAAGAAGAAGATAACCTTGGAGAAGAGGATGAAACAAGAAAAAATCCTAGAAGTAGAATGCCAAGAAGAACATGGGCAAGAACAAGAAGATAAGGGATCCAAAGGGGAAGATAGCCCCAAGGAAAATATAGCCACCACTAAATCACCAGAGGGAAGGGCTATATTCAATCAAGATTCAAATGAGGAAGAAGAAGAAAAGACAAAACAAGAGGCTCTAGGCCATGAAGAAATGGAGATTCAACATAATCAAGAGGAGGAAGGTGATCATGAATCACCAAAAGAGGGATCTCAAATGCCCGAAAGGCTAGATAAACAACTACAGAAGAAGGCCCCCATCCTTATGGATTTGAAAGAGAGGATATAGGCCATCTTGGCTCAAGCACAGATAGAAATGAAGAAGGAGAAGAAACCAAGGGTCATATCCCATGTAACAATGGATGCCTTAGGATCAAGGATAGTTCAAATAGCTACTCTAGTGGTGGAAGGTATTATGAAATAACTTGCACAATAGAAGAATATGATATGGAATATGCTACAAATACTTGAAAATAACTGAGAATAACAAGCCACTTTGAGGGGGAAAACCTCCAAATATCTCTAATGAGAACACACTTCACAACTTGATGATGAAATAAGACTCACAACCTCCTATATATACCTATTTATGCCAAGGATATCACCTAGGCCGACTTAGACACACCTATATAAGACTTAGGCCGACCTAAACAACTAAATAACAATATACTAATGATAATATGACTTAATAGAGAGTTAAGATAGCCACAAGCCGACTATTCATAACTCGATGTACAATAATATTAAGGGCGTAGCATGCCCCCCTTCTTCAAAGAAGCATTGTCCTCAATGCTAATCAAGTTTGGAAACTTTTGAATGAACTCCTGTCTTCCCATGTGGCATCTCAACTGGTAAATTCTTCCATTGGATGAGATACTCAGTGATAGTTCTATTCCTCAGCTTCTTTGTGCGTGTTTGATGAATGCACTCTGGTTCCAAAATGATTCTCCCTTCTTCATCTAGCTTGGGAAGTGTTGTTTGAGTGGGAATATTATGCCCAATTACCTTCTTCAAATAGGAAACATGAAAAACTAGATGTATCTTTGTTGTGGTGGCAACTCAAGCTTGTAGGCAACACTACCAATCTTCTGCATGATTTGGTATGGACCATAATACTTTGGCGACAACTTATTATTCTTTCTTTGCTGCTTTAGTGAGATTTGCTTATAAGGCTGCAATCACAAGAAGACCCAATCCCCAACTTCAAAACTTCTTTCACTACGATGTTGGTCTGCCTGTTGTTTCATTCGATTTTGTGCCATGGCTAAATTCTCCTTGAGTCCTGAAAGTACTTGTTGTTGATGAAGCAAGTGGTCTTCTACTGCATGAACTCTTGGGGACACCTTAATTGATGATGTGATGGAAGGAGGATGATATCCATAAAGTGTCAAAAATGGAGACATTTTTGATGAGCTATGAAAAGAAGTGTTATACCACCATTCCACAAGTGGTAGCCAATCTACCCACTGAGACTATTTCTCTAAAGTGAAACAACGTAGATATCCTTCCAAACACTTATTAACAACCTCTGTTTGCCCATCTGATTGAGGGTGGTGCGAAGAGCTAGAGCCAATTGAGTACCCAAACATGAGAATAAATCTTTCCAAAAGTGACTAGTGAAGATAGGATCACGATCACTAACAATAACTTTAGGTGTACCATGTAGCTTTTGGATATTCTCCAAAAAGCTTTAGCCACGACTTGCTGTAAAAGGATGTGCTAATGCAATGAAATGTGCATATTTAGTGAGCCGATCAACCACCACCATGATGACATTATGACCTTTAGATTTGGGAAGCCCTGTGATGAAGTCCATGGATACCTCTTCCCAATGCTGGCTAGGAATAGATAAGGGTTGCAAGAGACCTGGTGTCTTAATTGTCTCCCCTTTATGCCTTTGACACACCAAACATTCAGCCACAAATTTTTGAACATCACCCTTTAGCCCTTCCCAAAAGAAATCTTGCTTGACTCGATGATATGTCTTCAAAAATCCTGAATGACCACCCACTGGAGACTCATGCAACTCTATGAGAATCTTGATTTTAAGGTTGGAATTCTTGCAGAGATACAAACGCTCTTTATACCAAAGAGTATCTCCCTTCCAACAAAACTTATCTGAACTACTAGGATCACTTTTTAATTGCATGATGAGATTACTTGTCACAACATCATTTTTCCACTCTACTTTGGCTTCCTCCACCCAATTTACATGTAGTATTGAAAGGGCACACAATAAGGCTTCATCTTTCTCATCCTTCCTTGACAGTGCATCTACGACAATATTTTCTTTCCCTTTCTTATATACAATCTCAAAGTTATATCCTAACATCTTAGTGACCCATTTTTGTTGCTATTTAGAAGATAGTCATTGTTCCAAAAAATATTTTAGGCTATCATGATCTGTCTTAACCTTGAAATGTCTACCCAATAGATAAGGCCACCATTGTTTCACTACATGGAGTATTGCTAGCATTTCCTTCTCATAAATAGGTTTTAGTAGATTCTTACCTTTTAATTGATGACTCTCAAAAGCAATTGGTCGACCTTTTTGCATAAGCACTGCTCCTATCCCATTTCTAGAAGCGTCACATTCCATAATTAATTCCTTGGTGAAGTCAGGAGTGGAAAGTACTGGAGTTGTACACAGCCTCCTTCAATCTCTCAAATGTTGTATTGGCAGACTCGTTCCAATGAAAAGAATCCTTCTTTAATAGAGTGGTGAGAGCAGCTGCTATACTACCATAATTCTTCACAAATCTTCTATAGTACCCTGTCAATCCCAAGAATCCTCTCAGTTTCTTAATGGTTTTTGGAATAGGCCATTCCATGATAGCCTTAATTTTGTTAGGGTCCACCTTTACTCCTTCATGTGAAACTATGTGTCCCAAATACTCCACCTCTGTAAGACCAAAAGCATACTTGGATGGCTTAGCATAGAGTTTATTATCTTCAAGTATTTGTAATGCTTGGTCCACATGTTGCAAATTTTCTTCCCAAGTCTTGTTGTAAATCAATATATCATCAAAGAATACTAACACAAACTTTCTCAAGAACTTCTTAAAAATGGAATTCATCAAACTTTGGAATGTAGATGGTGCATTGGTAAGACCAAATGGCATCACCAAAAATTCATAATGACCCTCATGAGTCCGAAATGCTGTCTTACAAATATCCTCCTCCTTAATCCGAATTTGGTGATAACCAGATCTAAGATCTAACTTGGTAAAAAACATAGCTCCATTTAATTCATCTAGCAAATCATCAATGACTGGAATTGGAAACTTATCTTTAATGGTGTACATGTTGAGCACTCTATAATTTGGACACATGTGCCAAGTATCATCCTTCTTACGTACCATCACCACCGGTGAGGAGTAAGCACTTTGGCTATGCCTAATGATTCATGCCTCTAGCATCTCTTCAACAATTTTTTCTATCTCACTCTTTTGTATGTGTGGATACCTGTAAGGCTTGATGTTTGGTGGCTGGCTCCCTGGGACTAACTGTATGGCATGATCATGATCCCTCTTAGGAGGAATTCCTTTAGGAATATCTCCAAGAACAATTGAGTGACGATCAATTATAGCTTGCAAATCTGGATGAGTAGGAGTAATAGATTGAGAGACTTCTAATGAACATAGTTGGGCCACAAATCCATCCACTCCTTTCTTGAGCAAATTTTGCATTTGATGAGAGCTTACCATTTGTGGAGATTTTTCCTTCAACCCCTTAGCTCTACTAGCCTTCCTTCTTATTGAAATCTCATGAATAGTTCTTGGAAGTTCATCTCAATTGTTCCTAATGTAGTAAGCCATTGTACTCCCAAAACAATATCTGCTGCACCCATGGATATCGCATACATTGGGGTATCAAGTTGATAATCTCCCATGGATAATTTAATGCTATGACACTTCCCTGAACAACTAATTGTACCACCATATGCAATCAAAACTTGAAACTCTGGAGCTGGATATATGAAACAATTTAGATGAGTAGCTAACTTTTTGTTGATGAAATTATGAGTACTACCTAAGTCGATCAACACTATTACCTTCTGCTTCTTTAAGAACCCCACCACCTTGAGAGTTTGTGGAGCACTGAAACCTGAGAGTGCATGACAAGAAATGATTGGTTGAGAATCATGTGATTCCTCATTTGACTCCCTTTCATCTTCTAGTATGGGTTCCTCCTCTTCTTCCTCATTGGGACCTTCAATATAAAACAATTTATTTTCACTACATTTATGTCCTCGACTGTATTTGCTATCACAATTGAAACACAAGCCTTTTTCTATTTTCTCCTCAATTTTTTGTGGAGTCAACTTAGTAGGTTGTGTTGAATATCCTTTCTCTCTTGTCACATTAGCCCCTTGCTTCTTAGGAATCAAATATTTCTCCTCTACCCTACGTGCTAAGAAAAAAGACTCATTTATGGAACTAGGGCTAAACATGCGTACCTCATGTTGAATGTGATCCTTGATAGCACCCAAGAATAAGTCATTCAAGTTTTCCTCTGTAATTGAATCCACCCTAAAGGATAGATTTTGGAATTGCTGAATATAATCCTTAACTGATCTTGTTTGTTGAAGTTTAGCTAGCTGGTTGAAGAAGTTGTCTGTGACGCTATTGCTATATTGTGCTTGGAGTTCCTCTATAAAAATTGACCATGAGATGGTGAGACCCTTTTTACCTCGATGAGTGCAAAGCCAACGATACCAAATGAATTGATCTAGTTCTAAATATAAGGAAGCCATCATGACCTTTTGTCCATTTGGGATTTGGTGTACTTCAAAAAAACTCTCCAATTGGTTTATCCATGTTAGAGGATCCTTACCATCAAACTTGAACATATCCACCTTTGGAAATAAATTCCTAGATCCCATAGGAGTACTAAAGCTTGTGTTAGTAGTAGCTGACCTAGAATTCTCACCTTGGTCGCTTGAGAACTCCTTTCTTGATTCAGCTATGTAGGTGCTTAACATGTTTCGCATGTCCGACATATCTCCTCTTAGGTCACACATATCCATCTTAATTGAGGAAATTTCTTCCTTGACCTTATTGATTTCTTCATTATGAGTAATATCCTTGATTGTTTCACCATCCTTATCAGGAGTCTTCCCCGGAGTGACAACATTCTTTTTACCCCTTGTTGCAGGCCCCGTCATGATGGAAACCACTAATGTTGAAATAAATCACACAAATGAAACTTAAATTCTCAAATTTTTACTGTAATATCCTTTAGTATGTCTTCAAAAACCCAATAAAAATTAGACTCCAATTCAACAATATGTGCGAGATATGTAGATTCCAAAAAAATAGTGTAGAAACCCTAATTCTCAATAATTACTTAATTCTGCTCCAATTATTCTAAAATCTAGACTGTAGCTTCTTCAATATTTTCTTCAAAAACCCTTTAAAAATCAGAAAAAAACTTGCCAAAATCTGAAAGATATGCTCTTCCCAAAATCGCCTCCAAAATTGAGAAAAACCTTGCCTCTATGGTGCCAAGATCATGCTCTGATACCACTTGTTATGAAATAACTTGCACAATAGAAGAATATGATATATATGCTGCGATAATAACTGAGAATAACAAGCCACTTTGAGGGGGAAAACCTCCAAATATCTCTAATGAGAACACACTTCACAACTTGATGATGAAATAAGACTCACAACCTCCTATATATACCTATTTATGCCAAGGATATCACCTAGGCCGACTTAGACACACCTATATAAGACTTAGGCCGACCTAAACAACTAAATAACAATATACTAATGATAATATGACTTAATAGAGAGTTAATATAGCCACAAGCTGACTATTCATAACCCGATGTACAATAATATTAAGGGCGTAGCAGAAGGAGAGGGAGTCAGATATAATATCTCTACCATTGATCTAGGAAAGGCCACAAGGGAGTAGAAAATTGATGACCTCCAGGGATCTGTCACTACCATTGTGTATCAAATGAATAAGGAAAAATCCTCTAAGGAGGAATTAAAATCACAAGTGGTGGATTTAATAGCATGCATACAATAATGGTCTTCTACGAAAGAACTAGAAAAAACCTCATTAGCCCCACCTTAGCTACTATCCAAGGATCATATTGGAAAGCTTGAAAGAAGGAAGAATTATACTAAGGCCATAGAGGAATGGTTCTGATGGGTGGTCTACAATGGAGATATGGGTATGAACCATGTTGTATAGATAGTGAATAAGTTCATAGATCTGCTAAAGCAGCTTGAGGACACAAGGAAATTATACACGGACTTTCCAGAGCTATATAGGATCACATACCCCAAGCTTGAGGCTATCCTCAAGATGCCTAAGAGAACATGGGAAAAAGAGCTAACACTGGTAAAGGATGATCATTGGCTCATTGAGACCTAAAAATTGGGCCTTGATCATAGGAGGGAAATCTTGGAATGGGTGCTCCATGAAGTGGAGCTTGATATAGATTGGGTTAAAGAACATCTAGTGGCCTGCGAAGAATATTTGAAGCTCATGATGGACTATGACATGAATTCCATCGAGCTTGATCCTCTAAAGATAAGGCCACATTTCCATAAAAGGATTGAGAACGAAGCCATGAACACACTCATGCCATATTTTATGGACTTTTTTGCTCAAACCTTCACCCAATCAGAGCAAGTAATCAAGAATACCTTGAAATGTGACAAGGATTGGAATTTAATTACTAGCAGGTCCAAAAAATTGAGCTTCTAGGTGCTCCAATCTGATATAATGGAGTGGAGCAAGCTCCAGGTGTTGATCGACAAGTTCATAGAGTATGCTACTGTGAAGAAGAATGAAGGAAATCCATTCATTGATGATGAGTTTCTCACAAAGTAGTTGCAGTAGGGAAATTAGCTAAAAGAAAAAGTGCTATAGTGCTGGCCACTAGAAGACAAATTAAGCTAAAAGACAAAAGATGTATTTTAAATTATAAAATATTGGGGGTAGGTGAAACCCTAATTTTTAGTGAATCTTGGCCATTCATTTTTCTTTTTGGAAACTATAAATAGTGGGTGTCCTCTCATTTTCAAGAGAAAGTTGAGTTGCTGTAAAGACATGTTGCTGAAATTCTAATAGAAATTCATTGCTTTTGGATGGATTTTTTAGTTTCACTTCATGTTTCGTGATTCTTCTCTTCATAGTTTATAGATTTGAGTAGATTTACTTCAGTGTTCTATGTGTTTAGCATGTTTTAGTAGATTGGTAGATGTTGATAATTGATATTGAAGAATTTTGTTGTGTTGATTCCCTTCCTTTCTTCATGCTTTTTGTTGTTTATTGATGATAAATGGCAATGTAAAGCTAGTCTGAACACTAGTTGAATGTTGAACTCAATTTCTATCTTTTATTCATGCTTTATGGTGAATAAATGGTTGAAAATCTGTAAACCATGGAAGATTGCACTATTTTCACCAGACTGTGAGTTGATTTGGTTAAGTGGAACCTAATTTTAGGAAGGTTGTCCACTGTAGCACCCTCCATTATCAATGTTCATTGGTAGTTTTAGGTCTAGGAACTTACTCTCTTCCTTTCCATTTTGATTTTTATTTTAAATAGTAACTTAAAACAATTTCAAGCATCATTACACATTGTAAGGAAAAATTTGATGACAAAAGTGAAGTTTTAGACTGTTGTTTTGAACTTGCAACAATGGAACACAATTTCAAAATTTCATAAACTCCATTCAAAGAACGAATTCCCCTAAAACTTAACATAGGTAAGGATGCCCTATGATTACAAATAAATTACATGAAAAAACTTAAGAATTCCAAGCAAGTCATGACTTGACATCCGAGAGACCTTGTGGTAATTTTATGCAACTAGTTTGTTGGATATTTCCTTTCAACAGAGGTTATGCACTTATGCATCACCTGTGTTACGAAGTGCTAAAACACTGATAAAAAAAAATGGTGCTAGAAGGAGGGAAAAGTTCATGTCAACCTGGATCGAATCGGTTCATTCTCCCCTAAAAGGTTTTATAGTCTTAAGATCAACTCTAAACAAAGGGGAATTCCAGGAACTGCATCCCCCTACTAGGGCTAGGAAAACTCGAAGGGGGGACACAACTTCCTCCTCATCCACTCCATCCACTTCACCTCCATCTTCACCTCTTCCTTCCATCCATTTAAACCACATTCACCCTTATTTTTTAGTATCTACTTCCTCCATTTAGCCATCCCAAGCTATCTTCCAACCTCTTACTTCCCAAGGCCAGGGTGGTGCCCCTGTCCCTTCCCCCCAAATCCAGAGTGCAATTCTAGCTATTGCTATTCTTGCGCAGCCCCAATTTGTTTTCTAACAACAAATACAACCCCCACCTGCTCTCATGGCTTGGTTGGGTAACAACCCTTCTCTGTTTTCCTTCAATGATTACCATGACATGACAAAGAACGTGAAGGGATTTTGCACGAAATTCAATCCTCAGGATCCACAAAGGACAACCGAAGAACACATTAAGATATTCCAAACATCATTGAAAGATATATAAATTGATCATGAAGACGTGGCATGTAGGATCTTCCCTTACTCTTTGGGAGAGGAAGCTTTTTACTAGTACATCAACTTGCCAATAGGGTCCATTACCACTTGGGATCTCTTGAAGAGTGCCTTCTTGAGGAAGTACAAGATTCCAATAAACCCTTTAGAATTATATCAACAATTCATGTCTATCCATAGAGAGGTCAATGAACCAATCAACTCATTCAATGATCAATTGCATTAGGAATACATGAGGTTGCAAACTCCATACATGTTGGATGATGTCATAGTTCTTCTATTTATTTTTCTGCACTAGACAATCTCACTATAGCATTGGTGAAAAGAATGAACCCACCACCTGCCAGGTTGGTAAATGCTTGTACTAGGGTAGTTATCGCTAGCACTGATCTAGGAAAAAAAAAATTGGGTCTACTAGCTTTCTTAGGATAGGTTGCTCATCCCATGTAGATTTAGGGGCTGACCCAAGCTTTAGCACATTAGACTCCTCTTATGAACCAAGTTCCACAGCTGCCCATAGTTCCTCACTCGGGACCCACAATGAATCAGGAACCCCCAATACCTCATTACTTGTAGCCACAATAGCAGTAGGTCTCTCCACAATAGTATCAAGTGCCTACATACGTACAAGAGCCTGAATTCCCTCAAGATCAACAAAATCAATCGATTGTGTAGCCATTCTTCCTCCAGAACCAACCATCATAGCTAAGCAATACAAACAAGGATCGGCTAGACCAGCTGACAAAAATGATCAGTAAAATGTCCACGAAGATGAAACACTTGTAGAATCAAAATAACCAATTGCAAGCTTCTCAAAGTAACATTAAGGAAAACCTCAATTGAGATAATAGAGATAATCGTGATGCAGGTACCTCATCTAGGTAGAATTACAAAAGAGGGTAGAACTCCAACCAAATTTTTGAGAGAAGGCCTTCCCAAAGACAGAACATGACATGGAATATAAGGCCTAATAACGAAGGAATTATTAGTCCTCTTGATTAGCCTACCAACATAGAGAAGACAACTAGTGGAGTGTATCTCGCCGAGGCAATATTTTCTATGATCCAGAGGGTATGGTACTTTAGGTAGAACACAAATATTTCAAGGATCACAATTATGCAATCTAAAACCCTCTTTCAGGCACCCTGATGGAGACAAGCCTTAATAGTGCACTTATAACTTAGATGCTTTCCTAATGGACCCAAACCCTTGGATTGATCTCAAGGATCTCAACCAAACTTTTCTTGAATGGTTTCAAAGTCCCAAACCTCTGTCTTAGACAAAACTCACTTTTTGCACCTTGACTAGGCTTCTAGCCCAACTAGGCCTCTAGCAAGGGTTTTTTAACTTTACTCACAACTTCCCCAAAGGAATTACCAAAATAATGATTGTTTTATATGTGGTTTATGACCCTACACAACATATCCAAACCTTGATGGCACTTGTTTCAGACAAACCCTTCCAAAACCTATTGTTTCCATAATTTTAAGGCCTAATTAGCCCTCTTTTTCAAAGCAACCCTACACCAACCTTATCCCCTAACTATGATACTTTCAACAGTGTCTTAAAATGTTTCCAAACCAAGGATTTTCAAGTTATTAGACTCATATGATACCTTCAATTCTCCTAAACACAAAACCCTCAATAAATTGCTCCAAAACTAGGGCTTCTTGAAAATTAGCATTCTAGACACTTCCAGAACCTGCTCTTTAACTTTACACCATTAGATCAACATAATTAATCAGTCCAAACTCAAAAAACCACCCCTTATTAAGGCATAACTCCCACTGCTACACCTTAGCCTCCATCTTCATGCACTTCACCTTGTGAAAACTCAGTGTGCACCCTAGATTCCTTCCTACTTGAATGTTATCTTGTTATAATTGTATTATAAAAGTTAGATATGATCCATTTCATAGATTACAGTTACCACTTTCCATTAAATGGATCATTTATCCATGAAAACTCTCAAAATGAGTGGAAAATTTGAACTTTCTTGAGGACAGTTAGATGTATTGTATAAAGAAACTATTTATTATTTCTTTCAAAACATATAAGGGTTTAAAAACATGTAAATGAAACTTCCCAAGGTATTCAACTAAACATATTTTCAATAGAAATCAGTAGTTCATCAAAAAGACACCAAAAGATCCAAGAAAACTATAGTTTTTTCACTATTTCCTGTAGCAGTCCATACAAAACTCCAAATGTTATCCAATCTTCTGTACAGATGACTTCCCTAACCTTGTATGCCTATTTTCCAACTGTCCCAACTAATTGGGATTGGTTTCAATGCCTAAATATTGTTAAAACTCAAAAAACTTACTTTCCCACCCAAAGGTGGATTTCAAAAATTTGAATTTCCACTTTGTAATTTATTGAATCCCTATCAACTATAAAGCTTCCAAACTATTACATGGCATTATTCAACCTTATTTAACCTAATTAAAACATTATATACCTATTTAAACTCCTAGAACATTATTGTTCCATTTACATGTCAATTTGGTCCTATGGTTCTTATCAGGACCCTTAGGACTTTTGATCTTCCTATTACACTCATCCATGCCAAATGCCATTATGGGCTTCAAGATATCATAATTGATGTCCTAAGATAATTGATAGGTCTTCATGACCCATGCAACCTCCTAGCCCTTGAAGTGTTCCTTTAAGTGCTTAGGTGCCCCTACACCAGTCTAGATGGTGCCAAATCCATAACACGAATTTGCACTCTGAGTTGGATTGCCCAGAGTTCTTCACCGTTGCGGAGATCTTTCAAGTAGAGGTTTAAAACACTATAGAAAATGTTGGTTTCCAAGATTTAGTCCTGTCCAAACCATACAATTCCTCAATGCTCATAGTTAATCAATCCCTTTTCCCACGAAGTGAGAGCAATGCACCAGAAACTAAGACTACTTTCCCAAATAATGAAGAAGTGAAAGAGGTAAGTAATGGAGAAACTTTATGTCAATTCTTTGCTTTGGTAGATAATGGTCCAGTAGATGAGGAAGAGTTTCATGAAGATGAGGTCCAAATGTTTCATCAAAGGGAAACTCCATATAATTTAAGGAATAGGCAAGCAGGAGGACCTTTCGCAACTTCCACTCCACCCAATAACTTTAACACCCCGCTTGATCCAAATGCTAGTAATAATCTAGGCTACCCCTATGTGCCCACTCAATGCTTCAACAAGAACAAATAGTTGAATCAAATGCAAAAATAGTTAGCTCGCTCTTCCCAAGGAAAGTCCTTTGAGCCTAAAATTGAGTGAATGGGTGAATAAGTTGCTAATGAGTTCAAGAAGGTCAAGATAAGCTTGTCTTCCTTTGAGTTACTTAAAGTCCCCGCAGTTAGGAATGTCTTCTTTAGGGTGATCAATGGGACTGCTTCTTCCAAGTCAACCCAAGAGATACCATCCAAGAGAGTCTCTTTCGAAGAGCCACCACATGAGCCCATAATTTAGGAGATTATAGGTAAGAAGAAGGATGTCCCTTCAAATCAAAAAATTGGAAAACAACCCACTAAAGAACAAAGTCAAGTGCAAGCTAAAGAAAAGACCAATGAAAAGGTTAAAAATCAAGTAGTCCAAGTGGACACGCCTATGGGATTATTTTAGGGAAAGTTAGAAAAGCCACATTTTCTCATTACCATTAGAATATTTGGGAAAAACCTACATAATTGCTTGCTTGATTTAGGATCGTCGGCCAATTTTATGCCTCTCACTATATGCAAAGCATTGGGAATAGTACCCACCCCTTCCAGAAGGCAGGTGACTCAGCTAGACAAGACGAAAGTAAATATAGTCAGAGAAATCAACTGAATTCCCATGTAGATTGTTGCTAATCCAAGAGTGCAACAAGTTATTGATATTCAAGTTACTGATATTCTTGACACATATAGAATAGTCTTGGGATGAGACTTCACCTGAGCTTTAAATGGGTATGTTGCAACTGACTCCTCTCATGTGTGGCTACCATGGAAGGGATTCCAAATCATATTTTCATAGACCAGGAGCCACACATGAGATTCAAGATTACAGAGTAGAACAACACCAACGAGGTGTTGTTTGTTGAAATTGAGCTAGGAAATTATTCTCCCATGGCATACTAGGATGAATCAAAGCCTCAAGAAGAAGATATGACTAGAGGAGTTCCTCTTGGTATTATGCAACCCACCCGCCAACTTGGCGTATATGTCCCAAAGCATGGAAAAGCTAGTAGAATTAGACGATGATGGTGTAGGAGCACCTTTTGAAGGAACATGGCTCCAAAAGAAAAATTTGGGACTTCAATATGTAAATGAAAATTTATGTTGCAATAAGGCTTAATTAGCCATTTTAATGTTGTAGAGGTCCTAGGAAGTCAATTTTAATCCTAAAATGTAAAAATTTCAAAATCATGACAAAAGTTGTTAAGCAAAGTTGTAAAATTTAAAAAAGATGCCATGTGGAGGCACATGAAGAGTCAAGGAAGTTATAGAGTTAGTTTTAGGTGCTTTAGGAAGTTTTAGATATTGGATAATGTTTAAAAGGTGATTGTAAACTCATTGTAAGTGGTTGTTGAAGCACTTTGAATGAGAAAGTCAATCAAAAGGCACTGTTTTTCAGTTATTTTTTGAGTTTTTCTTTATTACTAGCCTGTATATGGGTCCGTACAATAGGGATTGCCTCCTGAATGTTTTGAATTTGTTTTAGTATGGTTTTGGCCTTATTTCTATTCCATTATTGAGGATTTTTATTGTGCTTTGAGTGATTTAGAGGTTGATACTTGAAAACTGGTCTGAGACAGGGTATTAAGTTTTGTAGACCATAATGGAATAACATGGCCATTCCTCCTTCTGTAAGGGTTGTATCTAGGAGGAATGAGCCTGTGTAGTTTAGGAATAATGATAAGTCTGAAAATATATTTTTGAGAGAGATTTACATGTTGCCCTATTACAAACACAGATTTTATGCCATTAAAGAAAGGCTAGAAAGTGAGTTTTTTAGGAATCGACTGAGAATAGATTGTAAATTGTTGGGAACTATTTGAGAAAGTGTATTTGAGGGAGAGTTGAAGGTCTGAGTGGTTAAAGAAAGTCTTTTTTTTTATAAAGTGTGAAATCCTAGTTGGAAAGGGTAAAAGCAAGAGAAAATTGGTGATTTTACAAAGGAAGTATATGTGAATCAAGAGGGCAGCATAATATAATGTTATTTTGAGCATGTGTAGGTAAAATTAAGAAGGATTGGTGAGGTTTCAGGTTTGTGGGTGGTTAGGGTATAGGTTTTTCAATAAGCCCTAGTTAGTAGGGAGAAAAGTGAGCGTTTTGGAGTTAAGGATTTTAATGAGCAAGTGAGTACTTGTAAGTTGATTATTCTATGGTTTTAAAGGTTGAATAAATACTATTTGTTGGTTTCAAGTCTTAATGGTGAGTTTTGAGAAGGATCCTTTTGAAAAAGAGGCCTAATTGAGGCCTATTATAGTGTTGAAAGCTGTATTTGGCCTAGTTGTTCCAAAGGAGTGAGAATTGATTTTTGAGTATGTGATGTAACTTAGTAAAGGGTGTCAATACCAGCTCTTGGATTGCAAAGTCATTTGGGAAATTTGTTAGAGAAGTTGGAAAAAGTGAGCCTATTGTCCTACAAGGTTCACGAGGTGAAAAATGGGAAAAGTAAGGAAATCGTTGATTTGTGAGAAAATAATGGTGGAAACCCTTTTGAATGGTGGAGAGAGATTGTTCTACTACCTTGCATTGCATCAAATTGGTATAAGAGCATAAAAGATTCCTGAAGGAGATTGGTTGCAGTTGAAAGTTGAAGAGTCAAGCCAGAATGGTGATGGAGATCTGAGAAGCAACACAAAGGAATGAAATTTTCTAGACCACATTTAAGTGCCAAGGAAAGGTATGTACTATGATGGTTGATTCAGGTGTTTTAGATAATTTTATCTCTCAAGAAATGGTAGATAAGTTGCAATTAGAGAAGATACCCCATGAGTCTCCTTAGTTTCTTGGGTGAATGGTGAGCATGTTTCGATGGTTAAATAACAAGCTTTGGTTGACTTCCACATAGGTTCATATAGAGATAAAATCTTGTGTGATATTGCGCCTATGAGTGTGTGCCATATATTGCTTGGGATTCTTTGGGTGTATGATAGATTTGGTTTATATGATGTGAGAAATAATAGTTATGAGATCAAAATGGATGGTATGAATTTCACTTTGGTTCCTTTGATGGAAAAAGATGAGAAACAATGTAGGAAAAAAGGAATTTTGATGTAGGGTAGTAGAGTGTCCATGAGACATGAGAACAAACATGGTAAAGAGGCAGCTAACAACAAGAAGACAAGAGTTGAAGCAGCAATATGTGATAAAGATGCAAGGTTGCAGAGTGAAGAGATTAAAGAGATGAAGGTGGAATATGAAAAGGGATAGGGCAAGCATGAAGGAAATCCAATTTAGTAGGAAGGGAACAAAGAAATGATGGGACAATCAAGTATGGACAAGTCTGATTTGAGAGAGTTATTTACAAAGCAATGGGTGATGAAGACTTTTGAAATAAAGACCTTGACAAGAGATAGAGAAGAAAGAGATGCAAGAGGTTTTCCTAGTGCAAGGGAAGTAGAGATTGGTGAAGAAACCATGAAGAAATGAATATGTCCATAGATTGGACAAGCACACCAAGTGCAGCAGCAACAAGGTAAAAATAATGGCAAGCAGCAAGAGGATGACAAAAAGAATGGAAGGTAGCACATTGATAGAAAGAGTATTGAAAGACCTAGTAGCAAGGTCTTGGAAGAAGAGAGAATGGATCAAATAAAGGAGAGTAATGAAGAAATCCATGAAAGGCTTGAAAAAGGTGAAGAACTCATAGTAGGAACATTGATGTGTCCCTTGAAAGGGAGAGGGGTCAAGGAGTAGCCATGCACTGATAGAACAAAGAATATTGGATCAAGAAATGTAGAGATTAAGGAGGCATAAAGTTGGATGCTAGAAAGGAAGATGATAGATGAGGGAAGCCAAGATGAATGGATACAAAAAGAGAGAGAGAGATAATTGAGAATGAGAATAAGAGCGTGGAGAGCATGCTAAGAGGACAAGAGGACTGAGGATCTAAGAATACAAAGATAATTAGTGTGAGCCTAAGTAATTGGAAAAAGTGTGTGAAAGATGTTGTAGAGCAGCAACATGAGAATGTGGTATTAAGAGAAGGTAATGGTGGATAGTTGGAAAGAGTTAGGATAGAGTTCCTAGAAGAAAAAAATTAGATGCAAGACAAGACAAGAGTGTGGACAATATGCCAAGAGGAATGGCAAGAAAAAGTGAAAGAATCTGAGAGTAAATTTGCAGAAAGTGTGATCACCATGGAAGGTGAAGATGGAAAGAAAAGGAGTTTTCCAAGAGTCCCAAAGATGAAAGGGGCTGGTAATGATAACTTAATAGATGTTAGCTAGGTGAAGGCTAGAGAAAAAGAGTTGAAAAAGTCTCCAAATGAGATGGAGAAGAGAGTAAGTGATGAGAGTAGGATAGTGGATAGTCCTTGGGTGATAAGATGGGTGATATTGTAGGTGTGTACTATGGTGATAGTGATATTAAGCATGAAGAACCTGAGAAAGGTTGTGTGGAGAAGAGTTAAGAGGCCAAGGGTGAAGGGATTCTTGTATTGCTTCCTTATTTTGATGATTCTAATGATATGGACTAAGCCAAGTGTTAAGATGAAAGGGGAGGTTAGAGTGAAGGTTGTTTTTCAATAAGTAAAGAGGAAGTACATAGTAAGAGTGGGTGGATGGAGCTGAAGAAAACAAATCAAAGTATAGTGATGTTGGTCCAAGATGACAGAGCAAGAAGAGAATAGTTGGTGAGTGGAGACAAGTGCAAGCCTAAAGTCCAGATGAATACATTACAATCACAATATAGTGTATCAATGGATGAGGATCATGAAGATGTTGTAAATTCAAGCTATGAAGACTTCCAAGAGACTTGGAAGGAATTTGTGTCCAGTTGAATGGTGCAGGAGCACCTTTTGAAGGAACATGCCTCCAAGAAGTAAATTTCATATTTTAATATGTAAATGCAATTTTATGTTTTAATAAGGCTATATTAGCCATTTTAATGTTGTAGAGGTCTTAGGAAGTCAGTTTTATCCTAAAATGTAAAAATTTCAAAATCATGATGAAAGTTGTTAAGTAAAGTTGTAAAATTCAAAAAAGATGCCATGTGGAGGCACATGAAGAGTCAAGGAAGTTATAGATTTAGTTTTAGGTGCTTTAGGAAGTTGTAGATATTGGAGAATTTTTAAAAGGTGATTGTAAACTCGTTGTAGGGGGTTGTTGAAGCACTTTGAATGAGAAAATCAATCAAAAGGCATTGTTTTTAGTTATTTTCTAAGTTTTTCTTTATTACCAACTTGTGTACAGGTCCATATAGTAGGGGTTGGCTCCTAAATGTTTTTAATTTGTTGTAGCATGGTGTTGGCCTTATTTATAATCCATTCTTGAGGATTTTTATTGTGTTTTGAGTGATTTAGAGGTTGATACTTGAAAACTGGTCTGAGACAAGGTATTAAGTTTTGTAGACCATAATGGAATAACAAGGTCATTCCTCCTTCTATAGCAGTTGTTTCTAGAAGGAATGAGCCTATGTAGTTTAGGAATAGGTTTAGGAATAATGATAAGTCAGGAAAAAGAGTTTTGAGAGAGATTTCCATGCTGCCCTATTGCAAACACAAATTTTGTGCCATTAAAGCATGGATAGAAAGTGAGTTTTTTAGGAATTGAGTGAGAATAGGTTGTAACCTATTGGGAATTGTTTTAGAAAGTGTATTTCAAGGAGACTTGAAGGTCTGATTGGTTAGAGAAGGTCAGTTTTGTGAGAAAGTGTTAAACCCTAGTTGGAAAGGGTAAAAACAAGAGAAAATTAGCAATTTTACAAAGGAAGTATATGTGAATTAAGAGGGAAGAATATTGTAATGTTGTTTTGAGAATGTGTAGGTAAAATGAAGAAGGATTGAAGAGGTTTTAGGTTTGTGAGTAGTTAGGGTATAGGTTTTTCAATAATCCCTAGTTAGTAGGGAGAAAAGCGAGGACTTATAAGTTTATTATTCTATGGTTTTGAAGGTTGAATAAAGACTACTTGGCAGTTTCAAGTCTTAATGGGGATTTTTGAGAAGGGTCCCTTTGAAAAAGAGGCCTAATTAAGGCCTATTATAGCATTAAAATCCAAATTTGGCCTAGTTGTTCCAAAGGAGTGAGAATTGATTTTTGAGTATGTGATGTAACTCAGTAAAGGGTGTCAAGATTGGATCTTGGATTGCAAAGTAATTTGGGAAATTTGTTATAAAAGTTGGAAAAAGTGAGCCTACTATCCTAGAAGGTTCACAAGGTGAAAAATCAGAAAAGCAAGGAAATAGTTGATTTGTGAGAAAAGAATGGTGGAAACCATTTTGAATGGTGTAGAGGGATTTTTCTACTATCTTGCATTGCATCAGATGATGAGAATTTGGGACTACTAGATGGATTCTAGGATTTCATGGAGAATTGTATACAAAATAAACTTAGCCTAGGGGCAAGAATGGATTTCCAATAGCTCTTGTTTCCTAGTTGGTGAAGAGTGCATAATGCTACCGACTTAGAATTTGAGTTTTTCTTGTGTCAGATGGTAGTAGAACACATCAAAGGATGGATCACACCTCAAAGGGAACTACCAACAAGGTAGCCTACCTACAATAATGCTCAGCCAATACCCACTCCAAAAATTGACAATGCAAGCGTGCAACCAAGAAGGAATGAATGTATGATTGAACCCAAGTTTAAGGAACCCTCTAAGTTTTGGAATCTATGATTTAATGGATCCAAGTCCAAGAAAGGATTAGGGGCCATATTTGAGCTCATCAACCTTATGGGTAAGACCTACATCGCTTCTCATAGGTTTCAATTTTATTGCACAAACAATGTAGCAGAGTATAAAGCACTAGTTCATGGTCTGCTAAAGGCCCTAAGGAAGAAATTTAGAATGTTGCAAGTCTTTGGTGATTTAGAATTGGTAGTAAAATAAGTTAGAAAATTATAGGCATAGGATTTGGGACCTATTAGAAATCTTAGATGCATTCAATATTCAACTGATCCCTCAATCTCAAAAACATACTACTAGTGCCCTAGCTCAAGTACCTAGTACTCTTCAACCATTATCATTTTCTAGCCTTAAAAGGTTTTTCACTGAGATTACATCTACCCCATCTATGCTAGACAATGTTACCCATTTCCAGGTGTTCAATGATGACAAGCACATCTTGGATTTCGTCACTACTTCCAATGTGTTTGCAACTTAGATAATTGATGATGTTGAGCCTGAAGAGGTTGAATTAGATATAGAAGGAGTTATCAATGTCAGAACAAACACTATTCCAAGGGGTATGGTTCAACTTGAATGAATATTTGACCTAGATCAGATCCAAGACCATGACCAATAGGAAAAGAAGGATTCCATTAACAATTTGTGTGATATTCAAAACCTTGTGATAGTCATGGAGGTTAAAAATGTATTCATTGGCAACATCTACATGTTAAAGGAGAAGAAAGGGATCATTGATGCTTTGCAGAAGTATCACAATGTATTTTCTTGGAGCTATGAGGATTTGAAGACATATGACACTTCAATCATTACACACACTGTACTTGTTAAGACAAATGTATGACCATTTCGATAATGGCAACATCCCATCAACACATTACTAGAGCCAATCAATTATAAGGAAGTGCAGAAGTTGCTATCAGTTAGGATCATATTTCCTATCAGGCACTCCACTTGGGTGGAAAACATAAGTTGGATTTTGTGGTGTGTTGTTGATATGTGGTTGTCATTGATGTCAACACTATTAGCATTGTTGCATTAGAAGTCATATATGTCAAGGATATTGAGAAAGTTGTAATAAGAAATGCTACAAGTTTTCAGAGGTGAAGTGAAGTTCTTTCTGTTGGTGTGTTCAGTTCATTGTTGTTTAGGGGTTGTGGACTAAAGGGTTTCTTATTGAGTATATCTAGTTTATCCATGTCAATTTTTAGAGATCAGTGTGAAGTTTTGATTAAGTTATGAAGATTTGTATTTTGATATTTTTTTGTTACTTTATTTTGTGTTCTTGAATGAAGATCATGTGATTCCAGTAAGTTCAATTGTTGTGGATGCTTCTCTAGTCTTTCATGATGCTTGTGTACATTTCTAGTTCATGCTCTATATGTGTTGTACGTTCCTACCAATCATTATGCTTGTGATCCAATCTTTTCTATTGCGTGTTCATGTTTTTCATTTTCTTGGCCAACAAGGTGTTGAAGCGTGTTGTGGATCTTCAAGTAGTAACTAATTGAAGTGGTTCATGTTTGAGGATGTTATTTTTAGTCTTCGCTATGTTTTGGCTGACCTTGGTTGATTCACATGAATAATCTTTAATGATTTGGGCCAACAATTTATATTCATTTTATTATTTCTTTGGAGCCAACTTATAGTGATGTAATTTCTTGTTGCAGATATATAAGAGCGATTTTTTTATCATTTGAAGGAATGAGTGTGTTTGTGTGTGTGAAGTGTAAGAAACCTATGTGCAAATAAAGTTTAGATCATTCAAAGGTAGAGCAAAAAGAGAAGAAGATTGAAGAAGAGTGAAGAAGAGTGAAGAAGTGTTCATGTGCTTAACTGGAACTGTAACTAGGCATTAGTAGATGTTACTTTTCTCAATTAAAAGTATGATGGATTTAATCAAAACCTCTTTGTAAGATATTGTTTCTACCCTTGGGCAGTAAGCCTATTTTGTATTTGAGCAGTGAGCTCTAGGCAGTGTGCCTAAATGTATGTGCATTCCCTATTTATAGTCTCTTCTACTTTTAATAGGGTATAATCTTGTGGAATGACCTCCACCGTGGGTTTCCCCCTAACAAGGTTTCCATGTAAAAAATCTTGGTGTTATGTGATTTTGATGTGTTGTTCATTTATGCTTTCATGATTAATGTTTAGATCTGAGAATAATGTAAATAAGTTGAATAAGTTTGAGATTTGTTGACAATTGATTCATCCCCCCTCTCAGTTTTCTTCCCTTGCGTTGCCAACAATTGGTATCAGTGCTTGTGGTTCCTTGGGAGAAGTTTAAAAACTTGACATGATCTGGGATGGAAAATTATAAGAAGGATAGTAATAGATTTGATGGAACAAATTATTCTTTATGGAATACTCGAATGGAGTGCCATATGAGATGCATTGGTGAACCCTACTGGAGCATTACCAAAAAATATATGTTATTCCACAGAATGGTCCTACTACTTCTTCTGAGATTAGGGATGTTGAGTATCATATCAAGGCTAAGGAGGCATTGTTGAGTGATTTGACTAATATTGAGATGACAAATGTGATGGATCTAAAGATTGCTTATGAGATTTGGAAAAAGTTGGAAACCTTGTATGAAGGTGATGCTAATGTGAAGATTGCTAAGCTACAAATTTTGAAAGGGAAATATGAAAAGTTGAAAATGGGTGATGATGAAAATGTTACTACTTTCATGCAAAGAGTGAATGAACTTGTGTGTGGTATCAAATGTGTTGGTGGAAAGATAGAAGAATAAAAAAATGTTGCTAAAGTGCTTAGATCCTTGCCTGATTCTTACAAAGTCAAGGCTAGTGCTATTGAAGAGCTCTAGACTATAATAAATGTTACCAAAGGTAGTTGATTGGTAAGCTTACTACTTTTGAGTTGAGTGAATTTGGTGCTGCACTTCCTAGGGTTGAATCTGCATTCAAGGCCACTACTTCTAGAAGAGATGGACAAAGATATAATCTAGGTGAAAGTTCATCTAGAAAGACATTCAAGTATGAGGATGAAATGAGATAAATCGCTGAAGAACAAAGAGAGCTTGAAGAACTTGAAGCATTGATTGTGAAAAGAGAAGATAGAGGAAAAGATACGTATAAAGGAAAGCTACCTATTAAATGTTTCTCTTGCAATAAGATAGGTCATTTTGCATCAAGGTGTCTTGAGAGAGTTTCCAAGCCAAGATTTAACAAGCCTAAATTCCAAAAGAAGTGTTACTATGTTGTTTATGAAGGTGTGACAGATGATGAACTTGTGTTTATTGCTATAAAGAAAAATAATCATGTTTCTACTGAATCTGCTAGTTGTGAAAATGTGGAGAAAGCCCTAGCTGCTCAAGTTGAAGAAAAAGATGAATGGGTAATTGATAGTGGTTGTTCTCATCATATGATAGGAGATAAAAGTAAGTTTGTGAATTTGGAGAAGTAAGATGGTGGTGTTGTGAGATTTGGTGATAATATAGCTGGTGTGATCCATGGAAGAGGATGCATTTCTCTTGATGGTAAGCATAATATTGATGATGTCTTGTATGTTGAAGGTTTAAAGCATAATCTTTTAAGTGTTGGAAAGATGGTTGATAAGGGATGCAATCTTCAGTTCATGGATGGTAAGTGCAAAATATTATGAAATTCTAGAAATGTGATTGCATCAGGTACAAAAACAAAAGGTAATATTTTTCCCCTAAGTTCTACTAGTAAAAGTTGTTTGATCACTCAAATTGATGAAAGTTGGTTGTGGCATAGGAGAATGTGTCATGTTAACTTTGATAATATTGTCAAGATAAGTTCCACTAAGGCTATGAGAGATCTTCCTAACCTAATGAAACCTACTAATTCCATATGTAAAGAATGTCAGTTAGGAAAGCAAACAAGAATTTCATTCTAAAGTAAATAGAAAAATTCAAATGGATTATTGGATCTTATGCATATAGATTTGTGTGCTCCTACTAGAACCAAAATTTTACATAGATACAAGTATTTCATTCTTCTTATTGATGACTATTCAAGTATGATGTGGGCTACTTTCTTAAGGGAGAAATCTGAAGATTTGGAAAAATTCAAGATCTTTAAGGCTATGGTTGAGATAGAGATAGGTCTGAAGGTTAAATGTCTGAGATTAGATAGAGGTGGTGAATTCACTTTTGGTGAGTTTAATTCTTTTTGTCAAGAGCATGGAATAAAGAGAGTTATTTTCATCGTGGACCCCTCAACAAAATGGAGTTGTGGAAAGGAAGAACAAAATATTTCTAGATACTGCTAGAACCATGATGTTGGAAGGAAATGTACCTCATATCTACTAGAGAGAATTTATGAGTATTGTTGTGTACACACTTCACTAGGTACAAATCAAAGGTGATACTAGTAAGACTTCTTTTGAGCTATGGACTGGTCAAAAACCTACTGTTAGATATTTCAAGATCTTTGGAAGCAAGTGTTATATCAAAAGAGATGAAGATATAGGAAATTTTAATGCTAGGAGTGATGGAGGAATATTTCTAGGATATGATACTATAAGTAAGGACTACTGGTGTTACAATAAGATATTGAAGAAAATGGTTGAAAGTGCAAATGTTAAGGTTGATGAAGACATAGCTACACTATCCAGAACCTATGGATATGATTCTGATGATCAGAATGATAGTACAAACAAAGTTTAGAACTCAAGTCAAGTCCAAATCATTCTGGTGAATCAAGAAGATGAAGAGGAAAGAGAAAACAGTAGAAAAATAGAAGAGAGATTAGAAGAGCTTGAAATTGAAGAACATTCTAAGAAGACTCTGAGGTATGTAAAACTGAATCATTCAGAAGATCAAATTATTGGTGATAAGAACAAATGTGTCCAGACTAGGAGAAAGATTGCAGAAGAATAGTGTTTGATTTCAAAGACTGAACCTAACAATGTGAATGAAGCATGCAAAGATGAACATTGGGTTGAAGAAATGAAAGAGGAACTATAGAAAATTGAGACAAATGATACATGAATTCTTGTTCCCATAACTAAGGATAAGAATGTAATTGGAACTAAATGGTTCTTTAGAATCAAACTGAATGAACAAGGTGAAGTGGTTAGAAAAAAAGGAAGACTGGTATGTAAGGGATATTCATAGATGCAAGGTATTGATTTTGAAGAAACCTTTGATCCTATTGCTAGAATTGAAGCTGTGAGATTGTTTTTTGCTTATGCTACTTATAAAGAATACAAATTTTATCAAATGGATGTCAAGTCTAGTTTTCTAAATGGTGAATTATAAGAAGTGTATGTTGAACAACCTAATGGATTCCAGTTCACTAATCAAGGAGATATGGTTTGGAAATTGAAGAAAGCATTACGTATGGACTCAAACAAGCCCCTAGAGCATGGTATGCCATATTGGATAAGTACTTGGTGAAGCTTGGATTCAACAAAGGTATTGCTGATAGTAATCTATATTTCAAGAATGATGATAAATATCTGATTGTGGAAGTTTTTGTTGATGATATCATATTTGGAGGAGATGATAGCTTGTGTATAAAGTTTTCTAATGAGATGTAGAATGAGTTTGAGATGTCAATGATTGGAGAGATGAAATTATTCTTGGGATTGAAAATTACTCATTTAAATAAAGGGATCTTTATATCTCAGTCCAAGTATGTGAAAGAATTGTTGAAGAAATTTGGTATGGAAGATTCAAAGCCAGTTGGTACACCTATGGTGACCAGATGCAAGTTGAAAATTGATGATGATTCTCTAAAGGAAAATCAGACTAGATACAAATCAATGATTGGTGGATTGATTTATTTGAATCAAACTAAGTCTGATATTATGAATGTTGTGTGTATTGTTGCTATATTTCAAGATGATCCTAAAGAATCTCATGTGACTACTATAAAGAGGATTTTTAGATACTTGAAGGGGACAGTTGATTTTGGCTTATGGATTTGAGTTCCTTTACTGATGTTCATTGGGTAGGAGATGTGAATGGCAAGAAAAGTAATTCTGGTGGAGAATTTTTATTGGGAAAAAAGTTAATGTCATGGTTAAGCAAAAATCATAATGTTATTTCTTTATCTACTAGAAAGGAAGAATACATTGCTGCTACTAATAATTGTACTCAAGTATTTTCGATGAAACAAATGTTGAAGGATATCAGAGTTGTTTATGATGAGCCTAGTGCTATATTCTATGATAACTCAAGTGTTATTAACATTTCTAAAAATCCGATGTTGCATTCCAAGACCAAGAATATATCTATCAAGTATCACTTTTTGAGAGAGAAAGTAAGTGAAAAGGAAGTCAGATTGGATTATGTGCCAACTAAGGAGTAGATTGTAGACATATTTACCAAATCCATTTCCTAAGGATACTTTTGAGTGTCTTAGAGGGATGTTAGAGGTTATTACCATTCCTAATTAGAACTAAGCATGCATTTATTTGCATCAATTCATGCATTTCATGATCATATTTCAATCTGGATTGATGTCGTGGTGCCTGCTATTCAGGGGGAGTAGTCAAATGTTCAAATTTTTAGGTGTTCAGATATGTGGTTTAGAGCTTGTGTAGAGAAAAGAGATCTTTGTCATTGATGTCAAAGGGGGAGAAGAGTCATGAGGGAGTAGATTTGAGGAAAGAAGAGTCAGAACCTAAGGTGGAACAAGTGTAGTTTTGTTGGTGGCATTTTTCACATCATGTGTTGCAATCAATGCCAAAGGGGGATATTGTTGGATTTTGGGGTGTGTTGGTGATATCTGGTTGTCATTGATGTCAACGCTATTAGCATTGTTGCATTAGAAGTTGTATATTTCGAGGATATTGAGAAAATTGTAATAAGAAATGCTACACGTTGTTAGAGGTGAAGTGAAGTTCTTTCTATCAGTGTGTTCAGTTCATTACTGTTCTGAGGTTGTGGAATAAAGGGTTTCTTATTGAGTATATCTATTTTGCACATGTCAAGTTTTAGAAATCCGCGTGAAGATTTGATCTAGTTATGAAGATTTATATTTTGATAATTTTTTTGTTACTTCAGTTTTTGTTCTTGAATGAAGATCATGTGAATCCAGTAGGTTGATTTGTTGTGGATGCTTCTCTGGTGTTTCATGATGCTTGTGTACATTTCTAGTTCATGCTTTTCTATGTTGTGCATCCACACCAATCATTGTGCTTGTGATCCAATATTTTCTCTTGTGTGTTCATGCTCTTCATGTTACTGACCAATAAGGTGTTGAAGCGTGTTGTGGATCTTCGAGGAGTAATTAATTCAAGTGGTTCATGTTTGAGGATTTTATTTTCAGTCTTCACTATGTTGTGGCCAACCTTGGTTGATTTGCATGAATAATCTTTATTGATTTAGGCCAACTATTTATATTCATTTTATTATTTCTTTGGAGCCAACTTATAGCGATGTAATTTATTGTTGCAGATATATAAAAGCAATTGTTTAATCATTTGAAGGCATGAGTGAGTGTGTGTGTGTGTGTGCATGTGTGTGTTAAGTGTAAGATTCTTGTGTGCAAATAAAGTTTAGATCATTCAAAGGAAAAGCAGAAAGAAAAGAATAGTGAAGAAGAGAGAAGAAGAGTGAAGAAATGTTCATGTGCTTAACTGAAATTGTAACTAGGCATTAGTAGATTCTACTTTTCTCAATTAAAAGTCTGATGGATTTAATCAAAACCTTTTTGTAAGATAGTGTGTCTTCCCTTGGGTAGTAAGCGTATTTTGTACTTGAGCAGTGAGCTCTAGGCACTGTGCCTAAATGCATGTGCATTCCCTATTTATATTCTCCTATAATTTTAATAGGGTATATTGTTGTGGACCGACCTCCACCATGGCTTTTCCCCTAACAAGGTTTCCACATAAAAAATCTTGGTGTTATGTGTGATTTTGATGTGTTGTTCATTTATTCTTTCATGATTAATGTTCAGATCTGAGAATAAGGTAAATAATTTAATAAGTTTGAGATTTGGTGACAACTAATTCACCCCCCTCTCAATTGTCTGCCCTTGTGTTTTGAATAACCTGGTCCTAGTTAGAAAGAAGAATGGAGAAATTAGATTGTGTGTGGATTTTTGCAACCTGAACAGAGCTTCAGAGAAAGAAAACTACCTGGTGCCCTCATTAGATGAGGTGTTGTAGATCGTCAATGGTTCACAGATGATGTGTTTCTTGGATGGGTATTTCTGATATAATTAGGTAATGGTGCAATACAAAGATAGACACAAGAAAAAATTCACCACTAAGTGGGGAGCCTTTGCATATAGAAGAATTCCATTCAAGCACATGAATGTCAGTGCCACTTACTAGTGTGCCATGGACATAGCCTTCAAATATCTGATTGGAAAGTACATCATCATCTACATGGATGATCTTGCTGTATTTTCAAAGAAGCGAGTTGTAAGCAAAGATTTTTAGAAGTGCAAAGAATTTGGGATATCCCTTAATCTAAAGAAGTGTATCTTCAGAGTTACAGAAGGAATTTTTCTTGAACACATTATTTTAGAGCAAGGAATCTCAACAGACCCTAACCGCATTCAATCCCTCTTGAAGATTCAGCTACCGGGTAGTAAGAAAGAGCTAAAATATTTCTTCAAAAAGATAAATTTGGTCAGAAAATTCATTGTAGGCTTTGCTAAAATAGTCAAGCTACTCAATGCCATGTTAAAGAAAGATGCTAAAGTTGAGTGGACTCTAGAGGAAAATCAAGCCATTGAGGAAATTAGGAAAGCAATCGTTGATGCACCTATATTAGTCAGACATGATTACCTAAAGTTGTTCCATATTTACTCATTTGCTTCAGATCATTCATGTGCCAGAATATTGACTCAAAAGGATGATTAGGGAAATGAGAACACGATTTCCTTCATGAGTGCTCCATTAAAAGATGTTGAATTTAGATTGTATAAGAGAAAATTTTCACCCTAGGTACAATTCCCCTTTTTTCCTTTATACACTTTAGAAAACCAAAGTTGGAGGCTTAAATTTACTTAAGCCCATTGTTGGTAGTCCACGTGGAGCCTATTTTTTGTGTTGGTGGAGACATTTATATTGAGGATGCCCACGTGATGCATAGGCGTCCACGTGGCATGCAGATGTCCCCAAAAAATTCTTGCGGCTAAGCCAGCAGAGACGTTACTCTTCCCATTGGCAATGAAGTTGTAACACCTCCTTTTGCCAACTAACCCAAATATGGTTGTTTTCATCTTTATTCCTTCATATTCACTCTTCCATTTTGCATTCCAACTCTTCATCACATCAAGCTTCCATACTCACACTCTCACATCACTCCACAAGCTCACTTTCACTCACTTCCAAGCATTACAAGCATTCTATTGCACCAACATCACACTCCATCACCTCAGTAGAGCACTTTTGGGACCACACCATTTGCAACAAAGGCTTGAGTTCCTCTCATCTCCCCCTAAGCAGCCTTGAGTGTTCTTGGTGGAGATGGTAAGCTTCCCTCTCCTCTTCTCTATCATTTGGTGAGTAACATAGTACTACAATATAGTGTTTGTGTTTTCATTACATTTCTCCTTTATCTCATTCTTTTGGTTGTCTATGGTGGTGGAAACACCTTAATGGGGGTCTGATTGAGGTAGGCCCCTATATAGCCCCCCAACATTTTCTCTCTTTTTATGTGTAGGTGGACACACTTTGTGGAGCTAGCTGGAAAATAAGCTCTTCTACGAGATCATCTTCATCACCTTAGCTTTGGTATATCTATTTTATCACCTTCATTTATATTTCTCTTATTTCATAGTATTGTTTTGTTCTCTTAGGAATTGTTAAGATAGATTGTTAGTTGTTTTAATGAGTCAACCTTGCCTCAGTTGTTTTCTAACTGTATGGACTACAACACGCTTTTGAGATGCCAGTGTGCCGCGTTGTCTTCCAAATTCCACGCTGACATCCTCGGGTAGAGAGCTCCCTAAGGTGCAAAGTTGGACCTAAAAATTGACTTGCCTAGCCCCATCTTAAAACTTGGGATTGATGAGTGGTCACAGGGTTCTATAATCCTTATCATTCTCATCCCCATACCTTAAACACTACACTTACCTGAGGTAAGTTAGGGCAGCCTCTTGTGTCTTGACCCTTTGTGACCTGGGGTCTTGCATGCAGTGGTCCCCCTCTCTTGCAGAGATATCATAGCATAGAAAAGAAGGCATATGCATTGGTCAAGGGAGTTATGAAATTCAGACATTACATCTTGAGGAACAAGGTGTTTTCCATTGTATCGGACCCGACAGTGAAGATGTTGATGATGCAGAGTGAGTTTAGAGAAAGAAGAGAAACATGGGTCACCTTTCCACAAGAATATGACATGGAAATTCAACCAATGAAACTAGAAAGAGGATAGGACATCACCCGTACAATAGCCAAAATGGTGGCTAAAGTAAGACCTAAGCTTATGGTTCAACAATACCACCTGAAGATGTCTCTCTCGAAGAGTGGTACAACAACATCATCTACTATTTGCTACACAAAAATTTCCCAACACGTCTACAAGGAATTCAAAATCTTTCTCTCTGACTAAAAATAAACAACTACATGTTGTGAGGGTCTATACTTTATAAGAGGAATCATGAAGCGATCTACCTCAGATTCCTTGGAAAAGAAGAAGCAACATGTGTGTTGAAAGAATTTCATGATAAATTTGGCACTGGTAATGGGTTTGATCCTTCCACTACTCATCAAATCCTGCAAGCAGGATACTATTGGCCAATATTCTTTAAAGATGCACATAGTCACATCCAAATGTGCCACATATGCTAGATCACTGCAACTAGAGAAATAAATACTATTGTCCAGCTACAACCAGTCCTAGAGGTAAGACTGTTTGTGCAATGGGGTCTTGACTTCATCAATCTGGTAAGACCGCCATCTTTTGTGGGTCATAGGTACATTCTAATTGCCTTTGATTTTTGTACTATATGGACAAAAGCAATTTCATATAGGAAATGTACCACAAAAGTAGTTACTAATTTTCTCGAAAGCTTTATTTTAAATCATTTTGATTGTTCATATGCTTTAGTTTGTGATAATGGCCCCAGTTTCTCCTCGCTCAAATTTGCTAGTTGGGCCTTCGATTATGGCATTTCCCTCAAATTATCATCCAATTACTATCCCTAGGGAAATGACCTAGCCAAGTCCACAAACAAGAATTTAATCACCTTGATAAAAAAATGCTTAATAGGAATCCTAAAGATTGGCACACCTAGCTTCATTTTTCTCTTTGGGCAGATCATAGATGCTATAGGGCTTCCCTGTGTGATTCCTCATTCCACCTCATTTATGGCTTGGAGCCTTTGTTTCCTTTCCACCTTAAGATCCCCACCCTCTAGTTCATCAACACCTTTTATGAAGAAGGGGATCGATGAGAAGCCTGCTTAGCCGAATTGCTCCACCTAGAAGAGGTATGCGACTAAGGTATTGAAAATTTTTCTAAACAGTAGGGTGTGGTCAAGAGATGGTTTGATCAACAAGCCAAAGTCAAGGACTGTAAAATTTTTGATTTGGTCCTATGTTGGGACAAGGCCCATGAAAAGAAAGGGGGACATGACAAATTCAACAAGCTTTGGCTTGGAACCTTTCAAATCTCTAAAATATTGGGGGGTAATGCTTTTTGCCTTAAGACCTTAACTGGTGAAGATGTCCCACTACCTATTAATGGGCAACACCTTAAGCATTATTTCCTTTCCTGAGCTCTTTTGAGTTGGCCCTCTGTAAATACTTGTACATAGTCTAGTTTAGGTTTCCTTGTTTTGTTGTCTCGCTGTCTCATTTCGTCATTGTTTTGCTCGTTTCTCAACCACTTTATTTTGTTGAGGGCATTCCATTGTCTTTGATGTGGTGGTTGTGCTCAATCTGACGAATAGTTCACTTTGTTGCTTGCTTTTAGTGTTCTCTAGATAAGTACTCACTGTCAACTATTAGTCTTCGATTGCTGCTATGGAATGGTCTCCTTGTTTGCACTACTGACTTGACCTAGAACATGGCCCTTAGTTGACTCCTCTCAAATTTTGTCTTATATCTTGCAGAAAACACATGCTAATTGTTTTTGAGAAGCTATACAGTGGTTGTTATGATGGCCTGGTAAGTGAAAATCTTAAGTTTGCTTCAGTGACCATTGTGATTCCAAACCCACAGTGAGCTTTGATGCTTACATGGTTGGGAAAAAGGAAGAATACTAAAAGAGATATCAAAATGAAAGAAAAAAAAGAAAATGTTAAAATCAAGCAACCGTGTGGGTGTGCAAACAACTCTAATAGGGCTATGGATGCCAAGTAGGCAATAGAGAAATGTTCATGGGGTCACAATGACAACTTCATTGGTGCTATGGATGCCTAACTAGCAGCGGGGAAATGTCTAGGTTACTTTTGGATTTGGATAACTTATGTATCTTCCTTGGTCTAATTAATGAACATTCATTACAGTCCTTAAGGAAAGGGAATGAATTCACCATGCACACACACTTTTGAGGAATTTTGTGATTTGATTCAATTAAAGATCCCATTGCCATTTGAGTCCCATAGTTCACTTTTGGAAACTATCCCTATTTGTGAAACCAAGAGATTCTGGGTTCTAAATGAGTCTTTATCCTCAAAATGTGTAGGAGCGTTCCACAACAAAGTTTCCATTTGTTGTTCCTATAGCTCACACGCCCCATTCTGAATGGGGACCCTCTCTTTTCACTTCACTGAGTCACTATTGCCTTTGCTTCATTTTGCATGCTCCCTATTTCACGTCCTAAGTGCTCAGGGAGTCCTAGAGTTAGCATCTTAAGTTTACCAAGTTTCACCACCCTCAAATTTCCAAGTCTTTAGCCTCTGCAGAGTTTCCTTGGAAATTTTCCTTCAAAATTTCCAACTATCACCATTCATGCTATGTGGGTGCACCGATGTGGTTCACCCTATGTGGAACTCTATCCCACTTTCTCTGTCCTTGCGATAGTTGAGTAGACACATCTATATGCCTCGTGGGACACAACTTTTGTTGTCATTCTCTATGTTGATCCACCAAATGGCTAACCCTCGTCTGTCATCTGCCCTATGGACCCCACCATTCCCATCGATGTCTCTTTTGAATTGTGTGTCGATCAACTTTGGAAACCTTTGTACCCATGTTAATTGTGAGAATTTAATGCTTAAAAGTCTATAAATAGAAATTTTGATGGGTCATTTTCATCGTCAAACTTTCAAAAAACTTGTTAGAGCTTGCAGCTTCCACCGCCTCCGTACCCACATGATCTCACTGCCATTTGAGTATAATTATTTGCAATATGTTTTTAGAATTCGTTGGGCTTTCAAGGTTGGTTTTTTTTCTTTGTTCATGTCATGATTTTCTTTGATTTTCACAAAAGTTGTTAAATTCTGAAAAAGAATGACTCAAAAACCAGTTAGATAACACCATGGCGAACAAAACCCACATTTTAAAACATGAAAAACCTTTTGGAATCCACCTTAGAAAGCCATGCAGAACTTCCACCTCCTGCTTTTGTTCTTGAACTAGAGCCATCATGTCCTTGTGGTTTGCAAAGAGTCCACCACCGTCACCTTGATCCTTAAGTAACAATCTTCAAATAGTTAGCCTTGGCCTCCCTCAGGCCCACGTATGTAGGAAGAAGCTTCTTCATAACCGTCACCATTTGGACTTAAATGAAAATCATGAGTTAAACAAGAGCTTCTCACCCTCATGGGTCTATGAACATAGGATTCCTCTTGTACATTTCCCTTCCTACCTCATCCTCCTTCCTTGTAGGTCCCGATACATCTATCTCCGCCAACTTGGATCATCACCTAGCTCTTCTTTTAGACTAGTGAATGTAGGTTTCTACTGACCCCTCACCGTTGTTCACATGACTATTATAAAATGAAAAGGTGTTAGGCTCCTTTTGCTTGGAAACCCTACCCTAACAACTTTTGTTCAACCCTCTGAGATAAAATGAGTAAGTTCAATCCCTTGTGGACCACCCTTCATGGGCTTTCATCCACAGACTGCCATCATAGGATTGTCGTCCCAAATGGCCTTAGCCACCTGTCCATCCACCTTGCAGACTCTACAACGACCACCTCCATATAAGCTAAAAAGGAATGAAGTGATTAAGTATGCACTTGTAGACCCTCTGATGTAGGTTGTCATTGCTTCTCGACTGCCCCTTCAAAACAACAAATGACCTCTAGCTTTCCACTCCATAGGCCCCCGTGCCCCTTTTTCCCCTAATGTTTGTTGAAAACCACCAAGTAAAAGAAGTTTCATGTAGATATTTTGATGAGGGTGGCCATCTATGGGCCACTTCCTCAATCTCACTACAGTTAGACTTCCAACCTAAGGCTTTAGTCAACTATGCGGGGCCTGATCGCGCTGCCTCCTTCTAGCTGATAGCAAATGTATAACTTATTGCAAGGAAACCTGTAGACCGTCGTCCCGTCTCCACCATCCAAAATGTCTAACACCCACTATCCTTCCACAAATCTTCATTCGCATTGATAAATTTTCCACATTTCAAAAGTGAGAAGATGTTGTCCTCCCCTGGTGTGTACCTTGCAATGCAGGGTGCCCCTTTTCTGTGTCATTTCAATGATAGAACAGAAAATGGCTAAGAGGCATCCTACACCCACAATCCTTTCTTTTGCATGCTTAAATTACTAAATTAGAATTTCAAGGACCTCACAAATGATCAAGCACATGTGTTTAAATGACATACTACCTTAGTGGGCCCCATCTCAACTCAAAAAACTTGATGTAGGTGGATTCATGTGGGTTGTTGTGCCCTGTTAGCCATCTATTTGTAGCTCCCTCCAGAATGACTTCCAACCCAGGGAAGTACACACCCCTGGGCCCACATTGTTGTATCTCCCCCAAACAAAAGGAAAATGATGATTGGAGAAGAATGTTATGATATTTGAATGATGAATTACACAATCAAACATGGATGTTTTAGGGTTCTGCTAATGTTTCTCATGTTTTATGCATGAATATGCTTACTGAACCTTTGCTTGCAGGATATATGGAATCAACTATAGGACCTTCGAGGACATGCAGAAAAGGAAAAAGGCAAGAAAACTACCAATGCACCAAGGGGAAAGGAGGACAAGGATCAAATGAAGTATAAATTCCAAGGGTTGTAAATCAACACTAAGGTCACCAAAAAATGGGACACTTTCTCAAACACAAACTTGGGCACATTGATATTGATGAATTCAGGCAATGCGTCATTTCCAATCTCATTATAGAGAATTCCAAGAAGATAAGGAAAATTGGATTGGCCAAGGTAGTTGGCTTCCCGCTTTCCCTCGTGGCTTCTGAACTAGTGATGGCCTACAAAGAGGCATATCAAGAAATGATCAAGAGAATTGTGGATCGAGATGGCAACATATTGGTTGACTTGTCCTCCAAGTCTATATGACAAACTTTCCACTTCCCCACCTTTGATGAGATGGAGGATAAATCAAAGAATATGTTGAAAGTACATGGAAAGATGACTCCCTCAAATTCAAGAAACTAATTAATCAATACTGGCTAAAGGAAAAGAGGGATAGCGCTAACAAAGTGCCCTAGGAACTCTTCAAGAGTGATTTCCATGAGGATTACCATAATTTGGTAACCTTGTTAAGTAGGGTCATGGGCCTCCCAACTGCGGCATGCTTCCAAGAATGGATGTTGTATTTCATAAAAGAGATCATCAGAGGGAAGACTAAATTTCATTGGGTAGGAATGATCAGTAACTACTTGCATGAGCAGTTTTTGGCCATTAAAAATAGCTCCCAATTGTACATGACCACATACTTGGTCTATCTACTAGTTGACCGCATTCAATATAGAGGCCTATTTTTAGCACCAAGCCATACTCTAGGGAGATAAATAAAGGTGTATGATAGATAGCCACAACTTCAATATAGAAATTTGAAGAAAGACTACTGCAGGGTGAATGATGCCTTTATTGGGCACATTATCAAACTACTAGGGGGTGACTTTGAAAGGAGAGTCACTCATAGTTCAAATTCCTTCATCCATTGGTTTGGATTCTTATTCATTTAGTTTCCTAAATTCACATACATAAAAAATGAGGGCTCTCTAAGAGGCCATATAAGTTGCCATGTTACCTGAATGACCAACTCGTATTGCTTGAAATCTTTGGATAGATACAACATGCACATACTCTTCTGAGTGAAGCATGTGTCAAGGATTCCTTATCCCCTCACATTTGGATAAGGTATGTATGCAATCCGTTCATCCTAGTGTGTGGAGTATTCTGAGAAAGAAATCATTGAATACAACTTGGAGCTCCCCACTCCCTAGTAACGAATGGATCCATATGGCAAGCTAAAGAAGATGGTTGGAAAAGAATACACCCATCTACACAATGTTGGAGACTTCTAGGAAAATTGCAAGGATGATAAAGAAGTGTGCATGAGGAAATATATGTGCATGATGGCATATTTTGTTAAAATAGTTAACTTATTCCTAATATCGAATCAAGTTGTGGAGGAAGAAAATATTGTTATAGATCCAAGATTCGAGGAAGAGTTCAATGACCTCAATATTTTGAAAAAACTAATAGAGGCAAGAAAAAAGAAATGGATTGATGGGTAGATTGCTCAGTTGAAACTTCAAGGAGCCACTTTCACCTATGGTGAGCTCGAGTACGAGCTTGAGAGTGGGACTGATAGTGGGATTGTTGCTGCCCCATCTGGAGAAACTTCAAAATCCCCTCCTACCACTAGATTAAAGAAGAGGAAAGAGGTGGTAGAATGCCAGCTTAAGAACAAAGTATATTTGAGGAAGGCATCAAAGGGTGAGCCCTCTAATAAAGCCAAGAAATTAGGTTGATTCATTGAGATTCCCACCATTTTGGAGTACCCACTCCATGAGGGAGAGGAAGAAGAGGTCAAGTAACCAAATTCTTCACCTACCACCTGTACTCTCGCCACCACTACTGCTGCCACTACCATTACTCCTCTGCCCTCATCACAAGCATTACTTTCTTCTTCTCTTCCTATGGTAGATATTTCATTTTACCTTGCTTCCACCTCACCTACTACATCCATTATGGTGATATATTTTTCCTCTTCTACCACTCCTCCACTCTCTTCTTCCTCCACCTCTCCATCAATAGTTGTTTCCCTAGCCTCTACAACAATAATTCTCACCCTTACTCTCCGAGAAGCTTTCACCAAGCATATTTTAAACATACCAATGGAGCTCTCGAGAGTATTGATGAACCCTATAGTGTAGGTTTCCCTTGCCCAAGTCATTGTTTTTCTCCCCGTCCCTCCTCCTCTGACTAAACCACCCAAAATGGAGGAAACAATGCAAATTTATGAGGAATTGGAAAGACAAGAGAGGGAAGAAACCAAAAAAATAGAAGAGGAAGTTGGTGACTATCATGAGCGCACAAAGCATCAGCATCTAGTCATTGATGAGCTGGTTCATGAAGGGGAGTGTTGGTTATTTTCCCAACATAACCAAACAATCATCTAAGAAGTAGCCAACTCCTATGATGAAGAACTTGCTAGGTTAGTGGCCAACACAATGAGCATAGGACTTTAAGGTACATACTCCTTCACTTTAGGCTCTGTAAAACCTAGGAGGGTGATCTCAATTGCTTTTTCAAATACTGTATTCAATTAGTAACACATTTATACATAGATTGATTGCTACTTACTGCATAAAAAAGTTCATTTCACATAAGATTTGGTTGATTTTCAAGTGAGTGACTAGTTATTTTCTAGGTATTAGAGATAATCCCACTTATACTATACTTGGAAATATTTTTTAATTGAATATTGTCTTATCTTAAGTCTAGGGCCAATAACACTACCTGTTCATTCTACACAAGATTTTTTGACAAAATGACCAGTGTCTCGTCAATTGGAGCAACAGAGTCAAGTTCATGAGGATCATTAATTTACAAATTACTCACTTAAGGAAGAAACAGACAATCTTCATATTTCTTTGCATTTATGAAAACTCACTATGCAAGAAACATTTACTTCTAGAAATCCTAAGTCATCCTTACAAATTTTATAACCCTATTCGAGCATTTTAATTAATTCCTTGAATTAGTGCTGAAAAAAGAGTAATACATTCAAATGTTAACACCATTAGTATTTATCATTCATAACTTATAAGAAACATACATAGGAGAGTATCTTATTTTAGATTAATATTTTCTATGATATAAGTAATTTCTATAAAACTTATTTAAGATCACTACATACATGATCTCACATCCAAAACAAATTACTAGCGTATTTCTAGTATTCTATTCTAAGTGCATTTTCCTAAACTTAGTTTTTTACCTAGAACCTTATTTTGACTTTAGAATTTGACCACTCTAATAAGCCCTAAAATACCTTTTATAGAATAAGGGAGCAATAAGCATCAAGCTTAATTACATTTACATTTCATTTCATTTGCACCAAAATTTGAGATATTCTTAGTTTGTTATATGCAATCATTTGAGGAAAATGGAAGAGTAAAAGACCACATTCCATATTCCTTGAATGAAGACACACCAGCTCCTCGAAAGGAAGAGTTTGTTGTAACCATGTTGAATCCTCATCCTTTTTGACCAAAAAATATTTTCCAATAGCAACTCCAACACAAAATTTTATATGTCTAGGAACAACATACACACCGCCAAGGTTAACTAGTCTAACACTTCTCCTACATACCAGCTTGAAAAAATTCCACCTCAGCACATGAAATAAGAAATCACATGAGTGTTGAATAGGAAAATCCTAATAGAAAGGGCATGGTTTCATCAAAACCAAAAATAGGGCACAATCATCACTCTAATTCATTGACCTCAGAGGATGCTCACCCATGTTTTGCTTGTGGTGGGACTAGAGAAGTTGTCACCACCTCCTTGTTAGATTTTTTTGATAGTACTAGGGAGAGGGGATAATAATCACCCTTTGGATCAATGTCACCCTCATTGTCTAAAGGGTTATTAGAAACCTCACATGGAGAATTGCACTCCTTCAAATAGGCCTTACAGTGCTCACTCTCTCTCCTTGCCTTCTTTTTATATTTCTCCATCCTCTTCTCTCTATGTTTGACTAATTCTTCTAAAACTATTTGCTCTCGTGGATGGTAATTTTCCTTGGTACTATAGTCCTTGAATTTATTGAATCCTATTCTTCCTTTTGGCTTATCAAGAGCTCCACATATTCCACTTTCATTCTCAAGATCTTCCTTAGACTCAAATACACTCACCTTCTCATACCCCCTAATCATCATGGAAGACCTAATTGCCTAGAATGTCTACACACTTCTTAGGAGAACTCAATTCCCACACACTTCTTTATTAGCCTTCAACCCTCATTCATTGAAAAATGAATTATGACAAAGAAAATCAACAAGCAATCTATATTAAATAGGAAATTTGAAGCATGCAAAATTAATGACTTGAAAACTCCTCATGTGAGTGAGTTGATAACTTAATAGATCGGTATTGAATTTAAGTCATTTATATTAAAACATTTAAAACTTCATCCATGGTGATTTGAGATTTATTTTTATTTTCTTAGCAACTTTCTCATAGAAAACAATGATGCCAACTCAAATATTGTGATCTGTCAATCGTCATGTATCGCCAACCTAATTTGTGCTTTCATTAATATCAGCGAGGTACATAAGACCAACTTTTTCTTAGATGGAAACTTTCTCTATACACTTCATCAATTCATCGTTGATCCTCCAAAAAATTTGATGAAATTATTTAAATGTGGTGATCTTCAGTCCATTGGATTATCCTACTATAAAACTTTATCAACGATTCCTCAATCCTCTCACTACTTCCCTTTCTGCTTTATGCTAAATCTTCAGGATTTTTCCCCATTTCCCATTCAATGTAGTAACCATCACTTGTCACTGATTTACTTTATCTTTTCCCCACTCTATCAATGATGTAGATATCCTTGTGATGATCTTTAGCCCCTGGCTTTGTGGCCTGAACTTTGGTCACATTCATCCCTCCGTCATGCATCACAAATTCAAACCTTGCACCAAGGCTTCTATCTACAATGGGAGATGTTGTGATAGAACCAAATTTGGACACGTACAACCTACATAAAACAAATGCCACAAAATACATCACTCGGAGGATCATATCACATTTAGTGAATGAAAAACCTTTTATAGGACACCCATCACTTATCGCTAATTCAGAACTCAAGTTCATAAATAATTCCACGATGAGCGATGAGAAGTATAACATAAGGCCTTTGTTCATCACTAAGTCTCCTCATATATTTTGCAAGAAATTAGTGATGAGAAGATTTACAACATTTATAAAGTCCATCACATATCACTGATGTGAGACTTTATATTCAAAACATATCCATGATCAAGTGATATACATCAAATCACATCACATTGCTCATCACTGTTCCAAGTTTATCTTTCTATGGCCATCTGTGATAAGCAATAAAAACATAAAGCCAGAAGCATTGCTCATCGCTATTACAAATTTGAAATCTCAAAAGCTATTAGCAATGAGCAACATTTAAAGGAAAACATCATTCCATCACTCATCGCTAATTGAAGGTGTGAACATATGAATGAATTGGCGATGAATGATACAACTAGGAGGGCCATTAGGATTTAAGTGAAAATTTTAAGCATGTGTTCATTAGTCATTGTTAATGAAGGGGACTCCCTAGGATAATAATTGAATCAAAAATTTCTAAGTCATAAAATGCAAAGGATGTAAGGGAAAAAATATCCTTACTCAATTTTATAAAATAGAAAGGTTTGGACTTAGTCTTGAAGGACTAGTTACAGGTGACAATGAATGACCAAAGATGCAATAAAATAACTAGCAATGGGTAATAGGGAGTCAATGGAAAAATTGAACCCTATAAGACTTTGTAGATAGTAATCCTTAAACTCTCAAGATAACACCTTGCATCCAAATGCAATAAGGGTTTAAGATGGAATCAAAAATTTTGAGGGTTCCATCAGGGAGGAAACATAATCCTCTGAAGAAGATGTTAAGGACCCCGACACAAAATACAGTGTAGAAACTTTTGGCCAAGATCTTAAGGAAGAGTTGGAAAAGAAACTCAAAGACATTGGGGAGGAAATCGAGAAGTAGTCATTTGAAGAGAAGAAAGAAATAGATGAAGAAATGGAGGTAACCACAAAACCTCTAATAAAGGAACAAGATAAGAGCCCTAATCATGATGAAGAGATGCCTTCCTCAAGGGAACATGAAGAAAAAGAAGAAGAGAAAGAGGAAATGAAAGAAGAAGATAAGCCTAGAGAAGAGGCTGAAATAAGAGAAAGCCCAAAAGCAGAATGCCACGAAGAACATGGGAAAGAAGAAAAAGATAAGGGATCTCAAGTGGAAGATAGCCCCAAGGGAAACATAGCCACCACTAAATCACCAAAGGGAAGGGCTATATTCATTTGGGATTCAGATGAGGAAGAAGAAGAAAATATATAACAACAAGAACAAGGCCATGAAGAAATGGAGATTCAGCACACTTGGGAGGAGGAAGGTGACCGTGAATCACCGAAAGAGGGATCTCAAATGCCCGAATGGCTAGATAAGCAACTATAGAAGAAGGCCCCAATCCTTATGGATTTGAAATAGAGGGTAGATGCCATCTTGGCTTGAGAAAAGATAGGGATGAAGAAAGAGAAGAAACTGAGGGTCATATCCCACATAACAATGGATTCCTCAGGATCAAGGACAGTTCAAATAGCTACTCCAATGGTGGAAGAAGAGGGACTCGGCTATAATATTTCTACTGTTGATCTAGGAAAGGCCACGAGGGAGCAGAAAATTGATCACCTCTAGGGATCTATTGCTACCATTGTGCATTAAATAAATAAGAAAAAATCCTCTAAGGAGGAATTAAAAGCACAAGTGACAGATTTAATAGCCTACAAACAACAATGTTATTCTGCCAAATAATTTCCAACAACCTCATCGACCCCACCTCAACTATTGTCCAAGGATCATATCAACAAGCTTGAAAGAAGGAATATTTGGAATAAGGCCACGAAGGAATGGTTTTGATGGGTGGTCTACAATGGAGATATGGGTATTGGCCATGTTGTCTATCCAACGAATAAGTTTAGAGAGGTGAAAAAGTAGCTCGAGGCCACAAGGAAATTCTACAAGGACTTCCTAGAGCTATATAGGATCACATAACCCAAGATCAAGGTTATCCTCAAGATTCCCAAGAGAACGTGGGAAAAAGAGTTGGCATTGGTGAAGGATGATCATTAGCTCATTGAGACCTAGAAATTGGGCCTTGATCATAGGAGGGAAATCTTGGATCAAGTGCTCCATGAAGTGGAGCTTAATATAGATTAGGTTAAAGAACATCTAGCAACCTCCAGAGAATATTTGAAGCTCATGGAATACTATCACATGCCTTCCATCGAGCTTGATCCTCAAAGGATAAGGCCATATTTCCATAAGAAGATGGAGAATGGAGCCACAGACACACTCACACCAGATTTTATGGACTTTGCTACTCGAGCCTTCACCCAATCAAAGAGAGTAATCAAGAACATGTCGAAATGTGACAAGGATTGGGATGTAATTACTAGCAGTTCTAGAAAATTGAGCTTCTAGGTGCTCCATTCCAATATAATGGAGTGAAGCAAGCTTCACATGTTGATCAAAAAGTTCGTAGAGTATGCTACTGTGAAGAAAAATGAAGTAAATCTGATCATTGATGATGAGTTTCTCACAAAGTAGCTATAGTAGGGAAATCAACTGAAAGACAAAGTGCTACAGTGTTTTCCACTAGAAGACAAATTAGGCTAAAAGACAAAAGATGTATTTTAAATTGTAAAATGTTCGGGGTAGGTGAAACCCTAATTTGTAGTGAATCTTGGCCACACAATGAGATTAAATATTGGCCATTCATTTTTCTTTTTGGACACTATAAATAGGGGGTCTCCTCTAATTTTTGAGAGAAAGTTAAGTAGTTGTAAAGACATGCTACTCAAATTATAATATAAATTAATTGTTTTTGGATGGATTCTTGAATTTCACTTCATATTTCATGATTCTTCTCCTCATAGTTCATATATTTTAGTAGATTTACTTTGTTGTTCTATGTGTTTAGCATGTTTTAATAAATTGGTAGATGTTGATCATTGATATTGAAAAATTATGTTGTGTTGACACCCTTCCGTGTTCATGCTTTTTGCTATTTATTAATGATAAATAGCAATGTAAAGATAGTTTGAACATTAGTTGAATGATGCACTCAATTTCTCTCTTTTATTCATGATTTATGGTAAATAAATGGTTGAAAATATATAGACCTCAGAAGATTGCACTAGTTTCACGAGACTATGAGTTGATTTGGTTAAGTGGAACCTAGTTTTTGGAGGGCTATCCACTGTAGCATCCTCCATTATCACTGTTCATTGGTAGTTTCAGGTCTAGGAACTTACTTTGTTCCCTTCCCTTTTAAATTTTCTTTTAAATAGTAACTTAAAATAAGTTCAAGCATCATTGCACATTGTAAAGCCAAATCTGATGGCAAAAGTGGAGTTTTAGACTGTTGTTCTGAACTTGTAGCAATAGAATCTAATTTCAAAATTTCATAAACTCCATTCAAAGAACCAATTCCCCTCCAACTTAATATATGTAAGGCTTCACTGTGATTACCAACAAATCACATGAAACAACTGAGGCATTCCAAGTAAGTCATGACTTGACATCCGAGAGAGTTTAGGTAATTTTTTGCAACTAGTTTGTTGGAGATTGCCTTTCAAGAGAGGTGATGCACTTGTGCATCACGTGTGTTGAGAAGTGCTAAAACACCCATCAACAACTAGGAGAGAGTACCTGTGGAGACATCTCTCTTATAATTTTCATTACCCTCTTAAATTTTCTTATCTCTTATCTTCTCAATTGTATATACCAGGTCAAAGATCTATATCCTTCATCCTAGGCATATACTTCTTTCTCTTGGACATTGGTTCCTTCCCTATATTTTGTATGTATTCTTCTCTTGAAGCAATCAATCCTTACCTTCTTCTCTTCATTTAAGAATTCTTCTATGTGTATTATTTCTTAATTTTGGGATGACACATAGTACTAAGACAATGCTTTACATCAAGGTCTCTTTCACTTTGCTGACTCAAATCCTTTAGTGTTTTCTTTTTTTCTAATCGGTAAATCCTTTATTTTTTTATGTTCCTTTGTTTATGTGTTATTCATGTATATGGTCTAACCCTGTGATTCAATGGTTTTTTTATGTTCTAACATTATTGTCTTGTGCAGGATTTTGTTGTCTAATGCATTTGTTTTGTAGGTTTTCACTCCAGAGGCATGCTTCCTTATTTCAAAGACTTATCTACTTCCTCTATAATATCCTTTTGGTATAATGATGTTATTTGTGTTTACTATATTTCCTTTAGCATGCATATTATTATAGATTCATATGGCTGCTAGAGTGGGGGAAAAATGTAATGTCATAAAATTGCACCCATTGCAATTTCACATGAATTTCTATATCCACTTTAGTGTCCACTCCCCTAGCACTTGTGTAGGCTTATTTTATCCCTTGCATCAACCTTTTCCCTCTTAGGATTTTTGAAAAAACCTTTTTAGTAGCTACCCTTTGTGTGTTAGCTTTTTGTCAAACCTTGTGCTTTTCCCATTCTCATCATTTTTTAGCATGATGTGTCTAGCCACTTGTGCACTATGCAAATGACAACACATTGCGATATTTTTTTGTGGAATTTCAACATTCAGACAACCATCTCTATGTGCCTTCCCACTTTTCAAGTAATTTTTTCAGTGGTAACGGCTCAGGATTCATTGTAACCACTCAAGAATCTTCTTTTCCATCCTTTTCTATCTTTAAATTCTATCTTTTAAATTCATTTCCTCCTCTAAATCTTTCTAGATTTTTCTACTACCTTTTCGTCTTCTCTTGCTCTTGCTCTCTTACTTTCACAACTCACTTCAACAACACTCTTGCATTCTCACAATTTTGTCTAAAAATCTCTTATCTCTCATAGCTATCTCTCTCTTTGGCTTCCTTAATCCTTGCAGTTGATATCTCTCTCGTGCTTGCGAGCATCTTGGGATTTCTCACATCCCCTATCTATTGCATCTCTATTTCGTGATATGAGTTTTCCTCCTTGAGCGGGGAATTCTTTTATCACTCTTGATTTCATTGCATTTCTACTTATCATGTCTATCTATCTGCCTGCTCATGGAGGTGGGAACACCAAAACATGTGTTTGACTAAGGCAAACCCCTAAACAACCCAAACATTTTCTCTCAATCTTATGTGTGTAGGTATTGAAGATATTTCATTGTTGGAGGCTTCATTACATGGGTTGATGTGATATTTTTCTTTCTCTATCCTCTTTAGTTCTATTATATTTTGTGGACATCAGAAATGGACGCTTCACTTGTTCACAAAATAGATACAATGAGAGGGATCCAATTTTGCAATATTCAAATTCAAGGAAACCTTAGAGATCTCAACCCAATGAAGGATGTGAGAGATCTGACTATAAGGTATCCTTGGAGATGATTGAGACAAGAAAGGGGTTCACCACCAAGTGTAAACTTGGAAAACATGAAATGATGGAAAATATAGTGTGATATGCAAACTAAATCTAAATGACCTAGAAATGACCATGAAACAAAACAAAAAGCTAAAAAACTAGAAGTGTGCAATTGGAATCTTCTTGGAGATAAAATGGAGCTCTAAAAATCTAAAAAAAATTATTTTTAGGCCTGGTGGGACTCATTCACCATTCTAGATGAATCAGTCCCAATTCTGGAAAACTATACTGGAGCAAGTTTTGGGCAAATGGGTAGCCAAATCTGCAAAAATCTCCAAGAAACACCTAAAATGTGACTCATTCACTAGTAATGATGAATGAGTCTAGCTTGAATTTTCTAGAAATTCAATTACTAGATCTACTCTTCTCTGTCTACTCAATTTGTTCATCTAGGTGTCTAGATCCAAAACCCTGATTTTGGGGGATGTAAGTAACTTTTTGTGAGGATAATGACTTTTCCAATAGGGAAATGACCCCAACAAGTTTTTTACCTATTCTTCAATAATCTCCAACCCTTCAAAGCACCTTGATTTGCAATCACACAAAGAAAGAGAGAAAGTCTTGATTATTAGGGGATAGGGATTTACCTTAGTCAAACCCCTTCTAGGTAATTAAACCAAAATGATGAAATAAGATAATGAAGCATGAACGTGAAGTAATGAAATTAGAGCCTTGCCATGATAATGAATCTTTAATTTCTTCAATAATGGATGAAGAATCTTTCTCTTAAATTCCTTACAATTGATCTAGAAAGCTATCTTGATGACCTTGTGAAGACTTGAAATTCCTAACTATTGATTACTTGACTTAAAAACTTGAATACCTTATATTACTTGGATGAAATAATGATTTGAAAGCTTTTTATATAGGAAATTCACTCACATGCTTGTTAATTTGATCGCCAAGGGAAACATCAAAAATAGCCCAAATGGGACTCATTTGCCATCTTGGGTGAATTAGTCTCACTTGGATGGGACTCATTTGCCCAAAGTGGTGAATGGGTCCCACAAGGGCTATTTTTCCAACTAGGATGTCGAGGAGTGCATAATTTAAACTTTTATGTTGATTTAGTTGGGTTTTTTTATTAAATTATGCCTCATGATGCACAATATGGGGTCAGAGGGGCCTATTAGTGATGATATAAAGTTCATATATGTAATAGGGTCCAAAATCCAATGTGAAAGTGTAAATAAATACACTTTAAAAAACTAAATTAAGGTAGAATTAAGTGAATTTAGCATAGAAGGGCCCTAAATCCCATGTGCCTATGTGAAACACATTACAACACTACATTAGGTTTACTTAATTTACAAGCCCCTTAAATTTAATGTGAAAGTGTGACTGAACACATCTTACAACATTGAGTTAGGGTAGGGTTAAGTTTATTTAGCTTAAAAAGGGTCCAAGACCTAATGTGGATGTGGAAAAAACCTCACAACACTAGACCAAGGAAACATTAAGTCCAATTTTTCATTAATTATTCTCAAATAAAGAAAGGAAAAGGTGTTCCCTTTCGGTGATCACATTTAGCCCCCACTTTAGTAACAAGATTAACTTGCTTGAAACTCACACTAAATTAATTTAGGAGGGGTCCAAGTGCACTGATGTGGATGTTGTAGGATAACAAAGAATGAGTAGGAAATCAAGCCCATAGGATCCAAGATCCTAAGTCAAACCAATATTTTAGCAAAAGAGGACACACACAAGGTGTGTGATTTGCAGCAAAACAAGATACACTATCATGCAATGTCAATGAATAAGAGAAGAAGAATAATAATAAATAAAAATAAAAGATGGATCAAGATTTGACCATTTTTCCAACATTATGTGGATAAGATATAGATTTTTTTTCCAAAAATGCATACTAACTTTGAGGTGAAGGAACTCCTGGCTATCCGCTAGGTGAGAAGTCCAAAAAGGTGAGAAACATACACTCATGGATGGTATACACTCACACACATGCAAGTGGCTATGGGGAAACTCATGCCTCAAAATGGGAATCTTGCTCAAACCATACCAAAGTTCTACCTCCTAATAAGTTTGATAATGTGCCACATAAAAATGATCTTCAAGCTCCATGAGGCAAGGAATACTTCGTATGCTTGAAACTCATAGACATTGTAAATGCAAAATAATGCAAGGAATGTTCAAATGGTTTTTTCTTGGTTCGTGGAAGGCCTCTTCTTAGGGAACATTGTGCCTAATGTTTCCAAGAGAGGACAAGTCAAAAATATCATGCTCTTGGAGGAAATCAAGCACAATGACACCACCAATAAAAAGGACACATCGCAAGAAGAAATAAAATCACACAATGAAACATGAGTGTCAATGTATGCCCCCACTTTAAAGTGCTTGCTAACACCGTTGATATGATCAATTGATTTAAATTAGAAGAAGACATGTGAGATTACTCAAAAATCCCTATGCCAAGTCATATGTTATCTATAAGCTACATCATGACTAAGTATGTCACATGCAAGTCAATTTTAAGGCATGTCGTCCACATCCTAATCTTTCTCTTATATTTTTATGAAAGGTGGTGAACTATCCAAAAGAGACAATGACAAGTGACATACAAGAACAAGGATATCTAAACCCTTGCCCCCACTTAGTGAAGGATAGGGTTGAGCCAAAATGATTGATGAGAAACATGATAGACTGAAAGTCAGTATCGATTAGAGGAATGAGGTGCCCCCACATAAGGAACAACACCAAACTCCTTAAGATGTTGGATTTTACAACTAAAATCCTTACATTCATTAGTAGCATGACCATGAAATCTATGATATGTGTAGAATGAATTCTTGTAATAAAATTTCTTTCAAGTTCTTGGTGGCAGAGATATCAAGTGATCTTGGAGGAGTCTCGATAAGATACACTCTTGATCAACCATAGAAGGTGTTCTTATAGTTTGTGGAAAATATATTTCTTGCTTAGTACCATATGTCATACCTATGCAAGACTCCTTAGATTTTGAGATTTTGTTCTCTCCTTTACATGAGAGTGTAAAATATAACAAACTCCAATCATTAGTGTTTCATGAGATGACATTGAAATTAAGTGAAGATGCCTTTATTTGTTTCATTTATTGCAATGGATAACTTCCAAGACCATTAGTGTCTATCAATTCAGGATGCACTACTGTTAAAGTTGGATTAGAAGGATGTTTTGTAATAGTGTTGATATTGCATGAAGGCTTGTTTATTTCTATCAAAGGACAATAAGCAATACCATGAGTTGTTTATTGCATGTTAGGCTAGATGGGGACACAAATACCTTGTTCTCTAGAACCACATCCTTTTCCACTATATCCAAGTTGTCTCATAAGTTCACAACCTTTTCCATAAAGCTTCTTCATTTCTTTTGGATTTAGTGGTTGTTCATGATTAAGTTCGTTGAATTTTTTTGTGTAATTTTATTTTTCTTCTAAAGTGGTTGAGGTGGATTCTTTCAAAGGGTCTTCTAAGTTTTGTGTTGACATTACTGCTTTTTCGTGTCCCTTATTTGAATCTTTGTTTATGAAATCGTACTCACCCATGAATGTATGTTTGAAATATAAGGAACCCCAATCATCTTATAATAGCTCTGTGAGTTCTTCAATGTGTTTTTCTTTGTCTTTCTATTATATGGGTTTCACTTTGGTAGTTGGTGTCAATGTTGCTAAAGGATTTTATTTGTTTGTCTCAATGTTCAAAAAATTGTTTGGGTTAGGTTCAGCTTCGAGTGTTTACACTTTGTTGTTGTAAATGTATTTCACTTACAATGAAGAGCAGAAGGAACCCCATTCATTGCATGAATCAATGGTCAGCCTAAAAGAATATTATATGAGAGATCATGAGGAATAACATGGATCAGTGTTTCCAATGTGGCCTTCCCAACTATAATAAGTAAAGTTATCATGCCAAGTGGTTATTTCCCTACATTTTCAAATCCCTTAATAGATAAAGAATCATGTTGAATGTTTGATTTATTGATAGCTAGCCTATCCAAAAGGGTCACACTACACACATTAAGGGTAGTTTCGTTATCCACAAGGGTTCTCTTTATCCCTTTTTGTTTGTAATGAGATATTATTATGAAAGCTTCATTTCTTTTTTACACTTCGAAAGGGGGTAGTTCACTTTGGTGGAAAATAATGTGAGCATTTATTCCTTGGATCATGGCTGCTATATCATTTAGTTGCACATTGGAAGGGATAGGAACTTGTTGTAAGGAGGTTTGAAGCATAGTGTGATAACTAGGTGAATTCTGAATTAGGTCCCATATGGATATTTTTGTAGGATTGTTTCTAAGTTTTTCAACAAGATAGTACTCCTTCCCACTATGTGAAAAGAAACAAGGAGGATTCAGTAAGATAGGGTTAGGTAGGATAGGATTAGGCAATGGGAGGCAAGTTGAAGGTGTCTCTCTTGGTTTTCGATTGTTCCTAGTGTTATATATATGAGCAATGATATTATGACTTGGCTGCTCCAAAAAAATATTCTTAGGTGGTGATGGAACCCTTCAAAAAATTCTTGGTTCCATTCTATAATTGTGCAAAATTTGGCTCATACCCTTGTGTCTAGCTATGGGTTATGTTTCTCAAAACATGTTTAGGGTCTTGTGAATTAAAACCCTCCATAATTGGCCTACAAAGCTCTAAAAAACCCTTGGTCATTCTATTGTTGCACTAACCTTTTCTCTCGATACCTGATCACTTAAGTTGCCACTTATGCAATTGAGTTCGTTGTTTTTATCAACCCCCTGATCCTAGGTCTATTGGTCACATTAGTCCTTCTCGGTATTAATTTCCTATGATTGAAGGCTTGATTTTAATGACTTAAATCCTTAATTCTCATCCTTTGAGGGTCAAGTTCACATTTTCCTAGTGATGGCCCCTTTTTTATGACTACTTTTCTAGCATGTGCAGAAATGGAACTTCATGCTGACCATCCAATCATGGGGAATTAATCCCAACCATTCACTATATGCCTGTGCTTGATTATTTCTTCTTATTTTATTCATATGGGCTAGCGGGCTTCGACCACGTGTCTGGTATGTTGGTGGGCCCATTCTCCTTGGTTAAGATTGTTTGTTTCTTTAAAAGAAGATTAATGACTATAGGAGTGAAGACATGACCACATCTCTACCACTCCTCATGCACCCATCTTGATTTACTTCACATTATTTTAAATACATGCACTAACGAGCGATGGTCATGTGGTACTCCCAAATGGTGGGACCAGTATCTCTGTAGGGCTAGTGGATGTAGTTCGAAAGAAGATCAATGGTGGATGTCACGATAAATGTTCTCATCAAATTCTTTCCCCATGCACCCTTCCATCTATAGAAATGAGGAAAGATAGTCACATGGGCTAGCAAGTAGGGTGACACCTGTCATTCTTGTGGAACTCACTAGATCTTGAGTACAATGATTTTTTTTGTAAGAAATGAAACCAGTGGTTGATGGCAGGTGATGTGAGAAAATATTGACCACTTCCCACCATCTCATGAGTGTTCCTCTTGTATTCCATATTTTCCAATGGGTATTCATGCAAGTTCCATGCAGACTACTTATAAGAACTTTGAAAGTTTCTAGTAAAGGTAAAAGCAGCTAGAGATATTGGATGAGACCATACCAAGACAAAAATGACACTAAATTAGAAGTGATTCTTGAGCACACATGTAAAATTGGTAAACATTTTTTATGGCCGTAAAATCTGTCAGAAGCTAGCACACATAGGAAGGTGAAATTGAAGTAAGGTAGGGCATCGACCAATATTCTATAGATAAATCATGATTGTTCCCTATTATCTTTCTATGGTGAATTACAAGTGAATTAATTCCTATGGGAAAGCAGGTAAATGTGACATGATAGGCTCAATTAAGAAATTAAGCGTATGGTTAATATACAAGTTAAGTGAACACTTATCTCACTTAAGTTTCTCAATTACAGACAAGCATCAAATGCATGCATTTAAGTTTGTCATCATTAATAATCTAGATTATCTAACCATTGATTGGCTTCAAAGTATGATCAACTGTTGAGATTCAAAATCAATTTAATTGATTTCCAATGCTCTCGCACAAGCTTTCCTGGAGAATTAATGCAGGTGCATACTACTTTCTGTATTTCAGGAAGATCACTTGCTTGATTATTTTCACCATCTAAACTATGAGAATTAGGAGTTTGGAAGTAGGTGTGATTCTAAGTTTGTTATTTTTGAATAGGGTGGTATCTTTGCTTTGAGAAAATTTGGTAATTGGCTAAGGAAATGGGAATAGTGAGTTTGAACATTATCCTGGTCTGTAGGTCTAAGAGGCTTAATCCTCTTGAACCTCAAGAAAATTCTCCCCAAGGTGGACAAGATATGCTAGAAATACCTGTAACACCAAAGAAGAAAGAAAGAGCTACAAAAAAATCAGCATGAGGTGCTCTCAAATGTGCCTATCATATAAGAGGTTGTATTGTCTTTGAAGAATTAGCCAAAGATAAGGAGAAGAATATTGAGAGGTTAGAAAGTGAAGCTAGAAGAAGAAATAGGCATCACTGAGCTTACATGGGATGTCATCATTCTCCCATTGAAGTCTCAGATGATTCCTATAATAGTGGAGATGAGAATGACTCTTGTTACCATCAATATCTCATGGCTATGAAGGATTGGGTTGATTATGAGGACAAGGGAGTAATGGCTACTCCACTGACAATAAGGACATCGAGTGGGAACACCTACTTTGCTGGTGATAAGGAAAAGTAGCATCATGTTTCTTTTTCTAAATAGATGCTTGGGTTTTTGGGTCCTTTATGATAATTTTCTTTAATTATTTAGTGTGTTATGATATGGGTCTTCGATTATTTATGCCTTTGGTGTTGATGGTGACGTTTATCTAGTTGGGATGAATTTACATGCTTTTAGTGCTACGATAGTGATACTTTTCAAAGAATTGTGGGGCTACTCTAGTTAACGATTTTTTGAGCTTTGCTTTTGTTCTCCCTTGACTGACAAATGATTTTTTTGCAATTGATCTAGGGATATTCTCACTTTCTATTAAAATTTATTCTGGAATGAAAGAAATTTTTTAAATGTATGTGTAATTCAGCCTGGTGCTTACTACTCCCTTATATTATAAAAGGGATTTCAAGGCTAGTTACACAAGAGACCAGGCCTGTAGTTCATATTTGAAAAGGGATATACATAGAAGGATACTAGATACTAAGTTTTTCCAGTAATATGCTCTAGTCAAAGGTGAACCAGTATATATACATATGTGGTTTTGATAACAATACAAATAGAAAAAATGGTACTAAATTTATGTACATTTCTCTCCTATGTACAAATTATGCAAATTATGAATAATATAATCAATGGTTATCTTATTTTTCTCTATTGGATCACAATAGATGTGTTTTTTAATTTTTTCTTATCCATTCAATGAATGTATATAAATGCTTGAACATAACAGTAGGTTTGATATAAATCTTGTGTGAGGATGCTAGTAAGAAGTTAATTATGGAAATGATTGGTGGGGGTATTGTAATGTAGTATTTTCAAGGCTGTGGGTATTTTATTTAATGCAAGATTGTTATCTAGTCATATAGGTTTATGGTTTGACTCTATTTCCTAGAATATATCGCTGGTCTGGTAAACTATTCAAGCTCCAATTGTGGTGACTAACTTGACTAGTGATCAGAAAATATAATTAAATCACTTATGGAATTCTCTCTGGGCATGTGGGAATGTTAAATGAATTATATCTTGTTTAAGTTGGTCACTACCCTAATGATTAGCCAAATCTTTAGGGTGTGGTGCATCTAAAAAATTTAAGGAGAATCATCTATTTATTTTGTGTTTGATACTAAATACACACTAGTATCTACAAGAACATTGTTTAGGATCACCCTCCTAGGTTTCATAGAGACTAAAGTGAAGAAGTGAATACCTAAAAGCCTTTACTTATGTGTTTACCAATCCTTTCCATTATTGATGATTGTTCTTGGAAATTTCATAGGTTTGTGGTAAGAATAAGTTTGGTTCTTAAAAAAAATAACCAATAGGTGGGTAAAGGATGACTTCAAGTTTGTTTTGAGTTTGTTGTTTGTGTTAAGGAGGGTAAAGGATGAGTTGAGGTTGAATAATATTAACATCCCTTACTGAATGAGATTCCAATACTACTTCATCATCTTTGTCTAAGGGTCCAATATAATTATTGTCAATATTTTCCTTGCACCATGATATCTTCCCTAGGAGGAGAGTTTTTAGGAGAACTACAAACCAAATGCTCTTGACATTCAAGGATGACTTCATCACAAGTAGGGGAATGATCAATGATTGGATTTTCTTTATTATCAATAGTGGAATTATTAGGAGACGACTCTATTTGATTGTTCATTTTCTCTAAGGTCTCATTCTCATGTATCATATTATCTACCCTAGTAGGAGAGCTTGTAATATGTTAATCCATGGTTAGATTTTGTAAAGGATATTCATCACATGTAGGGGAGGCATCAAGAGAAGGGCAACTATGATTTTCATTCTTACCAAATAGATCTTCCCAAATGGTGGGAGCATTAGGGAAGGGAGGAGAAATATTCTCATGACTCTTAATAGGTATATCTTCTAACACTAACATATCCTCTTTGAATAGAGGAGGGATATTAAGAGAAGGAAAATTTTGATTTCCATGGCTATCTATGATATCATCTTCTTTCACTAAAAAAATTTCACAAGCAAGGGATGAATGACATTAGGAAAAAACACTAAGCTTCCACAACAATGGGTACCTTCACCTACAAATCCTTCAAGAACAAGGATGAAAGATGGCCACAAGCATCAAAGTGAACATGCAAAAAGTAAAGAAAGTCAAGCAATGATAAAGCAATCTTAAATGCAATTGTCAGATGTGAAACAAGGTAATTTAATAATTACATTATGTAACAACCTAAAAGAGGAAATGTTTTAAATTGAAATTTGAAATTGAGCAATACATGAAATGAGCTAATTTAAGCTAGATCTAATGAAAATCATGTAATGGAAACTTTTCCAACTAATACAGATAATGAATAACACAAAAAAAGTGCAAAAATAAGGTTTTTAGTGTTGTAAAAGGTGGTTTTAGGGGTGCAAAGGGACTGATTCTCCCAAGGTGGTGAATGAGTCCCAATGGGGATATTTTAAAAAGAATTAGAAATTAAAAAAAAAAATTATGCTTGTTCTATTGTTTGACATGTATATGAAATGCAAATGCAGTTTTTATATAATTTTTTGATGATTTGAGATGCAAAAATGCAACCTATATGCACTTTCACTAATGAAAAAGTTTGAAACCCTATAATGCAAATTAATCAATGAAAATCCTAATGGAAAGTTCATGTAAGCTAAATCTAGGATGATGATGGACTCCAAATTGGAAAAGAAGGTATCCTAAATGCAGTTTCACCAAACTGTGGACACCAAAAATGGATGCTTCAATTCCTTGTCCACCAAAATGGATATAAGGAGAGGGATCTCATTTCACAATATTCACATTCAAGGACACCTTAGAGATCTCAACCCAATGAAGGATGTGAGAGATCTGACTATAAGGTATCCTTGGAGATGATTGAGACAAGAAATGGGTTCACCACGAAGTGTAAACTTGGAAAACATAGTTTGATATGTAAACTAATTCTAAATGACCTAGAAATGAGCATGAAAAAAAAAAGCTACAAAACTGGAAGTGTGCACCTGGAATCTTGATGGAGATGAAATGCAGCTCTAAAATTTTAAAAATGTTGATTTTTAAGCCTAGTGGGACTCATTTCTTCATTTTTGGACGAATCAGTCCTGCTTTTGGAAAACTATACCAAAGCAAGTTTTGAGAAAATGGGTATCCAAATCTACAAAAATTCTGAAAAACACCTACATTGGGACTCATTTTCCACCAATGGTGACTAAATCTAGTTTAACTCTTTTGAAAATTCAATGTTTGTATCTACTTTTCTCTGTCTACTCAATCTGTTCCTCTTGGTGTCTGGATATCAAACCCTAATTTTTAGGGTTGTAAGTGACTTTTTGTGAGGATATTGACCTTTCCAATACATAAATGACTCCAGAAAGTTTGTGACCTATTCTTCAATCATCTCCAAGCCTTCAAAGCACATAGACCTACAATCACACAAAGAAAGAGAGAAACTATTGGTTATTAGGGGTAGGGGTTTGCCTAGGTCAAACCCATTTTAGGTAATTAAACCAAAATGATGAAACAAGATAATGAAGAATGAACATGAATTAGTACATTTAGAACCTTC
>VDFB02271358.1:597581939-597776073 GCA_007258455.2 Sequoia sempervirens
CAAAGAGTGTCAAATGGGAAAGCAGAGTAGAGTTTCTTTTTGGAGCAAAAAAAATAATTCAAATGGATTACAAGAGCTTGTGCATATTGATCTATGTGGTCCTTCTAGATTTAGAAGTCTCCATGGTTAAAGGTACTTTATGCTACTTAGTGATGATTACTCTAGAATGATATGGGTTTCTTTCTTAAGATAAAAATGTGAAGCATTAGAAAAGTTCAAAAGCTTCAAAGCTATGGTAGAAAGTGAGAAAGGTTTGAAAATCAAATGCCTAAGGTCAGACAGAGGTGGTGAGTTCACCTCCAGGGAGTTCAATTATTTCTGTGAAGAGCATGGAATTAGAAGACAGTTATCTACTCTCTGAACCCATAAAAAAATGGTGTTGTTGAAAGAAAGAAGAAAAAAATTCTAGATGTTTCTAGAACAATGATGATTGAAGGAAATGTGTGTCACATCTAGTGGAGTGAAGCTATAAGCACTGTTGTGTACACTTTAAACTAGGTAAATGTGAATGGTAATTCTGGTAAGACTCCTTTTGAACTATGGTTTGGTTATAAGCCTACTGTTAAACATTTCAAGATCTTTGGAAGAAAATGCTACATCATGAGAGATGATGATATAGGCAAGTTTGATGCAAGAAGCAATGAAGAAATCTTTCTAGGTTACTCTATTAAAAGCAAGGCTTTCCGGTGCTATAAAAAAAAAAACTAATTAAAATGGTTGAGAGTGCAAATGTCAGAGTTGATGAAGATTCTACTAAATCATCCAGATATTGTAGATATGATTCAGATGAAGATAATACAAATAAAGGGAAGAATATTCAGACACAAAATCAACTTCAAATTGTACCATATGTTCTGGTAAGACAACTTCAATTTGTTTAAATAAATCAAGATAGTTAGGAAGTAGAGACAAGTGCAAGTGCAGAAGAAAGAAAAGAAGAATCAGAAGTTTGAGAAAATCCTAAAACTCCAAGGTATGTAAAGCTAAATCATTCTAAAAATAAAATTATAGGAGATAAGAATAAAGGTGTGCAATCTAGAAGAAAGATTGCAGAAGAGTATTTTTGGATATCTAAGATTGAACCTAAAGATTTAAGTGAAGCTTGCAATGATGAACACTGGATGGAAGCTATGAAGGAAGAACTGATGCAGATTGAAAAGAATGATACATGGATACTAGTTCCCAGACCAAAAGATAAAAATGTAATTGATACTAAATAGGTCTTTCAAAATAAGCTAAATGAAGGTGAAGTGGTCCGAAATAAAGAAAGACTTGTATGTAAAGGGTATTCACAAATGGAAGGTATTGATTTTGAGGAAACCTTTGCCCCTATTGCTAGAATTGAAGTTGTAAGGTTATTTCTTGCTTATGTTGCATACAAAAACTATAAAGTCTATGAAATGGATGTGAAGTCAGCTTTTCTAAATGGTGAGCTAGAAGAAGTATATATTGAACAACCTAATGTATTTCAACTAACTGATAAGGAATACATGGTTTGTCAATTGAAGAAAGCTTTGTATGGACTCAAGCAAGCCCGTAAAGCCTGGTATGCTAGATTAGACAAATACTTACTGAAGCTTGGATTCAGTAAAGGTATTGTTGACAACTTATACTTCAAATTGGATCATGATAAAGAATTAATTATTGAAGTCTTTGTTGATGACATTATTTTTGGAGGAGATTGTAATCTATGTATGAGGTTTGCTGATGAAATGAAGAGTGAATTTGAGATGACTATGATTGGAGAAATGAAGTTCTTTCTGGGATTGCAATTTACTCAGTTAGACATGGGGATCTTCATATCTTAGTCCAAATGTGTGAGAGAACTATTGAAGAAGTTTGGAATGGATGATTCGAAACCTGTTGGTACTCCCATGGTAACCAGATGTAAGTTGACATAGAATGATGATTCTCCCAAAGAAAATCAAACAAGATACAAATCACCAATTGGGGATTTCTCTACTTAACTCAGACTAGACCAAACTTTATGAATGCTATATGTATGGTTTCTATATTTTAGGCTAATCCAAAATAATCTCATGCGACTATTGTTAAGAGAATCTTTAGTATCTGAAAGGAAGAGTTGATTTTGGGCTTTGGTATCCTAAGGGTGATGATCTTACTTTAAATGCATATACTGATGTGAATTGGGTAGGAGATGTAGATGATAGAAAGAGTACTAGTGGTGGTGCTTTCTTCCTAGGGAAGAAGCTGGTGTCTTCATTGAGAAAAAAGAAAAATTCCATTTCTCTATCTATTGCTAAGGCAAAGTATATTGTTGCCGCCAATAACTCTACTCAAGTGATGTGGATGAAAAAGATGTTGAAAGATATCAGAGTAGTATATGATGAACCTATTGCCATATACTATGATAACTCACGTGTAATTAAAATATCAAAGAATATGGTGCTACAATCTAAGAACAAAAATATATCAATCAAGTTTCACTTTCTGAGGGAGAAAGTAAGTGAAAAAGAAGTCAAATTGTAGTATGTTCCTACCAAAGAATAGATTGCATATATTTTCACTAAGCCATTGTTGAAGGATACTTTTTAGTATCTCAAAGGGATGCTAGGGGTGATTACCCCTTCTAATATGAACTAGGATGCATTAACTTGCATCAATATGTGCATTTCATGATCATATTCTAATCTAGATTGATGTTTCCATGGCTGCTACTCAGGGGGAGTAGTCAGATGTGAAGATATGTGGTTCAAAGCTTGTATGTGGAAAGATAATGTTTATCTTTTCCATTTCTATCAAAGGGGGAGAAGAGTAATGTGAAAAACTATTGCTTATCTAGAGTGAAGAGTCTTGTGGGGAAAAGATCTAGCAAAAGAAGTGATCTATTTAGGATCTAGGACAATTGCTTATATAATGCTTAACGTAAATGATCACTTAATTACAATGCTCAAATAAACAAATGAACATAATATAATTGCCAAGATAATGAACTGAAAAGAAAGAGAGAATATAAATAGGAGACAAATGCAATTGATAATGGAGTTCGTCCCTAAGGACTACGTCTCCGGGCCCCTCTCCAACGGAGTGACCGATCCGATTATACTCCAAAAATAGTTACAATTGCTTCAATGACTATCTCCTTCAAGCACAGCAGCATGACATTAATCTGATGTGCAGAAATGGCTTCAAAATCTCCCGAGCATTCTCTCGTTCTCACCACCTGGACTTGGGAAATTCAATCTTAACCCCTCTTTTTATACATGAAATATGCCTAATTAGGCCTAACCATCATATTAATGGATTAACTCCCTCTAACAACTCGTATCATAACTTATTTATCCTCTGAAATATTTTGGTTGAGTTGATTAGAGCGAATCTTGTTTGTTTTGGCTTAATATGCCTTTTGTTAGAGATTCGGCCAACAGTCTTATAACAAAACCAAACGAACTCCCATATATACCTAGAGGTCTGCCGTGGCATGCTGGTGGACATACCTTTTGGTTGCTAGCTGGTCGGGGGTTCAAAACCTCTGCTAGCCATTTTTAAAACCAACACCGAACTCTCTAATAACAAAACAAATGGCTATGCACATGTAGTTGAAGTTGTTATTGCCGGTGCAATGGCGAACGCGGCCAACTGTTTGCGGGGAGATCGCGGGTTCAAACCCAAATAGGAATTTTTGTTGAAACAAACTTATCCGCCAGTCAAATGAATGCAACTGCACAATGCCACGTGTCAAAACACCATTTTCCAGAGTATGCCACGGTTTCTGCTGACTGTTGTCGAGTTGTCTGCCACATCTAATGCCACAACGGGGTACGAAGGGCCAAGTCACCAGTATGGAAGGACACGTGTCAGTCATGGATTGGTCCGTACAATCTAATTCACCTGCCACGTGTTAGGCTGCAATTCATCTATGTAGATTCCGTACAGTACGGACGGACACGTCAGCATGATGACATCATCATTTGTACCCTCAAGTCAGCCGAGCTTTGACTGCTTGTAACTCGAGCATACGATGTCGGATTTCGATGAAATGAACGCCATCGAAATCATCTCGATGAGCTCTTTGTGATGACGCTGGTTCCATCAATTTCTGAGATGATTATTTTTTCCGCCTTCTGGATGCCCCTGAAGCCAGTTTGAGTGGAAGTTTGACCGGTCGTAACTTGCACAAACGGAGTCCTTTTTGCCCCGTTCAAGTTGCGTTGGAATCAGGATGTCATTCTCTTTCTGATGGTGCTAAATTTTGGAGTATTGGGAACACTTCAATTTTCACTAAAAAATTGTCCCCCGGATCAAGAAGTCAAGGAAGAAGAGTCAAAATCTAAGAAGGATTAAGTGTTGTTTGAGAGTTGGGTTGATGGAATTTTTCACATCATGTGTTTCCATCAATTCCAAATGGGGAGATTGTTGGATCTATGGTTGTGTGGATAATATGTTGTTGTCATTGATGTCAATACTATTAGCATTTGGTGTATTGAAGGCTATATATGTCAAGGATATTGAGAAAATTGTAAAAGAAAGTGTTCCAAGTTCCTAGTGGAACTGTGAAGGTCACGAAGGTTTCTTGTTCTATATGTTGAAGATCAATTGTTGTGGACTAAAGGGTTTTTTTTGTGTGTATCTAGTCCATCCTCCAGAAGTTTCAGAGGTTCGCGTGAAGATTTGTTCAAATTATGAAGATCTGTGTTCTGACAGTGTTTATGTGGTCTTTGTCAGTGTTCTTGATTAAAGTTGGTATAATTCTACTAATTCTAGTTGTTGTGGATGTTTCTTTGTTGTTTTTTGGTGTTCTTGGATGTTTCTATATTGTGCTCTATCTTTGTGGTACATCCACATTGATCGGTGTGCTTGTGGTCGAAGATTTTTCTTTGTATGTTAGGTTTCTCATGTTCTTGGCTGACATGATGGGTGTAACGTGTGGTGGATCTTTGAGGTGAAATTAATTGAAGTCTTTTTCTATTGGAGTTGTTAATTTGGGTCTCCACTATGTTGTGGCCAACCTTGGTGGATATACATTAAAAATTTATTTGTAAATTTTGGCCGACATTGAAAATATGTTTTATATCTCTCAACGACTAAGTTGTTGATGTAATCTCATGTTGCATATATATAAGAGTGATTGTTTCATTGGTGTAAAGTGTGCTTCATGTGCTCCCATGTGTGTATGTGAAAATATCATTTAATTGTGGAGCATAGTGTGAAGAAGATTGAGCGAAGTGTGAAGATGTTTGAGCTAAGAGTGAAGAAGGTTTTCTATGCTTAATTTGAACTATAATTAGGCTTGTATAGAAGCTATTTTCTCAGTTCACAATTTGGATGGTTTTAATCCAAACTTTTCTTTAGACAGTGATTCCTCTTTTGTATTTGACCAGTGAGCTCTAGGTAGTGTGCCTGAATACATGTACATTCCCATTATAATTTATTATACTTTTAAAAGGGTATAATATTGTGGACTAACCTCAACCTAGTTTTTCCCCTAACAAGGTTTCCACATAAAAAATATTGGTGTTATCTATGATTCTGATGTGTTGAATGTTTATGGTTTATTGTTTATTCATCAGATCCAAGATTGAGTTAAATTAAGTTTGAAAAGATTTAATTATTTTGTGACAATTGATTCACCCCCCTCCTCTCAGTTGTTTGTCCTGGTTTTTCCAACAAGATCTTGAATGAGATGAGAGCTAAATTCCAAAAGATGACTGCAAAAGAGGGTTGAGAATTGGTAAGAAATAGTGGTATTTTGTTGCTTGTAGAATTGGATTTATCCTTTTCCATAGCCATCGATACAATAAAGATATGTGATAGACCTTTCTACGATACAAAAGAAGAAGTTGCAATTGCACTGCAAGGGTCTGCTTTTAATGACCAATGGGATGCCTTGACTATCTAATCTCCAGCCACAAGTATAAGAAATCCTAATATTGTTGAGCCTACACCTAACTATAGTGGCAGCCTAATAATAAAGAGAGTGTTAGAGGCATTGGCTAGAGGCAACAAATATGTCATTTCATGTTGCACAATTCACAAGGGCCACTCTAGAATCTATAACTATAGAAAAGGATAAGCTCATGACCTATTTTTCCATACAACACTAGAATTATTCCCATTTCAATAGTTGATCCTAGTACATTAGAAAGGCCACAAATTGAAGATGTTAGTAGGGAGGAGTTGCATAGAAACCTAACTAAATAGAAGAGTGAATAACAGATTGAATAACATTCACTATAGTTATTCATCCATGGTGGTTACTATTAGAAATTTTGACAATGATAGGGAAAGAGCTATTCCACTTATGGAAATATGAATCCCTAGGATGAGGGAATTGAGATTCATGTCAATTGGAGTTAGGCATGATGCCAACCCACATAAAAAGTTTAAACCCACTATTACTCTTGTAGGTAAGATTGAAGGGTACAGAGGAAATATTGAATCATTGGAGAACAAAATAAAAGACCTGGTGAAAACCTTTCATGAATCACATCATGGCATCCTTAAATCCATTCTAAGGGATGATGATAGCATAAAAACCCTACAGGAGTGGAAAGATAAAACCAATAAAGTTATTTCAGATCAGGTAGTTTCAATTTGTCAAAAATGTGATATGGACACACTGAAGATAAATATGGATATGTTAGCTCATGTAAAGAATATTTTTCTAGAATTCAAAAAGGAGGCTAACCAAATTGTCAGCAAGTATGCACCTTATAGAGAAAGGGCTGATCAAGTCATGAATTTTGATTGGTCCACTGAAGATGAATTCCTAGCATGGAAAGGTAGATACTTGGAGGGAGTGGTGGATTAATATGAGGTGGTAGGGTGGTGATTTGAAATTTTGAAGTTTGCAACTATGATGAATAATGAATAAGTGGGAGTTGCATTGCATAGCCTAGATTTAGTACAAATTAAGCTCTTAATGAAGTATAGAAAATATAGTGCATCTTCTTCAAGTTGAATTGATGACAAGATTGCAGAAGTGGATATATACTTTGTCCTTTCTTTTCTATTTCTTTCATGCTTTCCTTCTTTCACATTGATTATGTGGGAAAATTTTTAGAGGTAACTGTTTGAAGATACCATTTTGAAAATTGGACCAGATCTCCAACAATGAATGAAGACCATTTTTATTCTCACAAATGCTTCCCACCTCTGGGGAATGCAGAGTAACTGAAAAGGATAATCTTTGTTATAGTAGTCCAATAGGATATTTACATGTGTACTTTCTAGACTAAGACTTGTTTTTCTCCTTCGTTTCTATAAGAAGGAATTCAAGGCTAGAAAGTAGGGGTTTGTTGTTTTGCAATCAACACTAGGAATTGTAAAAGGAATATTAAGTATGTTTTAAAGTTTTTTCTTATACTTATAGTTTGTTATTATGTATGTAATTTTGATAGAAATATAGGAAATACAATACAAAGTGATACCAATTTCATGGCTATTATCTCTCCTTTGTACTCATTTTATGAGTTATGAATGAAAGTAATCAAGCATTCTTTTTTTTGTCTATGTTGGTTGTGAATGGATGTTTAATTTCATTCCTGGTTATTAGTTCAATGAATTAATGTAAATGCTCGGATGAGATTTTTAACTCATAAGAATTAGGTGCTAGGATAATTGTAAGAAGTGATGATCATGAATGTGATAGGGGAATGTTGTAATGTAGTGTTTCTTGAAAGTGTATGTTGCTATTGTTGAGTTGTCTAATTGCATAGGTTGATATTGAATCTGTGCTTGGGATAAGGCACTAGTTCATGCAAAGTATTCATAATTTAGTTTATGGGTTGATTCATCATCTTATCACTTTTATTTTATAAACTTTCAAATGAATATCACTTTAGTTGTTTTTTTATTTAGTTACATCTTCTCATACTCCAAGTGTACAATATCAATAAATGAGCTACCAAATTATTTGATGTACTATGTTGTGTAAATTTATGAGAATTATCTACTATTGGCAATGTATTTGAATAGTAGTCATACAAATTCCTTAGTATACATTGTGGGTTCACTCTCCTAGGTTTAACAAAGCCTAAAGTGTAGGAGTAGAAGTTTTGCAGCTTTTACTCATTTGTTGGCCAATCCCTTTGAAGTACTAAGTATTGGAAATGGAAAAGTCTATAGGTGTTTTTGAAGATCAATTTGTTTCTTCAAAAATAACCAACACCCCTACTATGTGAAAGACAAGAATGAGCTGAGGCATGTGATGAGAAAGAGCTCCTTTTATTTTGAAATGATTTGCAATGAATGCTAGAACATGCAATAGTGAGAATGTAATGATCCTACAACAATTTCATTGCAAGAAGCAAAAGGGAATGCTTTTAAGGACTATTTCTATGATATGAAACATATTAAATATTCATTTTAAAGAACAAAACTCATCAGTACTATATGCAAGAGTTATATGATATCGACAATGGGACATGTTTGTGTTCTTAGGATTTGAATTGTTTCTAATAGGTGGTAATGTTAAATGAGTCCTTGACTTAGAAGTATGTGTAAGGTTCTTTTGGTTTTAGACATGGGATATGGAAATTTAATTTTCTTGAGCTTGTAAGGATTTTGTTTCTTGCTAGATTCATGAACTTGTTGAGGTAGATGTTGAGGAGGAGGACCTAAGGTGATCCTATCATCCTCTTCAAGCATTGGTTATTCTTTAAGAAGGAGGACACTTGTGTTACGAGAAGGATCTTCATACTCTATGCTTTTGGTATCTTCAGTTGGTATTTGTTCTAAGAGTTTATGAATTTCATGCTCATTAGTTACGTCACATCCTTATTGAGTTAAATTATTAAATCCCTAGCCATAATTCTCTTCTAGACTGATGGGAGTGTTGGTCACTTTGTTAACATATTATGGTTGATTGTTTGCTTGGTTAGAGAAGACATATTTTGTAGGGATATTAGGCTTAGTTTGTGATGTAAAAGCATCCAACAGTGGAGGGAAATATTGCATCACCCAAAAAAAATGTTTTCTTTATTTTCATTAGTTGTTTTGAGCCCCATGATGCCATCTAAGGAATGTAAGACAGTCAGGTGTCAAAAATAGAAAAAAATGAACAATTACTAATTTTAGTATGTCGGTCTAAATGGGCTTGTATGGATGTAAAAATTTACCCCAAGGAGTAGAATTGAAAAAAAAATTGGTCGCAAAAGACTCACCTCAATACCCTGCACGGTTTGGGAGAAATTAAATTTTTCATCCTGGGAAATTTCTCCAATGCAACTTCAAATTCAGATATGAAGACTTTAGAGGCCTCAAAATAGGTTGAAAGGTTTTCAAACCAACCTACAATTGGCTCACATGCTATAGAGCTTGTTGAGAGCTTTCCAACGATATGCAACAATAAAAAATCAGACACCCAAATCAAAAGTTATGGCCCCACAAAGTTGACCTTCTAAAAAGTGAATTTCATTAAAATTTCTTCCTAGGCTAGAAATCAAATGATGAGACTTTTGGCACCAAAAAAAAGGGAAATTTGAAATTTCTAGAGCATTCTAGGGTGGTTATTGAGTAAAATAAAAAAGGGTTAAGTGGGGGTTGTAGAAGGTGTCTCCAATAGTGTTGATTTTGGGCTCCGAATAATATATTTTCTTTTTAGAGTTGACTTTTTTGTAATGAATCAATCCCATGAGGCTGTAGAATGTAAGTTTTGAGTCTGTAAATTCATTATCTAAAAATAATTGAAAGTGGGTTATTTTTTTGTCTTGCATCTTGTGTGTTGGTAACTATTGTTGTGATTTGTGTGGTTTCGAGCAGCTTGGCCCTCATCAAGTGGTATCAAAGTAGGAGTTCTTGAGATCATAATAGAACATCGAATGTGAGGTAGTTGTAGTAGGATCTATGAGTGTGGGTTGAGTTCAAGATGCCTCTAAGGCTTTCCTAGCATGGAATAGGTGGAGGCCGAGGTGGTGGAAGAAGAAATGTGCAATGAGACAAAGATGACAGTGAAGATGAAATGGAAGAGGAAAAGTAGAATCCAATGGATCCTAGAGAAAGAAGATTGTTGTGAGCGATCTCAAGCATTGGGAAGAGACCTAAAATGGACGTTTTAACTTTTAGTGGAAGTTCGAATCTTGAAGAATTGATCGATTGGATCAATGACATGGAAGAATTTTTTGAGTTTGAGGAGATTGAAGATCATCATAGAGTGAGGTTTGCAAAGAAAAAATTGAAAGGCCACACCAGTATATGGTGGAAAGAGGTCTAGTTAGAAAGAGAAAGACAAGGGAAAGATAAAATTTCTATATGGGACAAAATGGTGTTAAAATTGAAGAAAAACTTTATTCCAGTTGATTACGAACTAGAGTTGCTCAAGAAGATATAGAGCTTGAGGCAAGGAACAAGGACAATGAAAGAATACATAGAGGAATTTCACAAGGTCCTGATTTAGACAAGACATTCTGAGGCGAATAAGGAGAAAGTTTTTCATTATATTAATGGGTTGAAGCCAAGCATACAGGAAGAATTATCACTAGTAAGAATGACCACCATTGAGGATGCTTATCAGTTTTCTCTAAAGGTTGAAGAATGACTGAACAAGAGGTTTAAGAGAAAATAACAAGCTGGAGGTGAGGTGGAGGATGTTGAGGAAAGACCAATGGACAATCATATGGAGGTCAAAATGAAGATAAAATGAAGGGTGAATGTGCCAGTAGCAGCCAGAACCAGAAAGGAGATAACACCTACTACCCTCATGATAAGAATAATGGAGAACAAAGAGGAAGAGGAAGATCTGGACGGGGACTAGGAAGAGGAGGCTTTCTTGGAACCTGTTTCTAGTATAGAGGACATAGATCCTATGGGTGTCCTCAACATCAAGGAAAGATAAATAGAAGACATGAGGGTAATGTGCTTGTTGCACATGTATATGAAGATGCTGAGTCTTCCCATTATGAGGATGCATAAAGTGTTAGTGTAGGTTTTTATTCCTAGTTGGGTTATTTATTTTCCTATATTCCTAGGTTTTTCCTACACTTTAATTAAGATTTCTTAGGTTATATTATGTGAGTCTTAGTCTATTTATACTCACCTTGTTAGTGTGAAAGGTGTACTTTATCTAACTAGTTCTCTACTAAAGTCCTTTTCACACTAGCTTAACTTTACATAGGGATAAGGTGGTTGATCCTTTAATTACATGAGTTGTCATACCTCATAGGATGCCAACACTTGTCATAATTTGGTTGCATCTATTTCTCCCCTTGGCCTATATAACTAAGGCATTTTCTTTGTAATTTTTAAGCTAAATATGTCTTTGATTTTGTATCCTCATAATGATATTTTGCTTCTGGAGCATTTGCGTTACTCTTGTGGAGACTTAACTTTGTGTTGATATTTTGATCTTGTGTCATTTTCTTTCACAGTTTCATGTCTATTTATTTGCACTAGTTTTTTGGGTTATTCATCTCTTTAGATTCTAACATGGTATAAGAGTTGTTCTAGTGCAATATAGATTGTAGTTTCCTTATTTGAGAGTTTTGGGGGGCTAATAATCTTTGTTGCAATTTTCTTCAAAATCTCATACTCTTCTCTTATGTTTTTGAACAATTTGAAGAATCTGAAAGGATTTATGAAGATCTTGTTAAAATTACAGGTTTTAGCATGCCTTTGCTTGACTTAGGTAGTTGATTGAGCCTTTATAGGTCATTTTTTCATTTTTGGGGTCCATTTTTAGTTGTTGGGAGTATTATTTTACACTATATCTATAGTTTTTGTACAATTTAAATAAAATCTACCATCTGGGTTTTGTTCACAATAGAAAAAAACCATATGGGTCATTGCTAGTTTTTACATGTAGGTTACATGTTTTGTAGAAACTGAAGGTCAACATTTCAGTAGACCCCCTCTCCATTGATAGTTGTAGATTTGAAGGTAGTTTTCAAATGCTTCGTTCTCACTCATATTGGCTCCATTTCTCAAGCATTTTTTTTTAATTAGGCTATTTTCTCATGCTTTTTGCAGCAATGTAGACATTTTTTGGTTTTGATGCAATGATTTTTTAGAAATTGTAGATTCTCACCTATGACACTGCACAATTCTCATTTTGGGAACTTTAGAGACTCATAACTTTCTCATACGATCTTGGATTGAGGTGATTCTATTTTTGAAAGTGCATGATTTTTTGAGTAGAATGCATTGGTGTTGTTAGTTTCACTCAGATTAACTCCACTTTTATACTTTCAACATACACCCAATGTGTGAGAATTTTGTAAAGCATTGAGATCAAGACCACTAAGTGTTATTACTAGTGGAAGTTGTAAATGCACTGATTATAAAGTGTCAAATCATATTTTCTTGGGGGGGTTCTTTCTTTGATTTTAAAGGGGGGGTTGTCTTGTGTATGTTCTCTTCTTTTCAACATCTCTTTTTTATATTTCTTCGTCAAGGATCAAACAATAGTACCCATATTAACTCCTTACAACTACTTTTAGTGGAAATCACACATGAAAATCTACTTAAGGAAAGCTAGATTACATAGGATAAAAATGGGACTTGAAATTGAACCTACTAAAGATGAAGATAAGCCTAAGTGGTTTAACAAATGTGATGAGGCCTATGGAGCATTGTGTTTGTATGTTTCTCTTGATTTACTATTTCACATTGAGTCATTGAATTTTCACCAAATGAAATCTAGAAAAAGATAGAAACACTATTTGGCGCACAAGATTCAATGAGGGTTCATATGTTGGAAAATGAGCTAATTCGTTTAATTCCAAGCAATTTCAACACAATTCAATATTTTTTCACAAAATTGAAATCACTAAGGCTACAGTTAAAACAATGTGGTATTGATAAGAAAGATGAACAACCGATTCTTAGTATTCTCTCTAAACTAAGTTCAGAATATTTTTTCTTTATTTATACCTTCTATGCTACTAAGAGTGCATTTGGGACATAGTTCACTATGCCATCTTTGGATGATTTTTCTATCTCTCTCACATGGGAATAAGATAAGCTAATCCAGATGTGCTCTCTTAAATACTCTAAGTCACATACCCTGGCTATCAACCAAGGTACAAAAGAACAAAAAGGAAAAAGTAGTAAAATAAAGGATAAGAAACAAAAGAATAGCAATGAGAGTAAGGATCAGATTCTAGTTGATTCAAAAGCAACCAATGAGTCCTAATCTTCTAAGGGAAAAAAGCCTAAGAAACAAAAGGTAATATGTTCCTATTGTAACAAACTCAGTCATGATGAAAAAAAGTGTTTGAAGAAACAAGTGGATCATTTGACACACATTATTGAGAAGAATAATCTCAGTGTTATAGATTCCATCAAACAGAGTTCAAACGAGGGTTCTCACAAGGCCAAAGACAATAGTAACCGGAAAGGAAAGGGAAAGGCCCTTGTAGCTATTGCTTCTCCACCATCCACATGCATTCTTGATTTAGGTGCTTCACACCACATGACTTCAACTAAAGATGAAATTGAATCTATGGAGCCATATTCTATGCCTTCACTATGATGGGTGATGAAACTCCACTTGAGGTATGTGGGAGAGGGTTTGTTGATATGGGGGATGGCACATTTCAAGATGTTCTTTGTGTACCCTCATTATCAACTAATCTCCTATCTATCTATCAAATCACTCACATAGGTACAGGTAAGAGAGTTGAGATTACTCCTGATTCAGTGGTGATTTATGAGATGAAAAATAATTCTACAGTTGTAGTTGGGAGAGAAGATCATCAATCTTGACTTTATTTGTTCTCTCACTTTGTTCCCGATCCCCCCTCGACTATTATACTCACTCATTCAGATGATGTGGGTAATTTATGGCATCAAGGGTTTAGACACAAGAACTGCCATTATTTGTAGCAACTCAACAAATAAGATATGGTTATAGGATTTCCTACAGTTTACTTTTCTAATGGTTTTTGTCATGGTTGCATTCTTAGCAAACATCCTGAAGAGAAGTTTGACAAAGCCAAAGCTTGGAGAGCCTCACATCTTTTGATGTTGGTACATAGTGATTTGGCAAGGCCATTTCCACAAACATCTTTTAGTAAAGCTCGATATTTTTTGAAATTCATTGATGATTTCTCCATGTACACCATTATATACTTTCTCAATCAAAAGTCTGAAGTCTTTGATTCATTCTTGGAGTATAAGGATTTTGTAGAGAAACAAATTGGAAAATCTATCAAAGTTTTGTGTACATATAATGGGTGGAATATGTCAACCACATATTTTTGTAGTATTGTGCTTTAGAGGGAATTGAATTGCCGCATACAGTCCCCTATAGTTCTTAGCATAATGGAGTTACAAAAAGAAAGAATCAATCCTTGAAAGAGATGGCTAATTGTATGATTCACTCCAAATATTTGGCACCACCTTTCTAGGATGAAGCCATTAATTGTGTATGTTATATCCAAAACCACATTCCCCATAAAGATTTGAAGGGAGTAACTCCTTTTCAAGCCTGGACTAGTTGAAAATCATCAGTTAAGCACTTTTGAGTGTTTGGATCTAAAGCATGGGCTCACATTCCAGTAGAGAGATGTAAGGCTATGGATCCATAAAGCAAGCCTTGCATATTTTTTGGTTACCTAGATGATTTCAAAGGCTACATGCTTCTTCATCCTACCACACATGATTTGTTCATTGAGAGGAGTGTTCAATTTGAGGAGAGTACTTCTAGTTCTTCACTTGACACTTCTCCTACCACCATCAACTTAGAGTCCTTGTATCATGATGATAGTTCTTCAGAGGTTCATAATACTTCAGATCATGACAAGGAGTCTTCTTCTTCAAATTTAGATGATGATAGTGATCATGAGGATGCACATAGTTCATCTTCAAAGGATGATGATTCTCCTCCAGATTCTCCTCCTTCTCCAGCAATAGGGCCTCTTTGGGCTTGTCAGACTTTGAAATCAGTAGGCGATTGGGTGGGGGATGCATTAGATCACAAGAGAACAAGAGCATAGTTTCAATATGCTCCACATGCCTTCCTTGCTTCAAATTTTGATCCATAGAAATTTCAGGAAGCTTCTACTGTCCCAAAGTGGGATGCAGCTATGTAGGAAGAGTTTAGTTCCTAGGAGAGGAACCACACCTAGGATCTTGTCCCACTTCCTAAGGGAAGAAAAAAATTTCGATGCAAGTGGGCCTTTCAAACAAAATATGTAGTAGATGGGTCGATTTACAATAATAAGACTCACTTGGTTGCCAAAGGATTCTCACAAGTTCCAAGGATTGACTACTCTGAGACTTTTACACCAGTCGCTAAAATTAATTCCATTCAACTTGTTCTTACCATAGCTACAACACATAGATGGGATGTTCATCAGATGGATGTGAAGAGTGCTTTTCTTCATGGTGATCTTTAGGATGAGATATACATGGAGCATCCACATGGTTTCATTCAGGATTCTTCACTTCTGTGTCATCTTTGAAAGTCTCTCTATGGTGTCAAACATGACCCTTGGGCTTGGTATGCCAAGATGGACTCCTTCCTTCTGACAGTGGGGTTCAATCAATGCCAATTTTGATCCTAATTGATGCAACTATGGGAGGTACTGCAATCACACAAAACACAATTTCAACCTACAATAACAATTGTGAAATCAACAAACCCTCAAACTCACTCAACCTATTCAATTCTAATGTTTTCCTTATAGCATTGGTAAACTACTCAATCAAATAAATCTTCATAATCATACCCTTTCAGTTCAAGACCTAGCCTATTTCAGGGACCCATTATAGTGCTCAACAACATATCAACCAATCACCTATGACTAATTTGTAACAACTTGCTCAAAATAGGGTTTATTTGCCTTTTAAGCCTCAAACTAGATCTCTTTTCCAAAGAGACTACTCTCAAAATTCTTCCAAAATCTATAAACTCAATTGGGTGGCACTACAAATGTTTCAAAGCCAAAGATCCCTTAATTAGATCTCAAGAATTCAACCTTCAAATGACCAAACTACAAAACCCTCTCTTTAAGCCTAGAAACTCTAGGGCTTATTGAAAACTACACTTCCAATGCTCACAAAAACTTAACAATGCTTCTAATAGGTCCAACATAGTCTGTACAAACTCAAAACAAAAATAAATCTTGCTGCCCCAACCAAATTCCCACTTCTCCTTATCAAAACCTCACTTTTTCCTCAAGAAAACTCAATATCCCACACTAGGGCTTCACACCCAACAAAATTCTATAACTCCCCTACACAAAATCACCATTCTCTCACCTTCCCCTAATAAATTATACCCATTCCACTAAGTAATAGAACAAATAGAAGGTGGAATGTGTTCAAAACATGATTGGAACTTACAAACCCACAAGAACCTTGTTTTTTGCCCGATCTGAGAAAACTTTCAATTAAGTACACAAAATTTGATGATAGGCCTTCAAAATAGAGCCATATGAAAGTTAGAACAATATTATATGCAATCCCATAACAAAATGAATCAAAGTGGTGTTGTACGGGCCATACAGTCACTACAATATTTTGAAAACATAGAAAAATGGTGAAAATATGAGAATTACTATTGTTCCAATCTTCAAATGTGCTTCAACATCCTCATAACAAGTTGCACATGGTTTTTAAAGACATTTCCCTCCAAAATAAAACTGATACAACTTCATAAACTGTCTTTCAAAAGACTTGACCATTGGGCATCTTATTTTGTCCTTTTACAACATTTCAAGTTTGAAATTTTTGCACAATTTGTAATATTTCAAAAAAATTGTACTTTTGAAACCCAAACCAACTAAACACCTAGAAACCAATAATGATGACCTATTACAACTTCAAATGGTCTCATAGGCCTTATTTTAGACAATATCCGACCAAATCTAAAGCATACTCAAAATCAGCATTGGTTGACAAATTTTGACCAAAGGTGCTCTTGCACCACTAATGTCTACATATTGTAGCAGGATGATACTCACACCTTCTTAGTTCTCTATGTCAATGACTTATTGATCACATGGAGTCACTCATCTACCATTCAAGTAGTGAAAACTACCCTTCATAATTAATTTTTTATGTTAAACTTGGGCTTGTTGCAATACTTCTTGGGGATTGAGATCACTCAGTTTTCCTCAGGTATCACTTTTGCGCAGTCTAAGTATGCACTTGACATGCTCCAGAGGTTTCACATGGCTGATTGTAAGCCTACTCCAACTATTTTTTTGTCAGGGATCAAACTTGAGGCTGTGTTCTTCACCCTTGGTTGATGGAACTTTGTATCGACAACTTGTTGGTACTCTCATCTATTTGACTCATACGAGGCCTGGAATTTCATATGCATTAGGCATGGTCTCTCGATTCATGTAGGAGCCACATGAGCTGCACTGGAAAGTAGATAAGTGGATTCTTCACTACATCAAGGGTACTCACAATTATGGGATTCATTATGTAGTGGGAATCAATTTTTCCTTGGTGGGACACACAAATTTAGATTGGGCAGGCGAGTCTCATTACCACAAGTCTACTTCAGGGTATTACTTCTCCCTTGAATTTGGTCTAGTTTGTTGGTCGAGCAAGAAGCAATTTTCTATTGGTATTTCATCTACAGAGGCTGAGTATCGAGGAGTAGCTAATTCTACTATTGAGGCCATCTGGTTTCAGAACATTCTCATTGAGTTTTGCATTCCTTTTTAGAAGCCCATAGTCATATATTGTGACAACCAAAGTGCAATTTATATCTCTCACAATCCAGTCCATCATCAGTGAACCAAGCACATCGAGATCCACATGCACTACATTCAAGAGCTGATTCATAGTGAGATCATTGATCTCAAGTACCGTCCTACATCAAATCAGACTACATACATCTTCACCAAACCCTTCACTGAGAGAAAGTTCCTTCATTTGTGAGCTTTTCTTGGGGTGCGGTTGTTGTCATCCATGGGTGGGATACTTAGTCCTTTTCTTCTTTTAATCTCTATTTTGGGGATGAGTTTTGTCCCACTAGGTTTTCTCCTTTTCTCTGGTTGTGAGAGATTTTTCTGCATTGCATTTTTACATGGGTACCTAACATGGCCTCATTTGTCAGGACCCATCTTTTATATCCTCCTAAGTTGTGCTTAACGGGGGGTGTTAGTGTAGGTCTTTATTCCTCGTTGGGTTATTTATTTTCCTATATTCCTTAGTTTTCCCTATACTTTAATTAAGCTTGCTTAGGTTATATTATGTGAGTATTAGTCTATTTGTACTCACCTTGTTAGTGTGAAAGGGGTACTTTATCTAACTAGTTCATTCTTAACTATTTCTCTACTAAAGTCCTCTTCACACTAGCTTAACTTTACATAGGGATAAGGTGGTTGAGGATTTAATGACATGAGTTGTCAAACTTTATAGGATGCCAATTTTTTTTATAATTATGTTGCATCTATCTCTCCCCTTGGCCTATATAACCAAGACATTTCCATTGTAATTTTTAAGCTAAATATGTCCTTTTTTTTGCATCCTCATACTACTATTTTGCTTCTGGAGCACTTGCATTACTCTTGTGGAGAGTAACTCTATGTTGCTATTTTGATCTTGTGTCATTTTCTTTCACAGTTTCATATCTATTTATTTGCACTAGTTTTTTGGGTTATTCATCTTTTTAGATTCTAACAGAAATAGGAGAGGTTCTTATTACTAGAAGAGCCTTTCCAAATGATAAGAAGGAGCCAACTCAAAGGAAGAATTTGTTTCATATTAGATGTAAGTGTGAAGGTAAATTTTTCAATGTTATTATTGATGGAGGTAGTACTAATAACCTTGTTTTAGAAGAAATGGTAAGTTACAGTTGCAGAGAAGAAGGCATCCAAACCCATACTAGATTGCTTGGTTGCAGAAGGACCCTAAAGCCTTGGTAAATGAACAATGTTTGGTAAAGTTCAAGATTGGAAATTACCATGATCAGGTATTGTGTGATATTATTCCTATGGATGTTTGTCATATGTTGTTAGGAAAACCATGGCAATTTGATCAACGAGAAGTACATGATGCACATGCCAACAACTATTCTTTGACAAAGGATATGGTTCGTCATAAGTTGAAGCCCTTCAAAGAGGCAAAGGAAATGGTATGCAGTAATGCAAGAATTTTTTTGGTTGATGGAAGAAAGTTCCTAGAAGATATGAGGCATGAGCATATGTGTATTGTATTGATCCCTAAAATTGATAAATAATATATTACTGATGTACTTATAGAGGTTTCAAATTTGTTGAATGAGTTTCAATCTATTATTTCTAATGACATACCTAAATGTTTTCCTCGAATGAGAAAGATTAGTCATCATACGGACTTGATTCTTGGAGCTAGTTTTCCAAAAAGGCAGCTCATCATATGACTCTAGCAGAGAGTGAAGAGTTGAACAAACAAGTGCAAGAGTTATTGTGGAAGGGATTGTTCAAAGAGAGTTTGAGTCCATGTGTAGTACCTATAGTACTAGCACCAAAGAAGGATGGAGAATGGCAGATGTGTACAGATTATAGAGCCATCAACAAGATCACCATCAAGTATAGATTACCCTTGCCAAGAATGGATGCCATTATGGATTGTTTGAGTAGAGCTAGGTAATTCACGAAGATAGATCTCAAGAGTGGATATCACCAGATCTAGACTAGAGAAGGAGATGAATGGAAGAAAATTGGGTATGTGCAAGATCATCATGGAAAAAATAGGCCCTTAAGTGGCAATTTTTTTTAAAAAAATCAGAGTTAAGAAACTTGACGTTAAAATTTGAATAACTTATTAAATTATTTAAAAAATATGTAACAATAAAATCTATAGAAAATTGAATGTAGTTTGTAAACTACTAGGGTTTTTTTTAAAAAAAAAAACTATTTGGTGAAAATTTGAAATTTCAATGCAGAGTACTTAAATTTCGGGAACAACTAAAAAGTAGGTGTCTATCTGAGCACCCTAACCCCAATAAAATGATAATATTTTTTATAATATTTTAGATATAAGTAGAGGACTCATGTCCCGATCTGATGCATATTTTTTTTGTATTTTTTTCCAATTAAATAATTAATTATGATTTTTATTAGAACTTTTAAAAATATAAAACTCATATGTCCACCACCTTAACTTGGTCAAAACTTCATGAAATTTTTTTTTTAAGAATATGACACATGTATCGATTCAAAAAATGTGATACTATTTGAAAGCTATAGATGTTTTTCAATCAGTCTATCAATCAGACTTTAGTCATAATTCAAATAAAAATGAATAATTATTATTTATTAAATTCAAAGTAAAGAATAATTTATATTGGTGGAAAGTTGAGAATCTCCTTTAAAACCATTTTGTTTCATCAATTTTAGGTTAAAAAGTCATCAACCACATACCCTACACATACCCATCATGATCCTATACATACCCAACCTTCAAAACTAAGGAGGGCTTGTACAAGTGGTTACTCATGCCTTTTGGGCTAACCAATGCACCAAGCACATTTATGCAACTTATGAATGAGGTATTGAAAGAGTTTTTAGGAAAAAAAAAATTGTTTACTTGGATGATATTTTGATTGTTGGTAATACATTGGAGGAGCCCTTGATGCATGTCCAAAGAGTTTTTGATAAGCTAAGGGAGGAGAAGTTGATTAATTTGAAGAAATGTAGTTTTTTGAAGAGAGAGTTGGTGTATCTTGGGATTTTTTGTCTCAATAGAGGGTCTCAAAATGGATCCAAAGAAGGTGAGAGATATCATTGAATGGCCTGCTCTGAGGAGTGTTACAGAGGAAAGCTCATTTCATGGTCTAGAAATATTTTATAGAAATTTTATTAATAATTTTAGTAGTATTTGTGCACCTCTAACTAAAGCAATGAGAGGGGATAGAAAAGACTTGAAGTGGACTATAGGAGATGCCAAAAATTTTGACATATTGAAGAAAGTTATTGAGCAACCTGTTTTAGTACTTCCATAGGAGCTATTTTGAGTCAAGAAAGTAAGCCTATTGCTTATTGTGATGCTAGTGGTACTGCCATAGGAGCTATTTTGAGTCAAGAAGGTAAGCATGTTGCCTATTTTAGTGAGAATTTGAATGATGCTAAGAAGAAATACACTATCTATGATTAGGATTTTTATGCTATAATTTAGGCTTTGAAGAAATGGAGACACTATTTTTTTCCAAAAGAATTTTTTTTATATACTAATTAGCAGGATTTGTAGTTCCTCAATTGTCAAGTAAATTTAAATCAAAGGAACTTAAGTGGGTTGAGTTTTTGTAGAGTTATACCTTTGTTTTAAAGCACAAGAGTGGAAAGTCAAATAGAGTTGATGATGCCTTAAGTAGAAGGTGAGATTTGTTGATAGAGATGAATATAGAGGTTGTTGAGTTGAATGAGATCAAGAGTTTGTATCCAAAAAATCCATACTTTGTAAAAGCTTGGAAGGCTTGTTTGGAATATGTTACATTGGATAGGATGAGGGGGTTGGATTTCTTAATCTTAGATGGGATGCTATTTATAGGAAGCTAGTTTTTTATTCCAACGAGTTCTATGAGAGAGAATCTAATGAGGAGAAGCATAGTGGGGGATTGGCTAGACATTTCATTTGAAATAAGGCCATTGCTCTTGTCAGTGAGAATTATTACTAGCCACAGTTACTACAAGATGTGAAGAAGTTTGTACAAAGTTGCAAAGTATGTTAGATGGTGAAAGGAACAAGTTAGGATACTAGATTGTATCATCAATTACCTGTACCTGAGAGGCCATTGGAGGATATTAGCATGAATTTTTTTCTTGGATTACGAAGGACACAAAGAGGGCATGATTCCATATTTGTGGTGGTGGATATATTTTCAAAGATGGCACATTTCATTCCATGTCATAAGACCAGTGATGATGTTCATGTTGTAGACTTGTTTTTCAAAGAGATGGCGAGACTACATGGTCTACCAAAGATTATAGTTTCAGAAAGAGATACCAAATTTATTTGTTATTTCTAGAGCACATTATGGAAGAAGTTGAAGACAGATTTGAAGTTTAGTTTTGCACACCATCAATAGATTGATGGAAAAACACAGGTGGTGAATAGATGTTTGGATAACCTACTAAGATGCTCACTAGGAGATAAGCCTAAGGGATGGGATTTGATTATACCTTAGGAAGAATTTTCTTATAATAATTTTGTCAATAGGAGCACTGGTAAATTAACATTCCATATTGTGTATGGGAGTATTCCAATGACTACTTCTAAACTCAGGAAGATGGGTAAGGGGGAAAAGATTAGGGTTGAGGCTAAAGATTTTGTTAAGCACCTAAAGAATTTGCACGAAGAGGTGAAGAAACAAATAAATAAAATGAACTCACAATATAAAGCTCAGGCAGATCATAAAAGGAGGTATAAGAAGTTCCAAGGAGGAGATGAAGTTATGGTTCATTTATGAAAGGAAACGTTTCCAGTTTGTACATACAAGTTAAAGATGAAGAAGTTTGGACCATTAAGATCTTGAAGAAGCATGATTCAGGAAATGCTGATGAGGTAGAGTTTCCTAGTGGAATAAATATTTCTCCTATGTTCAACATTGCTGGTTTGACAGAGTATCATGAAGGTGATATAGAGGAGGGGCTGATAAAAGAATAGTGGAAAATTCCAGCACCTATTTCAGAGAAGGAAGATATGGAAGAAATCTTGGATAGTCATGTGGGTAGAAGCACAAGAAACATGTCATATGCAGAGTACCTGGTGAAATGGAGAGGAAGTCCCATTGAAGATTCGTCATGGTTCTTAGAGGTTGAGGTTAACCATCTTGGTTTCCCTCTAACTCTTGAGAAATGATAGGGTCACTTTTCAAATTACCCTGGGTGTCTAATATAGGAGCATCCAAAAGTATAGGGAAATCTTGTATCACCCAAATTTTTTTTTTCTTTATTTTCATTAGTTTTTTTGAGTCCCATGATGGCACTTAAGGGGTGTAAGACATTCAATCGTCAAAAATAGCAAAAAGTGGTAACATACTATTTTTAGTAAGTCAATCTAAATAGGCTTGTATGGATGTGAACATTTACCCCAAGGAGAAGAACTAACAAAAAATTGGCCATGAAAGAATCACCTCAATACCCTACACGGTTTGGGAGAAATTAAATTTTTCATCATGGGAAATTTCTCCAATGTAGCTTCAAATTCAGATATGAAGACTTTAGAAGCCTCAAAATAGGTTGAAAGGTTGTTGAATCAACCTACAATTAGTTCATGTGTTGTAGAGATTTCTGAGAGCTTTCCAATGATATGCAATAATATAAAATTAGAAACCCAAATCAAATGTTATGGCCCTATGAAGTTGACCCTCTAAAAAGTGAATTTCATTAAAATTTCTTCCTAGGCCAAAAATCAAATGACGAGACTTTTGGTGCCAAAACAAAAGGGAAAGTTAAACTTTTTAGAACATTCTAGGATAGTTATTGGGTAAAATAAAAAGGGTTGAGTGGGGGTTGTAGAAGGTGGCTCCAATAGTGCAGATTTTGGGCTCTGAATAATATATTTTATTTTTAGAGTTTATTTTGTTGTAATGAATCAAGTGCATGAGGCTATAGCATGTAATTTTTGAATCTATAATTTCATTATCTAAAAAGAATTGAAAGTGGGTTATTTTTCTATCTTGCATCTTCTGTGCTGGTATCTATTGTTGTGATTTTTGTGGTTTCGGGTGGCTTGGCCCTCATCAATTTGCATCTCAATTTTAGGATGTAAAAGACCAAACATCTCAAGTCATGTTAGTTGTTTGATGGAAGGATAAAATAATGCATTTGTCTTAATATTGTTAAGGAAATCATGTATAAAGTTGTTCATGTTGTCATCATGTTCTCAATTGATGTCAATTTCATGAGGAGGAAATGTGTTAGGCACTAATTGAGCATGAGTGGGTTCAATTTCATTAGGATCATTTGTGAAAACATAACTTGGCACATCGACTAATGATTTCAAGTACATCCCAAACTTACCAAAGAATATATCCATGATGGAATGAAAGACTAATAATTGATTGATTTAGAATCCAAGAGACCTGAAGATTATTTGATTTCAATTTGATGTTTACAAATGTACTTGAAAAGAAACCAATTTTGAAGAGATTACCAATGACAATAATTATCCTAAACTGAAATAGCAATGTAAAGACAACAACCAAAAGCATAGATGACAATATTTTAATGTTGTAAAATATAGATTCAAATCTAACAAGGGACTAATACTTAGGGTTTTTGACAGTTTTAGATAGTGAAAAACAAAGCACAAAATACCTAGAAATCTAGAAGAAAAGACCTATTTAGGGACTAAATCACCCAAATATATGAATGAGTCCCAAATTAGGGTTTTCAAGCTTGAATTAGAAAATTGTGAGTTGATTTTAATGTTTTTGGGTTGTATGTTCAATTAACTATTTACAATTACATATTTTCAAAGAAATTAAATGATGCAAAATGCAACCTATATGCACTTTTCACTAATATAATATTTGGAATCCATAAATGCAATTCAACTAATATAAATCTAATGTAAATTTAATGCAATACTAGATCTAGGACTACAATGTTCTCCAAATTAGAAATTCAATGGGCCAAAGGTCTAGTTCACCAAAATGAACACAAAGGAAATGGGTGTCCCACCTTTTAGGAGATGGAACTTGGACCTATTTTGCACTTTAATTCATTAGGAAACCTTGATCCCTCAACCAAGTGGCTTGATTGAGGAATGGATAGGGGATTCCTATTAAAATTGGATGGGGGTTTACCATTAAATGAGGCTTCAAATGAGAAATACAAAAAATAATGCACAAAACCTAGAAACCTAAAAGCATGAAATTAGATTGGAAAACAAAATGAAACCCAAAAATACCTAGAGGAGTGGAGAGGCAAAAAAAAGGTTTGTAAAACCTTGGAAATCTACTCTTTGAAGTACACTAGGAATGATATGCTAGGCTAGGTGATTTAGTCCTACTAGATAGGGTTTTTGGGAAAAATATCAAATCTTCTAATGACTAATCAAGATATTAGAAAAGGTGGAAAAAGGGGTGTATTGAGACTAATATGCCCATTTGGGAAATTTAGTCATGTTCCTAGGGTTTAAATGATACTTTTGTAGCCTCTAGTGGTCTTTTGTTGCTTCCTTCCTATCAAATCTTTAAGTCTGAAAGTCTGAATTCTTGCCTATAGGTGAGTTTTTGTGAAGATGACAACTTCTTGACAACTTTGACAACTTTTGCAACTTTTCCTTCAAAGTATCTTCAAGCTCCAATTAACCTAGATCTACAAACACACATCAAGAGATAAAAATTTATTTTCTTAGGGAATAGAGGTTTTCCTTCATCAAACCCCGTTTTGGTCATTAAACCTAGAAATGAAATGAAATAGCAGGAAGGAATGATGAATGAACAAATGCAATGTTGTAACTCACCAAAACCTTGAGACAAAGGCTTCAAACTTGTGTGAAATGGCTCCAAGGGATGTGGATCTTGACTCTTGATTGAATGCTTAAAAATTTGAATTCAATGTTTTCTTGAATCGTAAAACGTACATCACAAATGTTATCTCACAAACACACATGATGCATGAGGACTTTGAGATGATTCTTTTATATTGAGTTTAGCTCCAAATGCTTGATTATTTTCTCTTGAACACTCTGGTAAACACTATAATTCTCTTTAGGATACTTGATTCAAAATCGACAGCTTGTTAGAATTGCTTAGGAGAAACTTAAAGAAATGACCTTGTATTTATGCTTGTTTATGCCTAATTTCTTGAAATTACAATACTACAAGCCAATATTCGGAAATTGAATCTAAGGATAATAAAATCGCACTAGGAATTTGAATTAAAATAGGTCCTAGGTTAAAGTGGGACTCATACGCCAAGTTAGGAATATGAGTCCCAAAGGCTTAAACCTAAGACACATACTTTGAGGAGTGTTATGCTTAATGAGTCATTTGAAATCAAGTCCTAAGACCTAGGGAGGACCCATACACCCCATTGTGTGTATGATTCCTATATCCATAAATTTGGAACATATAGCCAAAAACATTAAATTATGATTTGTCATTTATGAAATGTCTCAAATATCCTTAGAAAAATGCATTTAATTCAACTTGTGGATGCAAAATAGGACCAATTAAGACATAAATAAATCAAATTTTAATGAGGACCCAACACAAGTGTGAAAATGAAAATGGAATCATTTTTCCATACTACAACCATACACATATTTCATGTTTTAGATTTCTATTTATCATCAAGGTTTAATTACGAAACTTGGGGTTTGACCAAGGAAAACCCTTATCAACCAAAAAACATCAAAATTGTTTTGTAGATTTTTTATAGATCTATATTTGAGAGTGGGATTTAAAGTTACAGGAAGGAATTGTAGGTTTGGAGCTTTAGTTTTAGTTTTAGATTTTTTTGGAAGATCCTGCTAGGGCCCAATCCCCATAAAGTGAAAGAGTTCTTGTTAGGTTTACAAAGGCAACAAGTTTTCACAGTTTATAAACTTGAAGTTCAAATTCAAAGTTTTTTGTGAAAGCATACCAAAACCCATTTACCATGGGGTGAATGAGTCCTTGTTAGGGTTGTAAAAACAAGTTTTGATAGGTGCACAACATTTGTTACCCTAAGTTTCTTTAGAAAATTTACTATTTCCTTCTATTTTATGTTAAAATCTTTGATGCACTTTGTAGATCTAAATTTTGAGTTGTTTTTCTATTTCAAATCTTTCTCCCCAAAGTTCTATTTGACATTAAACCTCATCCTAGAAAAAAGGGAAATTTGTAAATTCACATCTTGGGTTAACTCACCTAAAGGTTGCAAGTCAATTCTTGGTGTGGATCTCATTTCCTAGTGAATTGAGGAAAATAGGACCCCCTTTGTCTCTTTACTTTTGGAAACACCCTATTTTTCTTTTATTTCAATATATATAGAAGTAATATTATGTATATATATATATTAATGTATATTTAATATCAAGGAATGATTTTATATATGTATAATATATTGAAAGTATTTTGAAATGTTCTAAAATAAAGATAGGAACATTTTTATAGTGCATCCATATAAAATATATTGGCCTAATTTTACATACACATCACATAAAGCACATAAATTAAGCATGAAATCCAACTAAACAATGTTAAATGATGCACATATCTTAAGGAAAGTGCATGAGTTAGGATAAGACTACACTGCCATATAAAATGAAAGAGAAACTCAACACATAGGTAGTGGACCCTATATTAGGGAAAGTCATGAATAAAGATGAGAAATGCAATATTTAAGTTTTGTACAGATATATGCATAAGGAATTAGTCAAAAACCTTTAAACAACAAGTAAAATTTATAAAAGCAAGTCAAAATTGTGTCACCAAAAAATGTATACTTGATATTTTTGTGCTCACTTGAGTCTCTCTTATGGACTATGGCTTGATTTTTCCTAGATTTAATGTTGTAATGTGTCCAACACATTCAAATTAGGTCTTGGACCCTTGTGAATCATTAAAGAATTCTAGGATGTCTTATAAAAGTGTTGCGAACTGTTGTAACCCACTTTCACACTTTTCTAGGACTCTTTATCATTATTCACTTAAATAACCCCATTTTATCACTTACCAAGTCTTATTTCAAAGTTTTGTAAAGAGTTGTAACAAACTCTCATGATTTTCTAGACTTGTCATCACTAATTCAACCCTTTCTCATGTTTATATGACCCCTTAATGCACTTTACATCCATAAATAAGTGTATTTTTGAGGATATTATTGTTAGACCTTATTTAATGCACTTCAATATTTGAAACACAGTAAAATTTCCCTTGTGGGACCAAGTCACCACCTAGGGTGACTTAGTCTCACTGGGGACAAAAATCAAAATAATTTTAATTTCTTGGCGAGATTTTATTCTCTTACCCTTGAGGTCAGCCTATGATGTGTTATTTTCATAAATTAATGGAAAATAAAGTATAAATAAGGGTTTTTCTCCTCATATTGTATCTCCTACAATCTTCTAATTTCCATTTCAACATTCAAGCAATTTTCAAGCATTTTAAGCACTCTAAGCATATTCAAGTCATCCATTGAAGCACTTCATTGCAAATATTCATATTTCTACATCAAGGGTTTGGTAAGTTCATGACATAATTGCATGTTTTTTATTTATCATTTTCTTCTCACTTCATTTCATTTCAATTCATAGGGTTTGATTACCAAAGTGGGGTTTGACCAAGGCAAAACCCTATACTCCAACCCTTAACCATTTTCCCCCTCTTTGCATGTGTGTAGGTCTTGTATACAAATTTGTCAAACAAGAAAGTGTCAAAAAGGTGTTTTCCATCCATCAAAGTCATAAAAGTCAACAAAGCCCTAATTGAAGCTTGGAGACCTTTTTCAGCCCGTTTTCTATAGAATCAGGATCAAACACCTATCAAGAAAGAAAGTGAAGACCAAAAGCTATAGAATCCTATTCTGAAATTCTAGAAATTCCAAGGTGGAACAAGTCACCATCTATGGAAAATTAGTCCCACTGCTAGGCCTAAAAGATGATTTTTACATTTCTGAGTACCCATTTGGCATATTTCCATTTCGATAGATTTTCCTCAAAACTAGACTAAGTCGCCTAGCTTGGCATAAGTGTCCTAGTCAACATTTCAAGTTAGCTCTGCAGGATTCTAGAACCTCTCTACATCAAATTCTAGATTCTAGGTGCAACTCTCTAGTTCTATTTAATTATTTCATCATTTACTTACATTCTTAGACCTATTTTTGCATACTTCACTATGTTTTCTAGCACTTTGCATTTCTTAGGTTTAACATCAATAAATTATTTATTTTCAGTTTATTACATTAGTACATTACATTTAGATACATTGCATTGATTTTCCATTAATCTTGAGTGTAGAGATTAGCATTTTTGGTCCATTTCTCTCCTTTTATTTAGAAAACCCTAAAAAAGTTAGAGAACCCTTGGACACCCAAAAACGTTGTCCACATTTTGGTGAACTTGACTTTCGAACTTTTTTGCTTATGATTTTAAGAGCATCCTAGGTTTAATTTTCATTAGAATTGCATTGGGTGTTTCATTGTTTAACTTGCATCCTAGGGTTTTAAAAATTGCATAAGTGAAAATATCATATAGCTTGCATTTATTCATTTTACTTCCTTGGAAAACAACAAAAATTTTGCATTTTCATACTATAGTTGCATTTTCACATATGAGAAACAGCAAATTGCATTCAAAATTTCTAAAAAATAAAAATAAAAATCATCACTAGGACTAATTCGCCACACTGGGAAACTTAGTCCTCCTACACATTTTGCACTGTAATTTTTGGAATTTTCTATCCATTTTCTACATTTTTTTTTTCTATTATTGTATTTAGTCATACTTTCTAGATTTGTTGTTTATTGTATTTAGATTTCTTGCATCATGGATTTTTTCTTTAATAAGTTTTGGTTGTCATTAAAATCTTTAGTGGACATGTCAAATTGTGCCTTTGGAGTTGATCCTAATGACCTTGATCTTCCTCATGCTCCTTCAACTCCTCATGAATTTCCTCCTCATGCTGTTGGCATCATTTTAGAAGATGATGATAGCATGAATATGTTCTTAATTGAATGTCTTGACAACCTTGAAGCCAATGCATCCTTTTATCCATTGATGAAACAATAATTACTTCCTACCATATCACCTATAGACACATTTGGATACCTCCATCTTGAAACAAATGAAGGACCTAAGTTCCCTCCACAAGGTGGACCTAGTTCCTCTTATTACCACACAACTCGTTAAGCATTCTATGATAACAAAGTTACCAACAAAAAAATCAACCTTGAAGAAACTTATGGAGAATTTTTTACCATCTTAAGCAAACAAGGTTTTGACACAACAACTGAACATAACATTCATCAAATTTTATAACAAAGAGCAAAAAATGAAAATACAATAGGGCTAGGCAATCAAGATCCTCCTCATGACAGCAAGCCTCTTGTAGAATATTAGATACTTCGTGATGATGGCACAATGATCTTTAATTCCCCCCTTGATATAAATGTTTTGCTTCCTCATGAACAACCTCTACATGATACCAATGACAAGGATGATAGGATCCCCTTGGGTCCTCTTCCTCCTTCAATTCATGAATAGGGCGAATCTAGTAAATGCAAACGACCTTACAAGTTGAAAAAGAAAAAGTTTCCTCTCCATCCACCACTTGAATGTGAAAGGAAATTACAAATCCTTCTATAAAAAGAACTCATTTTATTACCACATATGAATAGGTTGGTAATCTATCCTAAAGATGCTAATGTTCCACATTGTGCATATCATTGTGTTCTAGGACATCGAAGCGATGAGTGTCATCAATTGAAAGAAATATTGAGAAAGTATCATTTTGATGGCAATAATTGCTATCCAATAAATCCTTAAACCATTACCAATTCCCCTCATCATGTAATAGTTAAAAAATATTCTCTTCTCACTATTACATAATATTTCCCATCACCTATCTCGATTCATTATTTCCTTGCAATCAGTAGGGTCAAGAAGTTAATAGCCTTGTCCTACTAATGCATTTGTCCTTGTCCCTTAGCTATGTTTTTCACCTTCCACTTATCCTGACTGAGAATGGGAGGTTGATGACTCACTTGATAGTTGACTTGCATTTGCATTCCTAGTATTTTGCATTTTCTTTTCTTTTTCTTCAATGTACGTATCTTGTTCCCCCTGATGTGATGTTTGATGTTCTCTCTCTTTGTGACATTCTTCTATTTGTACCTTCATTCTTCTCTATGGCGTACATAACTTTTTCCTTTTCTCCTTTGTTTTGTGTTTTCCTTTAGGGGATGACACAAAACATTGAGACACCCTATATATCTTCCATGTTGACCCAAAAGGCCCCTTTTTCTTTTTCTTTTCCCTTTTCATTGTTTTGTGTTTTTCCTTTTGGGGACGATGCAAGACATTAAGACCGAAATGTCTCCTTCATGTTGACCCAAAAAAATTTCCATTTTCATTTGTATTTTCATTTTCCTTTGCTTGTGTTTTTCTTTTGGGGATGATGCAAGGCATTGAGAAAGTAATGTCTCTTCCATGTTGACCTAAAACATATTTTCTTTTTCTTTTTCTTTTTGCTTTCTTTGTGTCATTCTTCTAGTTCTATGTGTATTTGGAGAATGATGATAGTTCTAAGCTCTTTGATCAAAACATTGTAGCAATGAACATACTAACCCAAAATCCATAGATCCCTTATGTGTTTTGTGTGTTCCTTTTTGGGGGAAACCCCTCTTTCTTTTCTTTCTTTCCTTTCACATGATGTAGCCTTACTAAAAAATGTATGACTTGGCATAGGGGCTTTCCAAGTTGGATCTCATGTCATGTTTTTGTTTGAATTTTTCCTTCACTACTTTAAAGCAATTGCTCACAGAATGACGTGCAACAATTACTTTAAAGTAGGGGCATACATTGACATTATTCATTATTCATTTTTTCTTTCTTGGTTCTTAGTGCAGCCTTGTTACTTTATACAATGTGTTTGTGACTTTGTTGATGACATTGGGTGTGATGTCTTTCATGAGCATGATTTATCTTAGCATATTGCATTCCTCTTGGTGGCCTAATGCGACACATTACATCCCCTAAGTTGCGAATATTCTATTATTTTATTGGTCCTCTCTTGCAGACATTAGACACAATGTTACCTAAGGTAAAGACCTCACATGAACTTAACAAAACTTAGTTGAACATATCTTTTTCATGTTGCATTTTGCATTTTTATATGGCCACCTTGCATAACAATACTTTCATGCCTATGGTGCTATTGCATTTTTTTCATGAGTTATAAGCATATGAAGCTTTGCTTGTCTCATGAAGCATGAAATGAAATTGTCCTTTGTGACGCCTTATTAAAGTTATCAAGAGGCATTAATTTAGTATGGTTGAGCAGGAAAGTCCATTCTAAGGCATTAATTTTCCTCATAGCCACTAGTTTGTGTGAGTACATACCAACCATGAGCGTATGATTCTCACCTCTTGGCCCTACTCACCCCATGGACAACTAAAAGTTCCATGGCCCTAGAGTGAGTATACTTGGGCCCTCTCACCCAGTAGAAAACCATGAGTCCCTTCGTCTTAAAGTGATTAAACATTTATTTTTCCAAACAAATAGACTAGATCTGATCTACAACAAGCTGGAAAAATGATCGAAGCTTTCTTTCATCATTTTTCATCATCTTCATGTGTGTTTGTTTGCATTTATGTTTGTTTTTCCATGAGATCTTGATCTTGGGGGTTTGATCATCCCTCTTTATTATTGTTGTCTCATGTTACTAGAATCAATACATTTGGATCCCTCTCGATGTACATGTTGGGATACTTTAGTGTGAGTTTGAAGCAAGTTCATGGTCTCACTAAAGTGGGGGCTTAATGTGTTACCAAAAAATGTATAGTTGATACTTTTGTGCTCACTTGAGACTCTCTTATGGACTTTGGCTTGATTTTTCCTAGATTTAATGTTGCAATGTGGCCAACACATTCACATTAGGTCTTGGACCCTTGAGAATCATTAAAAAATTCTAGGATGTCTTGTAAAAGTGTTGTGAAGTGTTGTAGCCCACTTTCACACTTTTCTAGGACCCTTTTATCATAATTCAATTAAATAACCCCTTATTATCACTTACCAAGTTTTATTTCAAAGAGTTGTAAATATTTTTAACAAACTCTCACACTTTTCTAGACCTTTCATCACTAATTCAACACTTTCTCATGTTTAAATGACCCCTTGATGCACTTTCCAACCATACTTAAGTGTATTTTTGAGGATTTCCCTATTAGAAATTGATGAGGGCGTAGCCCGAGACTTAGAAAATAACCCACAAACAAGAGAATAATTTTATTATTCAGAAAATGGAGCTTCTTACATGTAGAGTATCTCAAATCCCTAGGTTCTACAACACATGCAAGTTACAGAAAGCTATAGAATCACCCTTTCGCAATATGCGAGCTTGTCCCCAAAAAGTTACCCAAAAATTAGAAACCTGCCCATAAATAGAGCTCCTCTTAAGTTTGGAGCCAAAACAACATTCAAATTTGAGTTTAGGTGGTTTGGCGCCAAAAATTTACAACATGAAGTTCAAATTTCAAAAGAGCATTTGCAATTGTATCTTCTAGAAAGTGTGCCAACTTCCTAGGGCCATAACTTTTGATCCAGGACTCTGATTCACGAACCGTTTGAACCGTTGGAAAGGTCACAAAGTCAATAACATGCTTGAAATCCATTATGCCAATTTTGGCAAGTTTTAGGGTTGATCCGGGAAATCTAAGTTCCTCAAATCTAACTCGAAATACTTTTAGGTGCAAATCTAGGTAACTAAAACTACAATTTCTTTCCACTCAGGAATAGAAAATAGAAACCATAAATTGGGAATTTCATTATAACAAAAAAGGTATCCAAAAATGTAAAAACATCTAAAAACTGAGAAACTTGAAATTTAACTATTTTTGGGTGATTGAAGATTGCCCTTACACCACTGGATGCTCCTACATCAGACACCCAGGGTAATTTGAGAAGTGACCCCGTCACGTCTCAGATGGTGGAGGAAAAACCCAAATGGTCAACATCTTCCTTAGGCAACTAGGATGAATCTTCAATAGGCCTTCCTTTCCATTTCACTAGATATTCTTCATACTGCCTGTTCCAAGTACTCCTTCCCACATGACTATCCATGATTTCTTCAATCTCCTCCTTTTCTGAAGTAGGTGCAGGAATCCCACACTGTTCCATCATTGGTACTTCCTTTGCACCACCTTCATGATACTCTATCAAATATGAAATGTTGAACACAAGGGAAATGTTGAATCCATCCAACAACTCTACCTCATATGCATTCCATGAATCATGCCTCTTCAAAATTTTATAGGGACCGAACTTCTTCATCTTCAATTTGTTATATGTTCCCACTAGAAACCTTTCTTTCCTCAAGTGGACCATCACTTCATTACCAATCTGAAACTCGTTATACCTCCTCTTCTGATCTGCCTTAGCCTATACTACATATTCATCTTGTTAATATGTTCTCTTACCTTCTCATGTATATCCTTGATGTGTTCTGCAAAATCTTCGGCTTCAACACTTATTTTCTTCTCTTGGTCCATCTTCCTCAATTTTGGAGTTGTTCTAGGGCTACCTTCATACACAATTTGGAATGGTGATCTACCAGTGCTTCTATTGACGAAATTGTTGTAAGAAAATTTTTCCTGGGGTAAGATCAAGTCCCATCCCTTGGGTTTATCTCCTACCAAACATCTTAGTAGGTTACCCAGACTCTTGTTAACAACCTCTATCTTCTCATCTGTTTGTGGATGGTGTGCAAAACTGAACTTCAACTCTGTCTTTAGCTTCTTCCATAAGGTCCTCCAAAAGTACCCCACAAATTTGGTGTCACGATCTGAAACAATACTCTTTGGCACCATGTAGCCTCACCACCTCTTTGAAGAACAAGTCAGCAATGTGGATTGTATCATGGGTCTTCTGACATGGAATGAAATGTGTCATCTTCGAAAACCTATCAACCACCACAAAGACTGAATCATTCCCTCGTTGTGTCCTTAGTAAACCAAGAACAAAGTCCATATATATCCTCCTATGGCCTCTCTGGTATAGGTAAGGGCTGATATAAGCCTGTATTCTGACTCACTCCTTTAGCCATCTGACATACCCTGCAGCTTTGTACAAACTTTTTCACATAATGTGACAACTGAGGCCAATAATAATGCTCACTAATAATGGCAATGGTGTTATCCCAACCAAAATGTCCTGCCATTCCTCCACTATGCTTCTCCTTTATCAGGTTATCCCTCATGGAACTCCTCAGGATACACAATTGACTTCCCTTAAATAACATGCCATCCTAGATTATGAAATCTAGCCACCTTGTCCTGTCCACTGTAACAGGTTCCTTGCAAGCTTTCCAAGCCTCTGCAAAATTAGGATCTTCTGTGTACAATGTCTTAAGTTCATTGAACCCAACTACTTCAATCTACATCTTTGTCATCAATGTATGCCTCCTACTTAAGGCATCTGCAACCCTATTTGACTTCCCACTCCTATGTTTCAAAACAAAGGTATAACTCTGCAAAAACTCTACCCATTTCATATGCCTCTGATTTAATTTTCCCTGACTATTTAGGTACTGCAAGGCCTGATGATCAGTATATAGAACAAATTCCTTTGGAAACAAATAATGTCTCCATTTCTTTAATGCTTGAACTATTGCATAAAATTCTTGATCATATACAAAATACTTTCTCTTGGCGTCATTTAACTTTTCACTGAAATAGGCAATGGGCTTACCTTCTTGGCTCAACACTGCTCCAATGGCACAACCAATGATAACAATCCACTGAAACACCTTGTTGAAAACTGGAAGGCTAGAACAGGTTGCTCTGTCACCTTCTGCTTCAACAGTTCAAAATTTTTGCCACTCCACTGCTCCACTTAATTCTTTTCTATCCCCTCTCATTGTTTCAGTCAGGGGTCCACAAATACTACTGAAATTTCTAATGAACTTTCTATAAAAACTAGCCAAACCATGGAAAATCTCACCTCGGTAGTAGTTCTTGGGGTAGGCCATTCTAGAATAGCCTTCCACCTTCTCTCTGAGTCCATCTTGAGACCTTCTGCTGAGACAACAAACCCCAAGTACACTAACTTCCTCTTCACAAAACTGCACTTCTTCAGATTAATCAACAAGTTTCTCTTCTCTTAACTTCTCAAAGGCTCTCCGAATATGCATTAGATGCTCATCCAACGTCTTACTGAAAATCAAAATATCATCTAAATACACAATAACAAAACTTCCCAGAAATTCTTTTAGTACCTTGTTCATTAGCCGTATGAATGTTATTAGTGCATTGGTTAGCCCAAAAGGCATGACTAACCACTCGTACAAGCCCTCTTTGGTCTTGAAGGTAGTCTTCCATTCATCTCCCTCTCGAATCCAGATGGTGATATCCACTCTTCAGATCAATCTTTGTGAAGTACTGGGCTGCACTCAAACAGTCCATTAGGTCATCCATCCTTGGTAGGGGAAAGTTTTACTTGATTTTTATCTTGTTTATGGCTCGGGAATCTATACACATCCTCCACTCCCCATCCTTCTTTGGTGCTAGTACTACAGGTATAACACATGGACTCAAACTCTCCCGTATCAAACCCTTTCTCAACAACTCTTGAACTTGTTTGTTCAACTCATTATTTTCTACTGGAGTCATTCTATGAGCTACCTTAGTTGGAAAACTAGCTCTAGGAATCAAGTCAATATGATGACTAATCTTCCTTATTGGTGGTAAACCCTTAGGTACATTATTAGAAACAATATCTTGAAACTCATCCAACATCCTAGAAATTTCTTCTAGAACCTTATCACTATCCTCCTTACTCACTTTAGGAATCAATGCACAACACACATGCTCATGCTTCATACCTTCTAATTTTTTTCTTCCATCTACATAACAAATTCTAGCACTATTGTATACCTTTTCTTCGGTCTCCTTCAGGGGTTTCAACTTGTGACAAACTACATCCTTTGTCAAGGAATAAGTTTTTGCATGGCCATCATGTATAGCTCACCTATCGAACTGCCATGGCCTCCCCAACAACATGTGACATGCATCCATGGGGATGATATCACAAAGTACCTCATCATGGTAGCTCCCGATCTTGAACTTTTTTAGGCACTACTCATTGACCAAAACTTTGTGGTCCTTCTACAACTAGGCAATCCAATATGGATGCAGCTGCCTTTCCCTCTTCAACTTCAACTTTGTGACCATTTCTTCTACACCAGATTATCAGTGCTCCCACCATCAATAATGACATCACAACATTTTCCTTCACACTTGCACCTCGTGCGAAATAGATTCTTCCTCTATTCTGGTTCCTTTTCCTTAGTCACCAGGGCTCTCCTAATCACTAGGGCTTCTCCCCTCTCAGCATCATCTGAATGTTCAGATTGGGCCCCCTCATCTGCATGCGCAACCCTTCCGTGACATTCTAGCCTTTTTTCTGCCCTTCCTTGGTGTTGTGGACATTCATAGGCTCGATTCCCTTACACTGGAAACACGTTCCTTTGAAACCACCTCTTCTAGATCCTTTTCCACATCTCCCTTGTCCTCTACCTCTTTGATCACCACTATTTTGATCACGAGGGCAGTAGAAGTTATCATTCCTTTGGCTTTGGCTGGTAACCACATCTTCACTTTTCTTTTCATCATCATTTCAGCTTCCTGAAGGTCTTCCACTACCCCTTCCACTTTGACCTCCTCGTCCTTTTTTCTTTCCATCAAATATTTTGTTTAGCTTCTCTTCCACCTTTAGAGCAAACTAATACACTTCCTCAATGGTGGTCATTCTAACTAGGCTTAACTCCTCCTAAATGCTCTGTCGTAACCCATTAAGATATCGGGCTACCTTCTCCTTATTGGCCTCTATGTGACCCGTTCTGATGATTATCTTGTGAAAATATTCAATATATTCTTTCACAGATCTGCTTCCTTGCTTCAACCCTTGCAATTTCTTCAATAGATCTAACTCATAGTCCACTGGTATGAACTACTTCTTCAGTTTCTCTACCATGCGATCCCATTTGGTGATCTTTCCTTTTCCTCTTCAATTTTTTTCCAATTGGACCTCTTTCCACCAAATAATGGCATGGCCCTTCAGCTTCATTTTCACAAACTTAACTCGATCTGGGTCCTCTATTTCCTCATACTCAAAATATTCTTCTAGCTTGTTGATCCAGTCGATCAACTCTTCCGGGTTCAGACTTCTGGAATAACTAGGGACTTCTGCTCTGGGTCTTTTCCTGATCTTTGAAATGGCCCTTATTAGCCACATTTGGTCTTGATCAATTGCTTCTTCTTCCTCTTCTACATTTGTACCTTCTTCCTCTGCTTCATCCTCACTTTCCTCCCTTGGGTTTGACCCCCTTCTCAACCGCTCTTGTAATGTGTCAATCTGTCTCTGGAGGGCTGCTAGTGCATCTCTTCCACCAACATTTCTACCACCTCAGCCCCACTGGCACCACCATGCCTACTAGGCATCACTCTTGGAGGCATCTTTCTTGACCTCGACCCACAACCACAATCCTGGTGCGAACTGCCTCACGATCGGCGATCTGTCCACACGCTCAAGAAAACATCGCTCTGATACCACTTAATGAGGGCAACCTAAGACTTAGAAAATAACCCACAAACAAGAGAATAATTTTATTATTCAGAAAATGGAGCTTCTTACATGCAAAGGATCTCAAATCCCTAGGTTCTATAACACATGCAAGTTACAGAAAGCTACAGAATCACCCTTTCGCAATATGCGAGCTTGTCCCCAAAAAGTTACCCAAAAATTAGAAACCCACCCATAAATAGAGTTCCTCTTAAGTTTGGAGCCAAAAGAACATTCAAATTTGAGTTTAGGCGGTTTGGCGCTGAAAATTTACAACATGAAGTTCAAATTTCAAAAGAGCATTTGCAATTGTATCTTCTAGAAAGTGCGCCAACTTCTCGGGGCCATAACTTTTTATCCAGGACTCCGATTCGTGAACCGTTTGAACCGTTGGAAAGGTCACAAAGTCAATAGCGTGCTCAAAATTGTTACATTGATTTTAGAAAGTTTTAGGTCCAATCCAGGAACTCTAAGTTCCTCAAATCTAACTCAGAAGATTTTCAGGTGCAAATCTAGGAAACTAAAACTGCAATATCTTTCCACTCAGGAATAGAAAATAAAAACCATAAATTGGGAATTTCATTATCATGAAAAGGGTATCCAAAAATTTAAAATACATCTAAAAACTGAGAAACTTGAAATTTAACTATTTTTGGGTGATGCAAGATTGCCCTTACACCACTGGATTCTCTTGCATCAGAAATTATTTAATACACTTTAATTTCTCCTGATATTGTATCTCCTACAATCTTCTAATTTCCATTTCATCATTCAAGCAATTCTCAAGCATTCTACACACTCTAAGCATAATCAAGTCATCCATTGGAGCACTACATTATAGATCTTTAGATTTATACATCAAGGGTTTGGCAAGTTTATGAAATTGCATGTTGTTTATTTACCATTCTCTTCTCATTTCATTTCATTTCATAGGGTTTGATTACCAAAGTGAGGTTTGACCAAGGTAAACCCCTATACTCTAACCCTTAACACTTTTTACCCCCTTTGCATGTGTGTTTGTAGGTCTTGTATGTAGATTTGTTAAAGAGGAAAGTGCCAAAAATGTTTTTTTCCATCTGTTAAAGTCATCAAAGTCAACAAAGCCCTAATTGAATCTTGGAGACCTTTTTTAGCCCATTTTTTGCAAAATCAAGCCCAGACACCTACTAGAAAGGAATGTGTAGACCAAAAGCTACAAAATCCTATTCCAAAATTCCAAAAATTCCCAAGTGGAATAAGTTACCATCTATGGAGAATTAGTCCCACTTCCTGGCCTACAAATTATTTTTTACATTTATGAGTACCCATTTGGCAGATTCTCATTTTGGCAGATTTTCCCTGAAACTGGACTATGTCGCCTAGCTTGGCGCAAGTGTCCCAATCAGCATTTCTAGTCAAATCTGTAGGATTCTAGAGCCTCTCTAAATCAAATTCCAGATTCTAGGTGCACCTCTCTACTTCTATTTAATTCTTTCATCATTTACTTACATTCTTAGGTGTTTTTGCATACATCATTGTGTTTTCCAGCACTTTGCATTTCTTAGGTTTAACATCAATAAATTATTTCTTTTTCAATTTATTGCATTAGTATATTACATTTCGATACATTGCATCCCTTTTCAATTAATTTTGAGTATATACATTAGAATTTTGGGTCTATTTCTCTCCTTTTAGGTAAAAAACCCTACAAGAGTTAGAGAACCCTTGGGCACCCAAAATCATTGTCCACAAACACAAATGCATAGAGTTTGAAATAGAATAGGAACTCATGTTTCCATGAATTAAATAAGGAATATAGTTTATACATTTTAAAGAGATTAAATATAAATTCTAACAACTAGAATAAGTCTTTGGTAGTGCTATGTTTTTAGGTGCTATGATATGAATATGTGGTGCCAAGTTTGAAATGTGTGAGGCAAATAAGAAGTCAAAAACCATGCTACGTATATATACAAAATTTTGTTAAATATTAAACTTAGTCAATGAAGTGTTGGAAAAAATATGAGAGGGTAGTCAACTTGTCAACTCAATAGGAAAATTGTAGCTTTTCATTGTTGTCCCTTGACTCAGTAAAAGATTCAAGTTATCTCTCATAAATAAATAAACTCAATCATGTGGAATGTTATGTATTGCAAATATGTTAGTTAATCAACCGAGTCATTGCATGTGAGTAGGAAGGTGGAAGAATTATTGGCTTGTTTGTAGCCTTTGGAAGATCAAATTTTATTATATATAGAGGTGTTCTTCCTATCATTTTTTACACTTCTTATTTTTATTTTTGTGCCATTAATTTAGATATCTTGAGAATTAGTGTGTTGCTTTTCAATTGTATTGTTGAGGGAATTTGTAAGAGGATAGTGTTTGGAGATTAATTGATCTTTGGAGAAGTAGCATTCATAGTGGTGAAGGCTAAGGTTGGAAGGTAGCATTATCAAGTTTGAGCTTATTATCCAAGCATGTTAACTTCTATTCCTCCATTATCTATAATTTGTTAGGCTATTTGATTATAATTCCTTTCATTAGGAATATTCTTGGGTGATTCTTTAATGATTCATGAACTAGTGAAATCCTATCATTTGGAAATAATTTTACAATATGTTGAATTATGTGTGGCTTAAATGCTATTAGAAATATACTTAGTTTGTTAAGTCTATATGGATATGACATGAAAAGTGAGATGTGGAATATGTTGCTATATTGAATTGTTAGCTTACGATGCTAGGTAAACCTTCTTAGCTAACAAGGTTAGAATATTACAAGAGTGAGATAATGATATTCATGTTATCATTTATAGGTTGTGTTGTCATGAAAACCATGTTGATATATTATATTTGATTGTTTACTCATATCTCCTTGAAGTATGAAAATAGTATTTTTCCTAGGGATGGGAAGTATAATTGATTGATATATTGATATTCAACGATAGGATTGATAAAATAAATTTTATGATTATATGTTATTTTCTTATTTTGATTGAGAGTCTATTCCTTTTCATATAATTCTAGAATAGGACTCTCATTCTAGTAACCAAAATTTGTGTTGAGAAGAGGACTTGTAGGTGCAAAAAGTACAAACTCTTCTTAGGATAATGTCCACCAAATTATATAAAAATGTAGTGAATATTGTAACCCTATGAATATCTAAGGTATATTGAAAGAGAGGTTTTATGATTTGTTTATGATCAAGCTATCATTACATCACTTTTGATTGAAACCATAGGTTGGGAATAACCTATTTGGTTGGGTTGTTCACTTGATTATAAATGAAGAAAATAGGTTGGGATTAACCTATATTGGCTATTGATCATTTATTGATGAAATTTATTCCCAAATGGATTCATTTATTGATGAGACTATACTTTTCAATGAGGTCATACTTCTGAAAAGAAGGCACTTAATGTTGTGACAATAATTTTGACTAGATTCATTTAATTTTATGATGTGATGATTACCTAAGGTGGTTAATTGTGTTATTTTTTTGGTTAAAGGAACCATGGGAAAGGGTGTAACCTAGATAATCAATTTTTTATAGACTTGGATATTCCTAGGGTTAGGGTAATCCATCGTAAAGGGAATTACCTTGTACATTTTATTATACCATCACCTTAGAGAAAATATGTGTTATATTATGGTCAACTCCAAATCAAGCTTAAGGGTGGATGGATAGATGACTCTCACTTGAAGTATTGGTTGTTGAATCCTTTGGTGAAAGTAGTGTAATTAACCACTATTTACACTAGTCACTTTGATCCATGATTTCATTCTAGGAAGGGAAACCAAGGTATGGTACCTCTAGATCTATAGGACACAAGACTATTCTTATGAAGGCTAGTATTATGGGGTTATCAAACTAATATCTTTGTTGAAAGGCAAGGCCATCTTACCAATCGGGTAGATATTCAATGGATCGTACTAAGTTTGTGGTTGGAAAAAAGTTCTTGAGTGATGTTCTCCCTCATACACTTGGCATTCATGAATTGAGGATGTATGTGCCAATATTGGGGATAACTAGAATGTATGCACTAATGCTGAGGACATCTAGAATGTATGCACCAATGTCGAGGACATCAAGGATGTATGCTTACTATTGATGATGATTTTACTCACAACAATAGGGAAAATAAATTCTTCACAGATAAACCACAAAGAGCCTATCCTTCTTGAAATATATGGAGCAAAGACAATCTAAAAGGGGAATTTTCTTTAACGAGAAAAGATTAACTTAGTTCAATCCCAAGTCTCCAATAATCAGTTCTTGATTGTATTAGGTTTTCTCTCGAGTATGATGTGATATTGCTGCTAATCTCAAAGGGAATATGGTTGTCTTTAGTTTCATTAAGAATCATAAGCATTTTACAAAATATTTCATATTCATTCATAAAAATTAACATCTTGAAATTGAATTATTGAAATAATATTTCATGAACATCAATAATTTCATTGCTATCACTCAAGTAGATTTAGCATTAAGCATTCAACAATTTCATAGAAAATGAAAGATTTTTAATAAATTTCCATCCATTCACTTATTTTTTGTAACATTTTCAAGAGATTTAAACATCTATTCTAAAATAAAGCATAAAAATACTAAAAATTAAAAAAATTTCTCAGTTATTCTCCATGCATGCCCCAAATAATTAACCAAAATAGAGAAAATTGCTTTATACTTCACCAGATTGCTTCACAACTACATATAAAATGGTCTGAGCTTTCAAAGGGAGGGGTTTTAGTTTGGACTCAGAGTAGGTTCTGTATGCACCCTTAAATGGCTCAACACACAGTCTTGTTCACATGAACTAACAAAACTAGCTACAAAAGATTCATGAGATAGGTAGCTATCTAATAGGCTCTGATATTAATCAATTTCTACATGCATACAAAATTTTACATAGGAATGATTAAGAAAACAAGAAAAAAGAAAAAAACTTAAAGAAGTTTTGACTCTTCTGACATCCACAAATTCTAAACTTAAAATGAAAATAAAGTAGTAAATGACCTTTTGTAGGAACAAGGCCCCAAGAGTTCACAAATAAAGTTTATCTAGAGTATCAAAAATATCAAATCAAAATGTAGCACATTGCATACACCAACTGTCATCATAATATCTCAGATAAAGTCAAAGATTTGACTTCGTCAACAACAACTCTTTTCACTTCTTACTTCGGTATGCAGTAATTCATATAAATCAAGGTTATCAACATCCTTCAAAATAATAGATAGGGAACATCTACTAGGACTGGGAACAACCCGCAAAACTAAAAATTTAAAGAAATATCTTTGCAACACCTCCGATATCTAGTATTTAGTTCTTTCTTTCATCATTCAAGGCTCAGGCTTCAAGATATTTTCTTCTCCTTTATTTATTTTATATTCTCAAGAAGCACTCAACGTTTGATGCACATGTCCTTTTGATATCCCTTGCACTTCCTTCCAAGTGATTTTGAGCCTAGTGTATTCTTCAGATACCTAGAGTATAATATTATTCCTCTGCACTATGTCTGTCTCATATCTAGCTATAGTTTTTATGCACTGTATAATCTCCTCAATGACCTTCTGAGTTAATAGCTAAACATGGTCTCTATTTATTCTCACAATCCATTCTTTGAAGGCTTTAGCTTCTTTACCTTCCTATCTTAGTGTTTGGGGATCAAAACTTTGACATGCTAATATTTCAATAAAGTCTATCTTTATCAAGCAATTTTTTGCATTCCACAGCTACCTTTTCAAATCCTTCAATGCATTGCATTAGCATGTCACCTTCCCATTTCAAATATTTCTTCCATTTTTCTGGCAATGGAACTTCTTGCTTTAAAATTACATTTCCTTGTATTAAGTCTTGAACATCCAATTGTATGAGAATTTCAATATTTCACTTTTCATCATTAACTTGTTATTGGCGAAACCTGCATTCATTTTCAAATTGTTTCGACTTCTCTGACCTATGGTATGGTTCCTTATACTTCCCTAGTGAATCTTTAATGAATTCTTCTCCCTATCTCACCCAATTCTCAATCCATTCTTAAAATACATTCTTTTTGTGGTGAACTATTGCAAGTGCATCCACCTGTTCTTGTGACATTAGTACTGGATGTTGGGGAAATTCATTTTGTGCTTGACAAGATAGGGTTAGGGATTTTATAAAATGTTCCAAGGTAGCAACCCATTCTTTCAATTCTCTTTTCTTCTTTTTATACTTTTGTACTCTGGCAATAGTGGCATCTAGGTTCACCTTGATTTCTTCCAACTCATGCCTCCAAGCTGAGTGTCCAAGATTAATACTTGTTATCTTATAGTCCTTAGGAATTATTTCATGTTTATTTTGTTAGATGTTGGAGTAGCTATATGGATGGTTCTATCACCATCTGCATTTCTCTGTATGCCATGTTTTGCTTTAGCTATGTGCCTAGGCTTAGGAGTATCTTCTCCCTGTATGAAACTATTAAGATCCAAAGGTAATACTTCTACTTTCATTGGGGGAAGCTAATTCCTTGATCAACCAATCAAGTACACCTTCATCATGCTCTACCTCTGCAACATTACTTTATTTCTTGTTTCCACTTGATTCAAGAACCTCTTTTCTTACTTCTTCAATCTTATCAGTCACATATTTTGAAATAGCGATGTCCTCAATAATTTTTGGCATAGATTTAGGATTTCTAGGATTTGGCACTATCTCCTCCATCTAAAGAATTAAATTCTCCTATCTATCCATATTTTCAACCTTAGTTCCCTGGACATTACTTTCATTATTCTCTGCTACATTAGGATTTTCCTCATTTCTAACTTCATCACTTGAAACCTATGTAGTTTCTCCTTTCCCAATCTCAACTTTGACCTGGTCCTTTTCTGATTCTATAAAGACCTATGATTTTTCATTATCATTTGGAACATTCTCAAGTGAAGGCTAGGAATCAAAAGTTTGTTCAATAATCATTTCGTTAATAGGATCATGCTCTACAGACTCCCTTATTTCCATCTCAAGGATATCAGGGTTCCCCGCTTCTGAGGTGAGTGTTCCTTGTATAAATTCTTCTTCTTCAACATTTATAGGAGTGGACCCTATATTCATATCTCTTCAATCACTGGTTGTACCATGAGTTTATCTTTACACTTTTTTTCTCTTACCTTCTCCCGCATGACACCTCATTTATCCATATATTCTTTAATGCTAGCTTCATATACAAAAAAAATTCATCCAAAACCACATGAGTTCCGCCCAATGCTTGTTTCATACTATCCATGTTAAGAGAAGGAGGATAAGTAAATAGTGTTGCAGCCCTTTGAGATGCAAACTTGGTCTATGTACCAACATTTTCTGTTACTCATGCATCTTCTTCAATAACTAGTTTAACCTTTGGTTTTGTTGTAGAGGAAGATGCTCCTTTAGGTCTTCCTTTTCATTTAACATTGCTTGATTTTTCATCTTACTATTTATTAGATGCTTTATTGGAACTTCTTGTTTTGAAGCTTCAGGGGTTATTTCTTCAATCCTTATACAAGGAGCTTCCCTACTAGTTTTTCTTTTCTTCCTAGTAGGTTCTCCACTCTCAAATGCAGTTTATTTGTTTGTTTTCTTCTTTTGTCCTCTGAGAATGTGGGTTCAATTCATCTTTCTCTTAAATCTTTACAAAAATAATTTATCGAGTGTTGATTGTATAACATAACTGGTCTGGAGGATGCCATTTCTTCACCTTCATAATTTGGGTTTGGGATGGGTTCATCATACACTCTACCTTTATTATAAGATTTATTCAACATGTGTCCATCATCCTCTTCCAACTGATCTGGAATGTCATGGAGCATAAGAATCCAAGCATATTTTAAAGACAATCTTTGATACTTTCTTATTCTAACTTTGTGCTCATCTTCACAATTAATCCAATAATCTTCTAGGTGCAGGACATGAGCATGGTAACTAGCTATGGCCTTGGAAATATTCCCTTCAATATCATAATACATTCTTTGAAGTGGAAAATGCTCAAAATTATATGTTCTTAGTTCTTCTTCACACAAGTTAGACACCCTAATTGCATTGCACTTATAATTCCTTACCACAATAAGAAATCTAAAAGAGGGCTTCTTGTGAGAATTTCTATAAAGAGCTTGAGATGGTTTTAATTGTCTCACCGATTCTAATAAAACATTTTTTTATGTTAGATACTTGGGAAGCATGAAAGGTTATCCATCAAACCCTTCTATCCTAATGTAGGAGTAAGTGGGGAACTACATATACTAGCTTCCCATTGGTCTAATGACACTTTGTGCCTCCAAGGACAATCTTTTGGCTTTATCACCTTTCATCATTCTAACCAACTTCATGGAAAACAAATCATTCACTCTCCTATAATTCTCTTTATATCCATGGATAGTGATCTGGGGTAAATGAGCATATATTAAATTATTTTTGACTTCGCTTCCTAGAGTACCAATCCTTTTCAAACCTTGTTTGCTTGTCCTCATGGAATATGAATAAATCACATATGAAGACATATAAAAACATCTAGTCTTGGGAAATGTCATTATCTCTTCATATAATCTTTCACTAATAAAATTTCCCCAATGCATTTTCATAGGATTTTCCATCAATTTGGATATTATTACAAACATCTAGGGTTCAAATTTATTGGCATCTCATAAACCAGTTGTCCTACTCAAAAAATTTATAATATCTTGAATTTCTTGGTTGAAGATAGACCTTTGTATTACTTTGTTCTATGGTGTAATCAACTCCTTCCACCATTGGGTACTCATAATTTCTCTGTTGTGGGCTTCAAAATTATGGTATGTTTTTTCCTTTTCCTTCATATCAACATTATACATCTGGGTGAAAAAGGGAAGCCCAAATGTGTATGTAATTCCTTTCTATGAGAGGTCTACATAGATTCTCCCCTCTTTTTCAACAACTCCTTTATCTGGGTTATAATAATTCATGCATTGCATAACCAATTCAGGGGCCTCTATTGCTGGTAGAAACCCTCTTGCTAAAAGTAACCCATTTTCTATAACATTTCCAACACACTAAGAAGCATTTTATCATTGTATCCAAGTGTGAATTTTGACATCAAAAGTACACCCCATATGAGTATCTGTAACTACCACATTGATTGGCATGGCTTGCAAATTGCAATATTTAAATTCATCTTCTTCCCTTGCATCATAAGTACTCATTTTCGCTGGGGTGTTCTGCATTTTTCAAATGTGTTTCTTGTGTGTGAGTTAGGGTTAAATTTAACCAAATTTCTTATAATTTATAAAATTTTAATTCACCTTTCATCTAAATTCAAATCAAAGAATGATCAAGATTTCAATTTCTAAAGGGAAATAACATCTTTTGAGAGTTTCATGTATGAAAATAATTAACAAAAAATAGTTATTCAAAACATACCTGGTTCTAGTTGATAAGAAAAATATTTACAAAATGAAACTCCAAAACCCTCGATAGTTGTGTTCTTAGTTTCTCAAAATTTACCTCTCCTTGCACACCAATATTATTTCCTTCTTTCAACGTCCTTTGCAAATTTATAGCATGACATGAAGTGGAGTGTTACAAAAGAAACTACATGCTTAAGGTGGTGCCAAGTACATGGGAGTAGTTTGAAACCTTAATTAATTACCTATTATGATGCATTAATTCCTTGAATAAAGGTGTAATCATTACAAATTATGGCTCAAATTACAAACACCTAGATTTATGTGTGTGATCGCTACTAGAGGAGAAAGACAACATGATGATCATACATGGAACTCTAGTGTCACTCTAATCTTTTGCAAGCATAATCGATTAAAGATACGTGATCAATTTGTGATCACCGGGATTAGAACCTTCGGTATCAACTTTTGGGATGAATATTGGGATCTAGGGAACTTACCTCCAAGCTTTAGAGAAAACTAGAACAAAAAGGAAAGATTAGGAACTAGGTTCAAGAGAGATTGCAAAATTTCAAAATAGACTCTCTAGTTTATGAGTTATGAATAAAAGGAATGAAATAAAACAACCAGGCTTCGATACAAGAAAAAGATATCACTGGGATTAACACTTCTAGTGAATGACTTACTAAGCAGAGCTAGGACAAACTGAAGATACAATTCACTCTGATGCAACCACACAACTTTGGGATTATGGTTTCTGGTAATATGTTAAACTTCATGACAAGACCAAAACACCAAATCTAGGAAAGAAAAAAGAATAAAAAAAGGACTAAGCAAAATTGAAAATGAGACTAGCAACTGACCGAGACATAGAACGATGCCAAAGCAAATGAAAGTGAGAGGGAATAGGAGAAAAATGGGGTGTTTTGTGAGACCACACAACACTTAGGTAGGGACATCTAGACCATTTATATATCTAAATCATGAAGCTCATGGAAGCTATGTGTGCAAACATGTATCTCTATTCTTATTGAGAAATTATAAATTGGAAAAATGTTATCATTACATAGGTGTATGTAATAGATAAAAATTACTTAGAAATTATGTAATGCACTTTTGAAAATGTAAAGGAAATTTAAAATGGGATTAATTTTGAATATGCATCTTTTATTATGGAAATGCAATGGGAGTTTGGAATGGGATTATTCCAAATGTGCATATTATTATTGAATTATGAAAGAAAAAAATTATGTCTATATTTTGCAAGCATATTTTATTTACATATGGGTAAAAACATAGTAAATTATTTAGGTTAAACACTGCCCACATGTTACAGGAGGCTTCTCTTCCAATCAACATTGATGAACAATATGAATAAAATCAAGGTGAAGTTGGTGTCCCTCCTTTGGAGAGTTCAGGAAATGATGAACAAAAGAAAGGGGTCAATCCTAAAACTTTCAAGACATAGAGGTTAAGGTAGCTAAGAAGAAAGATGCTTCTATATGTCAAGGTTCTTTTTCATCAGATTATTTCAAGGACCTATGAGGGATACAGATGCACTTTCAACCTATGGTAACACCCCAACTTTTGTATATTCCCACACATTAGAGGAAAGTTGATTTGTCAAAAATTTCTCCTCTCTAAAAGCTACAACTCAGTAGTATTATGCATGCCTCTACAAGTTAGGAGATTCTATAGGAACACATGAAGAAGACTAGTTTAATTGATGATACAATGAAAACTATTTAGGAATGTTTATCAGAAGTAAACATAGAACCTTCCATTCCTTTGGAAAAAAAATTGAAGCTTTTAGTTGATTCTTTTAAGGATCATTCTTTGCACAATTAAAAAAAGGTAGAGAAAGACGCTTTAAGAAAGGAAATTGATCAAGGAATGGCTGAAGCATCTAATAGGTGTGCTAGTGCACACAATAAATTGCAAGAAAAAATGAAAATGTTCAAAAAGTGTGTGGATGAAGTTACTAATATTATTCCACTGAAATCCTCAAAGACCATATTGACTCCATTGAGTCACATATCACTCAAATTATGAGAATATATGATCAGCCAAAAGATAAGGATGAGGCAACTAGAGTTCAAATTGAAAATATTCACTTATAGTTGTCATTGCTTGAGGACAAGAAAGAAAAAATAAAGTATTTTGGAAAGTTAATGGAAGTAGTTAATGTAAGACTTTCTTCATTATCTAGGTGGCTTGTTGAAGTAGAAAAGGTTGAACATAAAATGAAGACTCTAAGTAATGTGGAGGAGGTACAAGATTTGTACATTTAGTTTGAATGAAAAAATAATGTTCTCACTTCAAAAAAAGTAGATTGGGTTGCAAATCTAGAGAAACTTAATGTAATTTAAAAGAATATCCTACCTTCTAAATAATTTGTTAAAGATTAAGATAAAAAAATCACTTGTACAATTTTGCGGAGAAGTGCAATATCTTTTTTAGTTTTTGTTTTATAAATAGAATTCATTTTGTGGCATATCTATCTTAAGAGGAGTATTTTTTTTAGAATCCATATAGGAATGGAGAGTTGATACAAGTTCTGGGATGTTATAAGTGTAAACGATGATTTTGGTTTTCCCTCATAATGCTTTGCTCCTCCTAAGGTTTTTCACCGAGAAAAGAGAAAGGAGATTGAAAGGGGACCAAAACGCAAGAGCTTACACTCAAATTTTATGTTCATGAAATGTATTATGCCTAATTAAGATGTCCTAATGCTTCGATCTGAAATTGAAATGTTATAATAATGCAAAACCTAGGAAAACTAACTTGTTTGAAAACATAGTATGATATGTAGAAATGTAAAATGAATGCAATAATGATAAAAATAAGATGTAAAATAGGAACTAGGCACCTTGAAATTGTTGAGTGGACTGGAGATTGTAGATACTTTTGAAATAATAGAAATTCTAATTTTTAAGACTCGTGGGAATAAGTTGCCAGGCTGGGAGATTTATTCTTGATTCAGGGAAACTACGCAGAGACCTATTCTTGCCAAAAGGGTATCTGAATCTGCAAAAATTTCTCAAAAAGGCATGTAGTGGGACTAAGTCACCACTATGGGTGACTTAGTCCACTTTGTATTTTTGTAAATCTAAAAGTGGAAACGAAAGCCCACAACCTACACTTTGCTTTTTATAGAAATATGGATCTGAATCTTCAAAAAGTGCTGCAAAATAGAAGATAAATTGGTTTCTACTTGGAGGTTTTCCTCGGTCAAACCCATAGTTGGTATTTAAACTTTTTGAATGAAAAAATCTACATAAAAACCCTAGTCTTAAGTGTGTCTAAGACTAAGAAAAGTTGAAAATGAGATATAACCCTATTCTAATGTCCTAGAGTGAGGTGATTAAATGGAATTCAATTGATGCAAGACTTCGATGAAAGAACCCATACCACACTTCAAATGAATGTAAATCATATGTAAAATGTAATGCCAACCTTAAATATGAAGGTAAGAAGAACACGAAAGATGGAATCACTTTGAAAACAAGTCATTAGGTGTGATTTGATGGCTAGTTGCATCTCTTAAACCTAGATTTCTCCATGATTCACCATAGGCATCCATGATCAATATTTTGCAATGGAAGATCTTGAATAAGAAGTGAGCTTAAAGACCTACAAGAACCCTAGTTTGCTAGCCTAAAGCTTCAACTTTGCTACAAAATCTTATTGAATCTTCTTGTGTCAGACACTTTCTGCTCTTGAATTTTCATTTTTCGTTTTTAAAAATGACTAGGATATGTGAAAAATGACTTAAAATGTGTATTTATAGGCATCAACACCTAATTTTTCTGTTATTTAGACCTAAGAGGCCAACATCCATTGAGAAACTAAATTGAATTAGTGAAATTCCTGCTCAAAAGTGGAAAAAACCCCAAAAGGGACTAAGTCACCACCTTGGGTGACTTAGTTCCACTAGGGATATTTTTGATGATTTTCACAAAATTTGAGTGTTTTTAATGACATTTATTGGAATTTAAGTTGTTTCATAGGTGAATTAGGCCTGAAAGTCCAAAATCATTAGTATTAGGGGCCTATAAATGCAGTTTTAAGGGGTGATTGATGAAAGGTGCCTAAAGTAGGACCTAGTTTAACCATAAAATTGTATCTTTCTTCAAGAGTATACAATTTTTGGCAATACATTAAGCCCCCACTTTAGTGCCCATTTGACTCTATGTGCATATGAAAACTAAAGTATTCTAAACAGTGCACATTACTTTATAAAATAATACTTATTCAAAAGCTAAGAGAATGAAGCCCCTAATGTAGTCTGCATAGCCACAACATTAGGAAACTACATCCTACAACACAAATTTAGTAGTCATCAAAAATACTTTCTCCTAACTCTTAGAAAACAAATTCAATGGTAGATGTATGCCCCCCCTTGATTCAACTTGCTTTATGGGGTTGGAATCAAGGTATAAATCTAGCCATGTTGAACCCAAAATATCATATCAAAGGAAATTTAGAAGTACCTTGTCGCCTAACGATAGATAGTTTATGATGTCAGGTGCAGAATCACTATTCCAACACATCAAATGATGTCAAAAATGGATTTCCCTAGCTCCTATTATGTGGTTGTGAATGAAAAGTACTTGACATAATTGTAAGGTAAAAGAAACCCTAATTTATTGCATGGGTATGTGTAGGATCATCATGGAAAAAATAGGCCCTTAAGTGATAAAAAACTTAGAAAAATCAGAGTTAGGAAAATTGATGTAAAAATCTGAATAAGTTATCTATATTATATCAAAAATATGTAAGAATAAAATCTGTAGCAAATTGAATGTAGTTTCTAAACTAGTAGGTTTGTTTAAAAAAAAAAAAAATTTCTATTTGGTGAAAATTTGAAATTTCAATGCAGTGGTACTTAGATTTCAGGGAAAAAATAAGTAGGTGTTTGTCTGACTGCCCTAACCAAAATAAAATGATATTAATTTTTTATAATATTTTAGATATAAGTAGAGGAATCATGCCCGATGTGATGCATATTTTTTGTAATTTCTTTCTAAGTAAATAATTAATTATGAATTTTTATTACAACTTTTAAAAATATAAAAATTGTCGACCACCTTAACTTGGTCAAAAATTCATGAAATTCATTTTTCTTTTTTAATCCTATAGTATATAAAGCATATAATGTGACGCATGTTTTAGATTCAAAAAATGTGATACCATTTGAAAGTTATAGATGTTTTTCAAACAACCTATCAATCAAGACTTTAGTTGTAATTTGAATAGAAAATGAATAATAATTACTTATTAAATTCACAGTCAATCATAATTTTTATTGGTAGAAAGCTGAGAATCTCCTTTAAAAATCCTTTTCGTTTCATCAATTTTGGGTAAAAAAATAGTCGTCAGCCACATACCCATCATATTGCCACTTTTTGGCCCATCATGATCCTCCACATACCAGCATAGGAAAAGTAAATATGTTAAAAGAGGTAAAGGAAAGTGGTTTGTCACTTACTATTTCATTTTACCTACTTGTAGCTTGAGAGTGATGAGTGAGAGGAGAAGATGTTGAGCAGATGGGGATACACACTTGCATGATTGGATGTTCTTCAAGACCAGGTGGCACGCGGTGAGTGGATTTTTCTACCTTCATTTTGTGATTTTTTAATTATGTAATGATTCTTAATGCATTTATGGGCTAGTTTAGGATCTTAGAAAAAAAGGCTTGCAAAGTGTCCCCTTTTTTTGCAAAATGTCACGTTTCTTCACAAAGTGTCCCTTTTGTTTGCAAAGTGTCTCATTTCTTCGCAAAGTGTCTCGTTTCTTTGTGAAGCATCCTATTTCTTTGAAGAATTTCCCAAAAGGGTTATAAAGTGTCTAGGGCCTTTAGAAAAGCATACTAGAGTAACTTTAGCACACTTGCATGATGAAAATGTAAGAGTTTTGATGAATTTTAGAGCATATGTGTGTAAACTTTATAGGTAATCGCCTGAGGACCATATTCGCTAGGAGGGAGATAGTTGAGCTTTCTAAGAGATTTGGCTTTGTCACTATTAGCAGAGGAGACAACATCTTTAGGCCGTTGGGATCTATTGGGCATATCTTATGCCACCCATGAGATACCACAATGTCATGTTGATGGCTCTCTGCAAGCGATGTGATGCAAATACATGCCTATTTCATATACCTATAGGAGAGATGATGATAACAGTAGAGGATGTACACTAGATTCTCTATGTCGATTTGAGGAGAGCGAGTATATTTTTGTAGAGACTGTAGCTTCCTAGAGTAGAGGGCTGATTTATAGTATTGTGTAGATGGTCTAGTTCATGATGCATGAGTTAGAGGATGGATTGATTTTTCCATGTTATTATAGTAATGGGAACCAGTGGTTCAATGTATTATAATGTAGACCGTAGCACTAGTTCTTGTCCCTGATGGCCGAGGTGCTCACCTGGATGGAGGACTAGTAGACTAGATTCAAGGGATGGCAGAGCAGTAGACAATATATGCCTAGGGTCAGTGTATGCTAACACATCTCTATTATGATTTGGGACAATTTTTATTCCCAGACATGGATAGTATGGTGCATTGCACACTTCTATAGGTGTGGTGCCTTGAGCACATTACATGTACTAGACCAGTTGGCTACAAGATTTCAGGTATCCTCTGTGGAAACTATGCCAATATAGTGACTTGCATTTTTGGAGGGTAAGATTTGACCAACTTGATGAGGACAAGGTCTTATGGAGACCTTATCAGCTGGCATTATAGTAGTTAGATCTTACCAGACAATTGAGGAGGATGCAAATGGATAGCTTTTTGGTTGGCCGCCATGACCACTTAGTACAAACACTCTAATATGATCGAGTCATGCAATAATTTAAATAGGTGCAGGAACCACCTCAGACAAAATCCACCTTCAAGAGATCAGTGAAGAGTTCCCGGAGACTGGGTGATACAATGCAACTCACTCTATAGCATGTAGCCAAGAGTGATTTCAACTTTTTTTTATCATGACCAGCCACCATTCTTGGTGCAGGAGCACCCATGGTCTTCAAGGGGCTCTTCAAGAACCAGGAGAGTGCAATGGTCAAGAGGACCTTCCAAGCAAGTCAAACCATTAATTATAACCTTTTGGAGCCTATAATGGCATTTGGGTTGAATTAGTGTAATGAGAATGTTCAAAGTTTCAAGGTTCCTGATAAGGAATCGAGGTCAAAAATGCAATGTAAGGGATAAATTATGTTTTAGGGATTTGATTAATGATCTTATGCTTTAAATAGGTCAAATAAACTTGGATAGTGAATATCCAATAGTTTTTATAGGGTGGGTGTTAATAAATTTCAAATTTGCAATTTCAAATTATTAAATTTTAGTTTAGGTGGGAAAGGGAGTTTTGAGAGTTTTAGAGTAAATTAAGCAATGTAATTAATCCAAATCAGTTGGATCAGTTGGAGAATGGGTTTATAACCCTAAAATAATCATTTTTACGGAGGTTAGGTGGTTGGTGAAAGATTTGTACAGACTATTTCTGAAAATAAAGAAAAAACACAGATTTCTTGCACTAGTTTGGATTTTTTTGATGAATCATTGATTCCCACTGAAGATATACATTGTTGGACACCTTGGTAATCTGTATTTGCATGTTTTAACATTCCTTATATGTTCTGGTAAGCATAATAGATCAACTCTACCACGTTTTAATTGACTGTCCACAGGAAAAGTGCAGATTTTACACAGTTTTGAGGGTTTTAAATGAATAAATGATCCATTTCATAGGGTGTTATGACTGAAACCTTATGAAATGGATAACATTTAATATGAGAAACTAACAAATAAATGTGCAGGGAAGAGGAAATATAACATGTGCACAATGATTTAGCATGAAAAAAAGGCATGAAGATGGACCCTAGGGTATAGCAGTGGAGAATCTGCCTTAACAAGAGGTATATTTTTGAGTTTTTGTAGTTGAGTAATGTTGAATTAGTGGTGAAAAGTCAAAATTTAAGACCTGAAAGTGTTTGGAAGTCCTAGAATCAAAAAGCCCTAGTTTTTCTAGGCAACTTAAGGAGGGGTTTGTGCTGAGAGTGTGTTAGATGTGTCCATAGAGGTCTGAAAACTTGGATTCTATGGTTTTGAGCCATTTAATTTTCTTCCTCAAGGTTTCAAGATGATTGGATAAGTTTTATAGGGTGAACTTCCTTTGTTAAATTGACCTATTTTCCTTGTTTTCCCATGTTGATGTATTGGAAGTTTAAACTAGTCCAAGGGAGTTATATCTGATATTGCAATTTGATTCTAAAAATTTTGTTATTTGTGAGACTCTAGTTTGCACCATCTTCAAATTCCTCACATTTTAGCCGCTATAGGTGCTTAATGTGAAGGGTGTCCAGTTTAAATTGTAAACCACTATTATGGGATCACCCATTTGTTAAGTGTTTTGGAAAGCATGAGCGTAAAGTGGCTTAAACTAGGTTGCCTGTGCTATAAGGGAGGACATGCTATATGGTGGAATTTTGATGAGTTCTTTGAAACCCATTTTGAAATTGATCTAAAGATCATTTGTGAGTCATTTTGAGAAGGTCTCCACCACCCTCTGCATCAATTCTCTAATGTAGATGACGTTGGGGTGACAATAGAGCATGGGGAGTGATGGATAGTGACTCGAACAACACTAGTATTCCTGATGGACGAGCTAGTGGGAGATGCAGAGCCACTACCAGATGAAGAAGATGAGTAGGAGGATAGGGTTGAGGAGACACACTACAAACTTGTCGATATATTTATTGATGTGATTAATGATGAGTATGATGAGGAGGTCGATTCAAATTATGAGGATCAAGAGGGAGAGGGAGAGGATGAGGAGGAGTATGTGGAGGATGAGGTGAAGTAGTATGAGGAGGAGGAGCCACCCTTGAGTGAGGATGATGAGGCAGTAGCTAAGGACCATCATGAGGGGGGAGATTTCTCTCCCATCTACAAGACTAGGTCATGAGTAGTAGCTACAGTTAGCACCAATACTCATAGTCGAGGGGAGGCTAGCACTACCTCCATGCCCCTAGCATAGGATGATATTGAGGTGACACATCCAAACAGTGACTTAGGTGATGATATTTAATTTTATGCATGTATTTTGAGTGATTATGTTGTTTTATATGTATATGTATATCGTGATGACAATTATTGATTGTGTACCATGTCTATCTTGCAGGAGTAATGAGAGACTGGCAATAGTTCTATCGTTAGGTTGCTGCAGAGATAGTGTTTGTATCCATTGATGAGGGGAAGATGGATCTTGAATACATTCCCCCACTAATCATGGAGGAGGAGCTAGATTTTCTTAGACCTTTCATAAGGCTACAGGAAATGTACGAGAGTGTGTGAAGACAACTTTCTCGAGTTAAGAGTGCAATACATTCATTGTAGACTTTAGTAGAGGTCGAGAGATTGCATGCAGAGCTAGCATAGGTATGAACGGAGAGGGATTGGATGGTAAAGGATTGTCTTCTGGCTATTGGTCAAGTACAGGGTCTAGAGTATGCACATAGACTTGATAGTTCGTGGTCATGATCACACATGACCGTCTCACGATGTTGAGGAACCAGATCACAAGCACCAAAGCCCAAGGGGTGTAGCTCTCATAGACCTTTGTGATTTGTATATGATATTGAGATGTATATGAAACTTTGATATATATAGACATGCACATTTGGTGTTATTATGATGTGTCTATTTTTGGTTGAATGTTAAATTTAATGTGATTAATTAAATGAATCTATGGTAAAAGTATTTAATTAATAGCTACATGATTTGACAAAACTTATGTGATCTAATTAAAACATATTGTAGTTTTGTTTTAGATAAAACATGATGGAGTATGTTATGCTAAATTAAATGTAACTTATCACAACACACTAGATGAATTTGAATAGCATGAAGCCTAAAGGGATTATAAATAATCACTTTAGTGTTTAAGAAAAACCTATAAAAGAGGTGTCAAGAATGAAGTAGTGTGAAATCACATAAGGGAGGATCCTATAATGATTTAACAAAACTACTTTATAGTTCATACTATTCAAAAGGGTTTGAACACAATAACAACACAAATGTGCAACATTGACTGGTTCTTTAAGGGGTGTTCCATCGAGTTTGGTTAAGGCATATGGACTAGACCCATAGATTTTGTCAACAACATAGGGTCCTAACCAGTTAGAACTAAATTTTCCTCATTCAGTAGGGTCAGCATTGACATTACGCTATTTTGCAGAAAAAACTAAGGCACCCTTGTCAAATGTGTGAGGGATGACATTGAAATTGTATTAATTTTGTTTCCTTTTGCAATAAGCTTGAAGATGCTCAAGAGAATTAATACGTTGTTCATCGAGCATTTCAATTTGATGTAATTATTCAATGTTATAAGTGTTATTGTCAATTAAACGTTGAAGACCAATCCACAACATTAGGATTTCTAACTCCAAGGGAATGATTGCCTTAGTACCATAAAATAGGTTATAAGGTGTTGATCTGGTGGAGGAATGAACACTTGTGCGATAAGCCCAAAGTGCATAATGCAGTTGTGTGTTCCATTCACTATGATTAGTGTTAAAAAATTTCTTTAAAATTTGTTTGAGGACTTTATTAGTTGACTCTGCTTGACCATTTGATTGTGGGTAATAGGGTGTTGAAAAATGGAAAGTTTCCATGAACTTCTTCACCTCATTATTCTTAAATGGTGTGCCATTATCAGAGACTAATGTGAAATGAAGCCTAAAATGAGAATTTATGTGCTCAAGCATGAATCAAATAATCCCCTTAGTAGTTGTAGATCGAAGGGGAATAGCCTCTACCCATTTCATGAAATAATCAGTGGCAGTGATGATAAACATATGTCCAATGAAAGATGGCAGAGATATTTTTCCAATTATATCTAGCCCCCATACAGAGAATGGCCAAATAGTGAATTGGGAATGAAGCTCATAAGTAGGAGCATGAAATCAATGAATTTTCTTGAAATTTATGACATTTCTTAACATATGCATCACAATATTTTTCCATATTTTTCTAGTAATAACCCATAACAAGAAGTTTTTGTGCTAGGGTCTTTGCACCGAAATGACCGCCACAGCTACTAGCATGAGCCTAATCAAGTGCCATATTAATTTCAAAATCATTAAGGCATCTGAGTAAAATACCATCAAAGGACCGTTGATATAACACATCGACAAGGATGATGTACTTGGTAGCTAATATTTTTAGACGAGCATGGATGTTACTTGCGATAGGTTCAGGAAGGGTACCATCTTTTATATAATTATAAATAGCATCATACCATTCACTTGAATCATTCTTGGTTATGACTAATGTGGTGATAGTGATATCAATTATGGAAGGTTTCATGACAGGATGAACAATGAATATAATACCACATGAAGGATCGGAGGAGGATATAAGGGAAGCAACACTAACCATTATGTCCACATGTCAATTATCTTTTGTGAGATGTTTTTCAATGGTGAAGGAATTAAATTTTGCAAGTAAGGACATTATGAAATATTTATATTTTAATAATTTATTATGTTTAGCATTATAGTCACCATTGATTTTCTTGATTACTAATTGCGAGTCACCAAATATCCTGATGTAAGTAATACCCATAATTAAAGTGGCATGTTGAATTCCAACGATTAATGCCTCATATTCAGTAGTGTTATTTGTACATGGGAAATTTAAACAATACGACAAGGGAATAGGTTTTCCTTCAAGTGAAATTAATATTATTCTACCATCAGAACCTATTCTACACTTAGATCCATCAAAATATAATCTCCATGTAGAAACATTGGTTGTTAGTACACTGCCATTAGGAAAAGAATCATTACTAGGGAACGCAAAAGGGGAAGGAGCATCAACTAAATGGTTGATCAAGGCTTGTCCTTTAATTTCCTTTTGTAGAACAAACTTAAGGAAAAAATCAATTAACAACATAACCCATTTAGCTAAGGGTCCTGATAGTCTATTTTATTGAAAAGATTTTTGAGAGGGTCAAATTTTGTCATGACTCTTACTTCCACATGTAGTAAATAATGTCATAATTTACTAGTAGAAAATGCAAGGGCTAAACATTTCTTTTTGATTGGTACATATGATGTTTCATAATCGATTATGGTTCGAATGATATAATAAATAGGGTCCTTTTTTCCATTATCATCTTTCTGAGCTAACAAGGGTACAAGAGTATGATTAGATGCGGCGATGTAGAGGATGAATATTTTTTCTGGCATGGAAGGCTATAAAATAGGTGGAGTTGCAAGGTATTCCGTTAAACTCTCAAAATCTTGTTTACAATATTCATTCAAATCAAAAGGCACATCATTCTTGAGGATATGTGTGAAAGGTAATGTTCTATCTACTAAAGAAGTGACATAATGACAGATAGCTTGAATTCATCCTTGTAATGTGCATAATTGGGAAATATTTCTAGGAGGTGGCATGTTTACAATAGCATCAATTTTCTTTGTGTCCACTTTGATGCCTTTGTGTGATATGATAAACCCTAAGAGTTCCCACTATCTACTCCAAAGACACTTTTTTGGATTGAGTCTAATGTTATATTTACATATATGTTCAAAGATTTGGTGAAGGGCATTCACATTGTCTCATCATCATAAGGATTTAGGAAGGATGTCATCAATGTAATCTTCCAGTATTTTATCTATGTAATCATGAAATATTAATGTCATTGCACTTTGATATGTTTCCCCTACATTCTTTACTCCAAGAGGCATCATAACCAAACAAAACATTCCCCAAATATTTGTGAATGAGGTTTTGTATTGGTCTTGTGCATTAATGAAGATTTGATTATACCCAGAGAATCCATCCATGAATGAGAACAAAGCATGTAGAGTAGTTGTGTAATGCCAAGAAAGTGCACAATACAAGATTAAGAGAAAACATGCAATGCAGATCTAAATCTCTAAATGCTATCTAATGCTAAGCAACAAAGAACAAAGGAAAATAAAAACGTAAATACAATTTGAACAATCTCACCAAATTTGTACATATTTCCATGATTCATCTTGATTTCCATTCTCCATTTTGCTGTTGTAGTATAGTTTCCCTCAGATTTCTCGTAAGTTCATGTAAGTATAGTCTAAGATGGAGATTAGAAAAACATCAAAGATTCAAGATAAGTGCCTCAAAAGTCATAAGATTTTGCGAGAGATTGGAATGATGAAGACCAGATCAATTTATAGAAAATTGATTATTCAAACGATAGGCCAAGATTGAAAGATCAACGAACGGTTGAGATCGACTGATTAGACATGCATTCTGATAACTGTCAGTGATGACAGAAGTGATACAAATTAGAAATAGAATTAAAGACTAAATAAATGATTTAATCTTCCAGTTTGGTATTCGAAAATAGAAGAATTATCTTTGCATGACAAAGATAAAGATTGATTAAAGCAACTCTTGTTTGAATGCACGCACAAGGTTTAATTAATTAAATAGGAATATTTAATTAATTCGCATGTACACACAAATGAGTTAGAATTGGATGATTGAATGACTTGACGAAGAGATTACTCGAGAATGCCACTCAAACATTAAATCAAGAGTTAACTAAGTGATTTGAATAGATCTTTGAGTCAAGTAAAAGTGAATACTTAGATAACTCACAAAATTATCTAAATATAGAGGAATGTGTTAAAATAGAATTCATGAATTAAATAATTCATTTAATTCAAGATTTGATATTTGAAGAATAATTAAATAAATAAGATTTATTTAAGTGATGAAGGGATTTAAATGAATAATTAAATAAATAAAGAATTTATTTAATTATAGTTGAAGTATGATAAAGAGTAAATTAAATAAGAATTTATTTAATTTGACAAGAAGGATAAGGTTAATTAGTAACATAATTAAATAAAAGCATTTATTTAATTAATCGGATAGAATAAAGAAAAGTGTGAATTAATTAAATAATTAAGATTATTTAATTAATAGAAGAAATGAAGACTATAGAGAATAATTAAATAATTGACATTATTTAATCATGACCATGAAGAATACAAATTATGAAGAATATTGAAGTCATAGGCTTAGACCAAATTTCAATGTCTACATTTTCCCCTCTTTGATACAATGTCATTTCTGCATTGTGTCAAAGAAAATCAATAACAAATATGCCCCAGTAATGCCCCAGTGTAAAAAAGGTGAAGGTATGCCCCCTCGAGAGGATAGGCAGGTTCAAAGAACATGAGTGTGCTCTCGAAATCGATGAGAGAACTAGAAGATGAAAGAAAAAAAGGATAGAGGAAAATAGATAATGGTGGTGAAGATGTAGAAAAGAAGAAATGTTAGTGCAAAAAGAAAGATGAATAATAAAAGACCGTGATGTTAGTATTAGCAATCTTCGATGTTTTATCGTATCACAAAAGGTGTTGCACTTTATCATTATTGGGTGGGACTAATACAAATGGAGAAAACACACCATGATATAACATAGATCAAGGTGTGCAAGGTAATCCGTTTTCTAATAATAGATAGTCGCAGACAAGGATTGTCATTAACTCATAATAAGGGCACAAGTTGCCCCAGTCTTTTTGTCAGGACAAACCACAGACAACAATCAAAATAAAAGATGGGTCATGAGACATCATCGCTCCTCTAAATCCTTCATGGGACATCCTTGAGGAAACTAGTAACATGACTCAAAATTGAATTTAAAAGACAATTTACAAACAATAGTCAAAGAAAACAGAATTTTGATACATAGTGGCTTCTCTAAATCCTTCATGGGACATCCTTGAGAAAGCTAGGAACATAATTCCAATCATAAAGCCAAGTGAAAAGATAAGATAAATAAGTCAAAAAGTAAAAAATGTTGTAAAAGATTCGCCAAAACTTGATCTGTTTGTTTGATTTGTTTTCATTGATAGAAGGATTGATTGATAGAGCTTGATGTGAGGAGATACACATATCGGATAAGACTATGAGTTTGGTTTTGATGTTATGACTATCTGTATAAGGCATGACAAAGCCTGGTTTTAGAAAGACATGTATCGTATAAAACGTTGAGTCAGATACCATTGATGTGATAACCTGTGTAAGGCTATGTTTGATTGTTTGACCTTGTCGATTATGTAGGAAGGACTCATCCTATATAAGACATAGATTATTTTGCTGATAGCTGTATTTAGGAAGGAATCATCCTGAATAAGATACTGGATGGCTATCGTGATGATGTCTGTTTCTAGGAAGGATACATCCTGTAGCAAAGATTTGTTGATCCATTTTGATTGTTGTGTTTGGAAAGTTGTGTGATTTGACTTAGAGACATTGCTGATTTGTTCACCAGATTGATGCATGACATGATACGATGTGCAAGCAATTGACTGTGTGACAAAAAAACCCTAAAGGATTGACCTAATGCAGCCTCAAGGGCTTATCGATTGATGGCCTTGCCTAGGTTGTACACGCAAAGATCTCGTAGTTCGACTTGACTTTTACTGACAAGACTGACTACAAATAGAAGATGTGTGTAAAAGTGAATGTGAAAAACCCTAATGGACTGACCTAGTGCGGCCTTGGGGGCTCATCGATTGATGGCCTTGCCTATGTTATACATGCAAAGACCTCATAGTTCGACATGACCAATGACCTTGTCATATAGACATATGAATTGAAGCATGATTTTATATAGTCAAACCTAAACGGACTAACCTAATGCCTTGAGGGCACATCGGCAGATGGCCTTGCCTATGTCTAGTCACAAAGGCAACATAGTTCAACAAATGACAAAGACTAAGTACAACTGACTTTGACTCTATTTTTGAATTTTTGAAATGTTTTGATTTTTTTATCTTTTTGAAGTTTTCTGATGTTTTTGTGTTTTCTCAGGTCATTTTGTGATGTTTGTGGATTTTTCTATGGTTTTACTTCGTCAACACAGCCAATGGAAGAATCAATATGACACACATCAAGTGTTTTCCCCCAGTCGAGTATAAGACCTATTGATTATGAATAGGATAAAATGGGGAATATGAAATGCACTCGATGTCAATCATTCTAGGTTATGGGAAAAACTACCAATTATTATGAATGGTATATACAAATGATGGATATGAAAGATAAGGGATATGTACAGGGATAGGTATTATGTACAGGGATAAGGACTATGTACATGGTAGTGGACTATGTACAGGGAAGTGCTAGATTAGAATAATAGTAGATAAAGGAGTAGAGTCAACTAAACATGGCACCTATTTTCCAGGTTTTCACCATAGTACCTATCCAAAGTGCCACCAAAGTGGTTTTCACTATTGGACGAATTATTTGTCTTTACTATTTTCTAGATTATCTAATTTTTTGGTGTTACCAAGACATTTGTTTGCCAGGTTTTCACCTTGGTAACAAATTTTTGTGATTTTCTAATTTTTTTGTATTTTTGTTAATTAAGACAAGGCTCTCAGAAGCTATGCATAGAACTTCTTCAGATGGAGACTATTGATCAACGAGGTCAATGGTCCCCCTTCAGGAGTAGAGAGTTGGTATGCTCCTGATCCAAAAGCTTCTGTAACAATATAAGGTCCTAACCAGCTTGGTTCAAACTTTCCTGGTTTGTCTCTTTCTACTTGATTCTTTGGGTTCCCCATTAAAACTAGGTCACCAATGTCAAAGTTTCTATTCAGGACCTTCTTATTATAACTACAATGAAGGAAATTCTAATATGCTTGGAGATGGTCTAGTGCCTTCTGTCCTCGCTCATCTAGGAATTCTAGCTCATGGAGTCTCGATACTCGGTACTCGTCATCATCAATGTGGCCTTTCAAGGATACCCTTAGGGAAGGAATCTCGACCTCAATAGGAAGAATTCCTTCATAATCAAATACCAGTGAATAGGGAGTGGCACCAGTGGGAGTGCAAATACTTGTACGATAAGCCCATAAGGTGGCATTAAGCTATAAATGCCATTCACGACCGACATCATTGACAGTCTTCTTGAGGATTCTAATGATGGTTTTGTTAGATGCCTTTGCTTGGCCATTACCTTGTGGGTAGTACGGAGTGGAAAAGTGATGTTGAATGTGAAATTCATCACACAAATGGTAGACTTCTTGATTCTTAAAGGGGCGGCCATTATCAGTAATTATGGACTAAGGGACACCATACCGAGAAATGATATAATTCAGGATAAATTTAGAAATCTATGTGCCAGTAATGTATGTCATAGGAATGGCTTTAGTCCACTTTGTAAAATACTCAGTGGCAGTGATAATGAATTTGTGTCCATTAGATGATGTGGGGTGGATTTTACCTATGAGGTCGAGTCCCCATTGGGTAAAGGGCCATGGTGACGTTATAGGAGAGAGCTCATGTGCTGGCACATGTATCAAGTCTCCATGAGCTTGGCATTGGTAGCATTTCGTTACAAAGACATATGAATATTTTTCCATAGTAGGCCAGTAATAACCCAGTCTCATAATCTTTTTGGCTAAGGTAGGACCACTAGAATGGGAACCACATATACCCTCATGCATGCCATGTAAGGTTGCTTGTGCTTTAGTAGAATTGAGACATCTCAGTAGGGTATTATCTAAGGTGCATCTATATAGTGTGTCTTTGACGATGGTGTATTTGGCTGACTTGCGGAGGAATGTCCTACGCTAGTTATTTGATGGGCCAGTGCGTATGAATTTGGCATGAATGTAATCATAGATTTCTTTGTACCATGGGGAATCAGGACCAACAATGTCACACACCATTTCAGAATCTAGGATATCGTAGGCTAGGACCAAAAGCTATTCTACCAAGAACTCAAACTTAGGCACATTGTTAGGAATGTCGAGAAGTGATGCAATTGTAGCCATAACGTCCATTTCCTTGTTTAAAACATGAGGTATTTGATGTAATTTGACCTTGTCAAAGTACTCTTTAAAGTTAAATCAACCATGAGTTTGTATGGCGCAAGCTTCTCATCCTTAGTCTCATAATCATCATTTACCTGTTTGATTACTAGTTGAGAATCACCATATACTTGTAAATTCTTAATTTTCCACTTGACTACCATGCGTAACCCTGTCACTAGAGCTTCATACTCTGCTATGTTGTTAGTACATGGAAATCCAATCCTGAATGACTTAGGGATGGAATCACCCTATGGTGTGATAAATAGTATACCAGCCCCTGAACCATGATTTGTATGTGAGCCATCAAAGTATAGTTTCCATGTGGTGTTTGTATCTATTGTAAATATAAACTTATTAGGAAAGTCTACAACTAATGGGTGATCTACTTGTATTGGTGCATCAGCTAACTGATCAGCAATGACCTGTCCTTTAATAGCCTTTCTTTCTACATACAGGATATCATACTCACTAAGTATCATAACCCATTTGGCCAGTCGCCCCGTTAATGCCCCCTTGCTGAGAAGATATTTCAGAGGGTCTATTTTAGCAATAAACATTGTTTGATGGTTTAGCATATAGTGCCTCAGTTTTTGGGTAGCAAATACTACTGCAAAGTAGGCACATTCAATGGTACTATAGTTGAGCTCATAACCTACCAAAGTCCAGCTGATATAGTAGACTGCCCTTTCATGACCTTCATCATCCTTCTGTGCAAGCAATGCTCTGAGTGATGAATGGGTTGTTGTAATATAAAGAATCAATGGTCTTCCTTCAACAGGTGGCATTAAGACTAGTGGTGTGAGTAAATATTCCTTAATCAGTTGAAAGGCCTCTCCACACCTAGCTGTCCATGCAAAGGGTACTCCTTTCTTAAGTAGATGTTGAAAAGGATGTGTCTTATCTACTAACTGCACTATAAATCTTCTGATGGATTGCAGTCTTCCCTGTAGTGTCCTTCATTGGCTAAGATTAGTGGTTGGAGGCATGTCGATGATTACTTTTACCTTAACTGGATCCACTTCAATGCCTCGTCTGGAAATGATATAGCCTAATAGCTTTCCTGACATGACTCCAAACACACATTTCTTGGGATTGAGTCTCACTTTATACTTCTCCAACCTTTGAAATATCTTGTCTAAAACCTATAAATGTTCTATCCTTGTCTTGGATTTAACAATAAGATCATCGACATAATCCTCTATAAGAGTGTGCACTAGATCATGAAAGATAGTGGTCATGGCACATTGATAGGTTGTTCTAGCATTTTTGAGTCCAAAGGGCATAACATTCCAGCAATAAGTTCCCCAAGGACAAGTGAAATTTTTTAAGGTTGGTCTTCAGTTGCAATTCTGATCTGATTATATCTTGAAAATCCATCCATAAGGGACAACATATCATATATTGTTGTCATGTCAACTATCATGTATATGTTGGGAAAAGGGAACTCATCTTTAGGACAAGCCTTGTTGATATCTCTAAAATTAGTGCAAATGCAGATGCCCCCAATTGGTTTAGTGACCAAGACAATATTAGAGATCCAATCGGCATATTTGATTGATCTTATGAAACCAACGTCTAACAGTTTCTTGAGTTCTGCCTTGACTAGTAAAGCAATCTATGGATGCATTTTTCTCAATTTTTTTTTCATTGGTTTAGCACCTGGTTGTAAGGGCAAGTGATGTAGAACAAGTTCAGGATCCAATCCAGGCATGTCTACATATGACCAAGCAAAATTTATCTATCTCTGTGCAAAGAAGTTGTGGAATTTTGGCTGCTCTTCTGTTGTCAATGAAACTGCAAAATAAACTAGCCGAGGATTCTCTTCTATACCTATATTGATTGCTATTGATTCTTAATGAGCATGGGTGAATTTTCCAGTGCAAAGGGGGGAATGTTTAAACCTCCATCCTTAGGTGCCTCAGAGAGGTTTTCGCCTTTGGATGCTTCCTTTCTTTTTACTTTTTCATTGTCTAAAGGTGCCTTTCGGTTTCACCTAGAGACTCATCCTTTTTATCTTGTTTATTCTTTTTCTCATTTTTGTGACTAGAGGGTTGAACAGATTCCCCAAAGTATGCTTTGTTGTCCAAGTCAATGGTAAAACCAGCCTTATGATCACCATTAGTTATGCCTTCTCGTAATCCCAAGAACTCAACAATTGCTTTGTCATTCTCAAAAGTGTCTAAGATGGGTGTATCTTCTTGATCCCAATCAATGAGTTAGGGATAGACTAAGGGCATGTCATCGTCAGAGTTATCAAAGTTTAATGGGGTCAAGGTAAGGATTGAGTTATTCATATGGTCAAAAAAGTCTTGTACTAAATCCTTTTTGCTCTTAGTTTTAGGTCTAGACAGATTGAGAGGTGGGCCTAATTCCAAGGTTTGGTTATCTAAGATAGATGTAAAGGGTTGCCAAGAGGTTGGATCAAGTGATTCCCAATAGTAGTGTATAAACCACTCCTTTGTCATTTTCTTTGGTGGACAGGAATTCAATGGATTTGGGGAGGATCTTAACATTAAGTCAAGTTCTCCAAATAACTTGTCAAGGTCCATGGAAGAGGTAGAGGATAGGGAATCTCACTCATAATCGTTAGAGTTAGGGGAGTCACATTGATATTGGTCCAATGGTTTGTGAGATGTCTTAATATCTTCTGAAGCACTTACTTCCTCAATTAAGGGGATGTGGTACTAGTAATGCCAATCAGAATCAGTTGAAACTCTAGCCCCATGCCTTTTTGGCCACTAAGAAATAAATATTGGTTCAATCCTCCCATCTTGGTTTAAGCCTAAACCGCTATGTCCATCATATCCCTTGCTTTGCATGATTGTGAAACCCTTTCCATATAGATTTGTAGGAATGTGAGCAAGTGAGAGAGGTTCTTCATCATCTTCCCTATACAGCCAGGAGGTGACATCATCTATATTTACGGCCTCTTTGCTTAATTCTCCCCATTTAATGAAAGTTGTTGTAGGAGGAAGATGTATAGTGACCATAGACTATCCCCTATCTAATCTAGGTAAACCATATGACTTAGGAGGAATTAAATGGCTAACACAATAAGATGTCGTCATATAATACTCTCCACAACCCTTGTCTTGGATCTCAACCCTAGGAGTAATAGGAATTGAGGGTGAAATAGATGTTCGAGTGAGTGTAGATGGATCAACATAGGATGATGGATTAGATGATGAAGCTGCTTGGTTTACTGGCACTTGGTGCTGGGGGATCTCTTTTAGATTGGTGCAATATTGGAATGGATCTGGGTCACCATGTATGGTTATCTTTGTACCATTGTAAGGGAATTTAAGACATTGATGATACATGGAAGGGACTGCCTTCATGGCATGAATCCATGGTCTACCTAGCAAAAGGTTATAAGGAAGGGTGAGGTCCAAGACCTGGAACTTTGTCTCCATTACTGCAGGACCAATTCTGATAGGAAGTGTTACCACCCTCTTTGATTTTTGTTCCTCATCATCATAAGCTTTAATGACAATACTTTGGTTGTGTCTACACATGCTTCTGAGATACCTAATGCCTTAATTAGTTATAAAGTGCATAGATTTAACCATGCTCCTCTCTCTATCAAAATGGTTTGTCTTGTTTAGAAAATGTGGCATGATGATTATTGGTTAAGTAACCCACCATTTCTTGGAAATGATTGACATCAAGATCATTAGGGACCGTGGTGTTCTGTAAAGCCTTATCGAGAATAGATCAATGGTCAGGGGAAATACACAATAGTTCCAAGATTGAGATTTGGGCTGGGGTTTTCCCCAATTGGTCAAGGAGGTTATATTGTAACTTGGAAGGCTGTGGTGTTTGCTTCGATGGAGGGCCTTGAATAGTGATCTTAGTACGACGAGTATTGACCGCGCATTCGAGATTTGTATTGATAGTAATGGTATTAATATTCTCATCAGTGACATGAAGGCAATGAATGATACTCCCATAATTGGCTGACATATTGGTCTTAGTACTTGAACTGGGAAAAGTTCCTTTGCCATGGTCATGTAGTGGACCAGAAAAGACTTGATGATTAGTGTTCGATGACTTTTGTTTTTGTCCACTAACTTCAATTATTCTCCTTTCGATAAGATCCTGTATGATATTCTTCAGTTGTCGACAGTTTTGTAGGTTATGTCCCTTAGTTCTACGATAATCACAAAAGGCATTATCATCCCACCAAGCTAGTTTAAATTTTCCTGGATTGTATTATCTTAGTTCCTACAGCTGTATAAGATTATGTTGTAATAGTTGTTTGAATATTGACTCAATGGGTTCCCCTAAGGGAGTGAACTCACGTTTTTGAAACCTCCTTTGTTGTTGTGGACGTTGAGTATTTTGGACTATGTTAGGAGGTTGATTGACAACATTAAGCATGTTGGAAAAAGTGTGAGGTCCCTGTAATGTGATGAGTGGTCCTGCTTGTACTATTTTAGCATCAACTACCCCATCATTGGTGACATTTTGTTACGAGACCAAAATCTGTTTCTGTCAATGGGGGTGTTTTGCATGATCGGGTTTCTATTGGGTGTTGATGTTTTAAGTTTTCGTTTTTCAATAAGATACTTTTCTATTATAACCCCTTTTTCCACTAGTTCCAAAAAAGATGTACAACAATGTACTCTTAAATTATTCTGTAGTTTCGCATGAAGGTTTTCCTGAACATAGTAACTTTTTGTTTTTCAGGTATCTCAACAGGACACCGACTAGCTATAGTCCTCCATCTCTAGAAGAAAGTGATGAATGTTTCACCTTCATCTTGTGTTGTTTGACACAAGGTTGCTATATTTACCTCGTGGTCTATGTTGAAAGATAATTGCTCCATAAATTTCTCAACCAGTTCACCCCAAGATCTGATGCCAGAATCTAGACTTGAAAACCACTCTAGTGCAATTCCTACAAGACTTCATGGGAATAGTCTCATAAGATATGTGGGGTCATAGGCGACATCTATTCATATGGTAGAAAATTCCCTTATATGTTCTATTGGATTCTGTTTTCCATTATACTTAGGGAGATTCAGTATGACATATCCATGAGGGAAAGGGGTCATGTACATTGATCTATCAAAGGGAAATGGGCATATGTCCTTTTTTGAAAAGGATTTCTTAGTTGACACCAACATGTTATCCATTTGTGTTTGTAGTGCATGCATTTGTGTTTGTAAGACATCAACCTGGGTCAAGGATGTGCTAGGTGGATTATGCAGATCCATGTATGTATTCTGAAATACAAAGTCCTGTGATGGGTTTCGATTGAACGTTGGTATTTGAGGTGGGTTTGGATTTGGAATATTGGTAAATGTGTTTTGGGTCAGATTCTGCATAAAATGGGTTTGACTTGGGATTTCTGTGAACGGATTCTGACTACCAATTTCGGAGAAAGGATTCTAATTCAGAATCTGTGTAAATTAGTTTTGACTTGGAATCTGTGTGAACAGATTCTGACTATCAATCTGAGAGAAAGGATTCTGATTCAGAATCTGCGTGAATGGATTCTGATTGCCAGTCTGGGAGAATGGATTTTGATTACCATATTGGAAGGAGGGAATTCGTCCTATTTTTGTAATCTATGGTATAGTACTAGTGACTTGAGCACTAGGTATGGCCATCGACTATGGTATGGTGCTCGTGATACTAGCATTAGGTATGACCATTGACTATGAACTTGTGACACCGACATAAGGTGTAGAGGCTAATTTTTTAGCTCTTTTACTCCCAACAAGAGGACCGAAGGGAGTGGATGATGAAGCCCCTACAGTGAAATTAAATCCAGATGTCATGCCGGATGTACCAAATGGAGACATATGGATTGTCGTACTCTGTGTAGGTATGCCAGATGGCATAGTTATGCTGACCTAAGGTATAGTAGTACTAGTAGTTGTATTTGTCCCTTGTGTAGGTTGAGTTTGTAAGGTGATGATATCAAATCCTGTAGGTAAGGTAGCACCTTCAACTAGCAATTTGGCTAAGTATCATTGACGATCATTTGCTAGGTACTCATCTACGAAAGAGGCAAACTCAGGGTCTTGTGCAACAACCTCTATGTCTTCTGTTGTAATATGACCTTGAGTGTTTCTAGTGGTGAATTTGTCTAACAGAGTCTTATGAGGTCTTGAAGAAAATGGGTTGATGAATTCATTTGCATTCAACATCTTTTCTCTCTCTCTTCTCTTAGACCTAGTTTCGACCATGTAAGATTAGCTCAATATGCAAGGAATGCAAAACTATGTCTATGGATAGTATGACTCTAGTCTATGTTTTTGGGATTTTCTAGATGCAAAATAAGGAATGTCCTAGGATGACACTAGTCTAGAAAAAATCCAAAGATGAAAAGTCTAAGCAAGTCCCTAAAGTGATCAATTATATAAACCCAAGATGGAGGGACCAACTACCTAAAGTCTAACCAAGGCGTCAATTTTGTTAAGTTAAGGAACCAATGTAGGACAAGGATCATAACAAGTCAAGTTTCCTAACTAGACTGATGAGCTAGGAGGACTTTATGTAGGACAAAGGATAAAATGATAAGACTAGGTTCAACGATAGATTTCGTTGACGCTATGATTTTTCTAGAGTGTAGATGGTGGACCTATCCTAAAGTTTGTAAAATGACCTTCCTAGAAGTTTAAATCAAAGGAAAAATGTATTCTAAGATGAGACCAAACTCTGAATTAGGATAACTATGGTAATGACTATATGAACCTAAAGGATGCAAAATTGAGCAAAATCATTTCCTGTTTCTATTCAAGGACTGTTTGTGGAAAGATAACTGAAACTGGTATAACCATGTTGACTAGATAGTGATTGTGAATTCTGGTTTTCTAATAATCAAGAAAATGCATCGCTGGAATTCACAGATGTGGTTCAAGTTAATAGTTGTGGTTTTTTGGTCAACAATTGCATGTCCCTGATAAAGTTTAATGTCTAACCCTGACAGATGCGGTTAACCTTCTAGTAGATGCGACTTGTAATGATAGTTGCAACTCAGAATATAACATATGTGGTCTTTCACAAAGCAATTGCAAGCCAATGCAACAAATGCGACTCTACGCTAAATAGATGCAACTAAAGATGATAGATGCGACTAAAAAGGACTAATGTGACTCTAATTTAAACATATGTGACTCTAAAAATCAATTGTGACCTTCTAGTGAATAGTTGTGACTCTTTGTGTGTTTTCATTGATTTGAGATTTAAAACTGACTCCCTTTTTTGTGATCCAATTCTGACAAACAAAGATAATCATAAGACAAAGTGTTTTCAGTTTGATTTTGGACTCAAAGAATGTTTAAGTTAATAACAGACAAGCACATCCTAATAGGCCATAAGGCCTAGGATTTGTATACTTGATACAACCCACTGAAATACCCCAGATTGGTGATAAATACCTTTCCTTCTCAGAACAACTTTGAAATTTGGTGGCATTGGCTCCCCTCCACAGCTCATTAACTTCTTTCAAGCACACCAATTTTAAATTCTTTGGGAAATAACCTCCTAAGAACTGTTATCTCTACTTAAGGGGATCAGTAGTGAGTGTCTTCGAGCATGATACTATACCCTGCACTATACCAAGCAACGACCAATAGAACAGTTGGACACTAAGACAAATGGTTTTTAATACGGGCATTCTATTCGTGGGGCATGATGCATGCGGCGAGAGTCCCCTTTCGGAACCATACTCGTGATTCTTGGGATTTCTCCAAGAATCCACTTTTATATATTGGCTAGAAGTCCTTCGGGTTTAGGGTGCTGCCGGTCTAAGTCGTCCTGGGGTGAGTACTTTTTCCCACCAAAATAGACCCAAGTTCTAGAGTTGGTAATCATTTCTCTTACACCCAGGATTGCAAAAATGCGCAAGGGGAGAGGATACTTTGATGTACCAAATCATGAGGGTAATACATAGATGTGATTTTGCACCAAACACAGTAAACACTTGTTAATTTTGTGAGAGATTGGAATGATGAAGACCAGATCAATTTATAGAAAATTGATTATTCAAACAACAGGCCAAGATTGAAAGATCAATGAACAGTTGAGATCAACTGATTAGACATGCATTCTGATAACTATCAGTGATGATAGGAGTGATACAAATTAGAAATAGAATTAAAGACTAAATAAATGATTTAATCTTCCAGTTTGGTATTCAAAAATAGAAGATTTATCTTTGCATGACAAAGATGAAGATTAATTAAAGCAACTCTTGTTTGAATGCATGCACAAGGTTTAATTAATTAAATAGGAATATTTAATTAATTCATATGTACATGCAAATGAGTTAGAACTGGTTGATTGAATGATTTCACGAAGAGATTACATGAGAATGCCACTCAAACATTAAATCAAGAGTTAACTAAGCAATTTGAATAGATCTTTGAGTCAAGTAAAAGTGAATACTTAGATAACTCACACAATTATCTAAATATAGAGGAATGTGTTAAAATAGAATTCATAAATTAAATAATTCATTTAATTCAAGATTTGATATTTGAAGAACAATTAAATAAGATTTATTTAATTAAGCGATGAAGGGATTTAAATGAATAATTAAATAAATAAAGAATTTATTTAATTATAGTTGAAGTATGATAAAGAGTAAATTAAATAAGAATTTATTTAATTTGATAAGAAGGATAAGGTTAATTAGTAACATAATTAAATAAAAAGTGTTTATTTAATTAATCAGATAGAATAAAGAAAAGTGTGAATTAGTTAAATAATTAAGATTATTTAATTAATAGAAGAAATGAAGACAATAGAGAATAATTAAATAATTGACATTATTTAATCATGACCATGAAGAATACGAATTATGAAGAATATTGAAGTCGTAGGCTTAGACCAAATTTCGGTGTCTACAAGTTGAATTCACAATCATGTCAATATTAGGAAGTGGTAAATCATCTTTTAAAGATTCTCTATTCAAATCATGGAAATTTGTACATATCCTAATATGATTATCAGGTTCGACAACTATGACAATATTTGAGATCCAAGGAGAATAATCAATAGGACGAATAAAACCTACGCCAAGGAGTTTTTAAAGCTCTCCTTTAACATGCAAGGATATATTAGGATTCATTTTGTGTATCTTTTTTCGAATAGGCTTAGGATCCTTTGCAAGAATATTATTATGTGTGAGAGTTTTTGGGTCTATACCTAGCATATTAGAATGTTTCCAAGAAAAAATTTCAAGAAAATCATGGAGCAAAAGTGTAGTATCCTCCTATTCCTCATCATTAAGGAACTTCCCAATCTTAATGACCTTTTCTATGTCACTGATGTCCATTTGTATATCAATTTTATCTCCTAGGGGAAGTGCATTAGGCTGAGGAAACTCAGGTTCATATGGTTCCATGGTTTTCTCACGATCATCGGTATGTTGTAGCTTGGAACTTATCACATTGTAGGTAACATGATGGTTAGAGGGAGATGGTTTATCAATAGCACCTAGCATTTGTTTCAAGGCTTCATCACTTTCAAAATACTCCCAAGAGGTTGGAGAAGTCATGTCAAGAAATTTAGGATGTTTGAGTGTAAGTGTAGTTCGTGATTGACATGTGATAGTGTTGATATTTAGTAAGGGTCGTTGAGTTGCTTTTGTTGTTTTAGAAAAGGAATATCCTAAATCAATCTTCACATCTTGTGTATTAGGCTCAATAGGGACACAAATTCCTTGTTCAAGTTTTCCACATCCTTTACCACAATTGTTTCATAAGCTTATACCCACATCCATAAAGTCTCTCCATTTCCTTGGGATTGGGGGGTTTCTGATAATCTATCTCATCAAAATGTGTTGTGTAAGTTTTTTTCTCATCCAAGGGAGGTGAGATAGATTAAGGAGAAGATTCTTGTGAATTTTTAGTGGAAATAACTATTAGTTGCTCTTGTTTTTCTGTTTCATTGTGGGTAATTATGTATTCATCCATGAATGAAGGAGTAAATTCTAATGTTCCCCAATCATCATTGAACAATTTGGACATGGATTTAGTTTCCTATTTATTGGTCTGAAGACGGTCAATATGAGATGTTGGAATTAAGGTATTTGGAGGACTTGTTCCTTTTTCAAGTTGCAAACAAGTCTTAGGCTCAGGATCTATCTCAACTTGATACACTTTATTTTTATAGACATATTTCATTTTACAATGAAGATTCGAAGGTACCACATGAATCTCATGAATCCATGGTCTTCCCAAGAGAAGATTGTACATGAGATCATAAGGCATGGCATGAATAGGAGTTTGCAAGGTAACCATTCTGACTATTAGAGGTAAAGTGATTATATAGAGTGCTTGTTTTGTTGTGTTGTAAAATCCTCTGATGGATACAAAATCAAGTTTAATTTGTGATTTATCCACATGTAATCAATCGAGATGTTTCACACTACACACATTAAGGGCAAAGCCATTGTTGACAAGGGATTCGCTTAATGCCTATTGTATTATATTAGGAAATAATCATGAAAGCCTTCTTATGTCTCCTTAATTCTAATGGGGGGAGCTCATGTGTATGAAAGGTAATGTATAAATTAAGTGTATTCATTCCCTTTAGAAGATCTTCCATGTCGCTTGCATTTGTACAAGGAGGAATTGCTATCTATTGCAAGGCTGTTTGAAAACACAGCGTGATATGCATAGAAGTAAAATGAATGCAATAAATGATAAAATAAAGATGTAAAACAGGAATTAGGAACTTGAAAATTGATGAGGAGTAGAGTGGAGATTATAGAGACTTCTAAAATGTTGGAAATTCTATTTTTTAAGCCTAGTGGGACTAATTTGCCAGGCTAGACGATTTAGTCTTGGTTCGAGGAAACTACCTAGAAACCTATTTTTGCAAAAAGGGTGTCAGAATCTACAAAAAAATTGAAAAATAAATATAGTGGGACTAAGTCACCACTATGGGCAACTTAGTCCAGTTTGGATTTTGTGCAAATTTGAAAGTGGAAGTGGAAGCCCACAATTGGCACTCTACTTTTTGATGGAAATTTAGATCTGAATCTTCAAAAGACCCTACAAAATAGAAGATAAAATGGTTTCTAATGGGGTGTTTTTCTTTGTCAAACCGTAGTTGGTATTTAAACTTTTTGAATGAAAAAATCTACACAAAAACCCTAGTCTTAAGTGTGTCTAAGACTAAGAAAAGTTGAAAATGAGGTAAAACCCTATTCTAATGTGCTAGAATGAGGTGATTAAATGGCATTCGAATGATGCAAGAATTCAATGCAAGAAAAACTACGACACTTCAAATAAATGTAAATGATATGTAAAATGTAATGCAAACCTCAAATTTGAAGATAAGAAGAACATGGAAGATGGAATCACTTTGAAAACAAGTTATTAGGTGTGATTTGATGGCTAGTTGCATCTCTTCAACCTATATTTCTCTATGATTTACCATACACATCCATGATCAATCTTTTGCAATGGAAGATCTTGAACATGAAGTGAGCTTCAAGACCTTCAAAAACCCTAGTTTTCTGCCCTAAAGATTCAACTTTGTTGCAAAATGTTATTGAATCTTCTTGTGTAAGACATTTTTTTCATCTTGACTTTTGATTTTCTCTTTTTTTAAATGACTAGGAAATGTGAAAAATGACTTGAAATGTGTATTTATAGGAATCAACACCTAATTTTCTTGTTATTTAGACCTCAGAGGTTGACATCCATTGAGAAATTAAATTGAACTAGTGAAATTCCCACTCAAAAGTGGAAAATACCCCAAAATGGACTAAGTCACCAGTCCCAACAAGGATATTTTTGGTGGGTTTCACAAAATTTTAGTGGTTTTAATGAAATTTGTTAGATTTAAGTGGTTTCATAGGTTAATTAGGCCTCAAAGTCCAAAATTATGAGCATTAGAGGCCTATAAAAGAAATTTTAAGGGGTGATTGATTAAATGTGCGTAAATTAGGACCTAGTTTTACCACAAAATTGTCTCTTTCTTTAAAAGTATACAATTTTTGGAAATACTTTAAGCACCCACTTTAGCGTCCATATGACTCTATGTGCATATGCAAGCTAAAGTATTCTAAATAGTGCACATTACTTTATAAAATGATACCTATTCAAAAGCCAAGAGAATGAAGACCCCTATGTAGTTATCTAGACAATCACAACATTATGAAACTGCATCGTGCAACACAAATTCATTATCCATCAAAAATATTTTTTCCTAACTCTTAGAAAACAAATTTGAGGGTAGATGTATGCCCCCCTTGATTCTGCTTGCTTTATGGAGGTGGAATCAAGGTAGAAATCTAGCCATGTCAAACCCACAATATCATATCAAAGGACATTTACAAGTACCATGTCACCTAACGATAGATAGTTGATGATGTTGGGTGCAGAATCATTATTCCAATGGATCAAATGACATCGAAAATGGATTTTCCTAGCTCCCTTTTGTGGTTGGGAATGAAAAGTACTTGATGTAAGTGTAAGGTAAAAGAAACCCTAATTTAATGCGTATGAAAAGTAAATAGGTTAAAAGAGGTAAAGGAAAGTAGTTTGTCACTTACTATTTCATTTTACCTACTTATAGCTTGAGAGTGATGAGTGAGAGGACAAGATGTCAAGCATACAAGGATACAAACCTACATGATTGGATGTTCTTTGAGACCAGGTGGCACACAGTGAGCATCAACATGAGGTGAGTGGATTTTGCAACCTTCTTTTTGTGATTTTTTAAGTATGTAATGATTCTTAATGCATTTATGGGTTAGTTTAGGATCTCAGATGTTTCTTTGCAAATGTCCCTTTTGTTCTCAAAGTGTCTTGTTTCTTCGCAAAGTGTCCTGTTTATTTGTGAAGCATCACATTTCTTTGCAGAATGTCCCAAAAGGGTTATAAAGTGTCTAGGTCCTTTAAAAAAGCACACTAGAGTAACTTTAGCACACTTGCATGATGAAAATGTAAGAGTTTTGATGACATTTAGAGCATATGTGTGTAAAATTTATAGGTATGTACCCAAGGACAACAATGGTTAGGAGGGAGATAGTTGAGCTTTCTAAGAGATTTGGCTCCATCGCTATTAGAAGAGGAGACCGAGCATCTTTAGGCCATTGGGATCTATTGGGCATATCTTATGCCACCCATGAGATACCACAATTCCATGTTGATGGATCTCTACAAGCGATGGGATACAGATACATGCACATTTCATCAATGTATAGGAGAGATGTTGATTAGACTAGAGGATGTACACTGAATTCTCTCTATGCTAATTCAAGGAGAGCAAGTATATTTTTATAGAGACATAAGCTTCCTGGAGCGTAGGGATGATTAATAGTATTGTGTAGATGTTCTAGTTCATGATACACAAGTTAGAGGATGGATTGATTTTTCCATGTTATTATATTCATGGGCACCAGTGGTTCAATGCATTATGATGGACACTATAGCACTAGTTTTTGTCTTTGATGGTCGGGGTGCTTGCCTGGATGTAGGACTAGTCAACTTGATTCAAGGGATGGTAGAGTAGCGAAAAGTATATGCCTAGGGTTGGTGTATGATGGCACATCTCTATTATGATTTAGAGTGAATTTTATTTTGAGAGGTGGAGAGTATGGTGTACTGCACTCTTCTATAGGTGTGCTACCTTGAGCACATTACATATACCAAACCAGTTGCTATCCATGTGTGACAACAATAGGATATACATGGGCTTTCAGGTTTCCTCTACGGTGACTATGGTAGTATGGTGACTTGCATTTTTGGAGGGTATGATTTGACTGACTTGATGAGGATGATGTCTTATGGAGACCTTATCAGCTGACATTATAGTGGCCAGATCATACCAGATAGTTGGGGAGGATGCAAGTGGATAGCTTTTTGGTTGGCCACCATGACAACGTAGTATGGCCATTCTACTATGATCGATTCATGAGACAATTTGGATAGGTGTAGAGACCACCTCAAACATAATCCACCTTCAAGAGATTACTGCGGAGTTCTTGGAGACCGGGTGATACAATACAACTTAGTCTAGACCATGTAGATGAGAGTGATTATGAATTTTTTTATTAGGAACAACCTCCATTCTCCAATGTAGATGATTTCAAGGTGATAGTAGAGCATGATGAGTGGTGGGAAGTGACACGACCAGCACTAGTATTTTTGATGGACAGGCCAGTGGGAGATGTAGAGCCACTACTAGATGATGAAGATGAGCAGGAGGATAGGGCCAAGGACACATGCTATAGACCTGCCAATATATTAACTGATGTGATTGATGATGAGTATGATGAGGAGGTAGATCCAGATTATGAGGATTAGAAGGGAGAGGGAGAGGATGAAGAGGAGTATGAGGAGGATGAGGTGGAGCAGTAGTACGAGGAAGAGGAGCCACCCTTGAGTGAGGATGTTGAGGCAGTAGTTGGGGACCATCATGACGGGGGAGATTCCTCTCCCATCTATAGGACTAGGTCATGAGCAGTAGTTGCAGCTGGCACCGGTATTCACAGTTGAAGGGAGGCTAGCACTACCTTTATGCCCCCAACACAGGATGATATTGAGATGACACATCTAACCTGCAACATAGGTGATGATATTTAATCTTTTGAATTTATTTTGTGTGATTATGTAGTTTTATATGTATATGTATATCATGATGAGGATTACTGATTATGTATCTTGTCTATCTTGCAGGAGTGACAAGAGACTAGCAAGATTTCTATTGTCAGGATGTTGCAAAGATAGTGCCTACATCCATCAATAGGAAGGAGATGGATCCTAACTACATTCCCCCATCAATCATGGAGGAGGAGCTAAAGTCACTTAGACCTTTCACAAGGCTATGAGCAGCATACAAGAGCATGAGAAGAGGAGTCCATTGAGCTGAGAGTGTAGGACAGTCATTGTAGACTTTAGTAGAGGTCAAGAGACTGCATGCAGAGCTAGCATAGGTATGAGCAGAGAAGGATCAGATGGCAGAGGAGTGTCTTGTGGCTGTTGTTCATGTAGAGGGTCTAGAGTATACACTTAGAATCAATAGTTCATGGTCATGATCACACACCACCATCTCATCACATCTAGGGACCAGATCACAAGCACCAGAGCTCGAGGGGTCTAGCTCTCACAGACCTTTGTGATTTGTATATGATATTGAGATGTATATAAAACTTTTATATATATAGAAATGTGCATTTGGTGTTATTATGATGTTTCTATTTGTGGTAGAATGTTAAATGCAATGTGATTAATTAAGTGACTCTATGGTAAAAGTATTTAATTAATAGCTACATGATTTGGCAAAAATTATGTGATCTAGTTAAAACATATTGTAGTTTTGTTTTATATACAACATGATGATGGAGTACGTTATGCTAAATTAAATGTTACATATCACAACACACTAGATGAATTTGTATAGCATGAATCCTAAAGGGATTATAAATAATCACCTTAATGTTTAAGACAAACCTGTAAAAAAGGTGTCAAAAATGAAGTAGTGTGAAAACGTATAAGGCATGATCCTATTTAATGATTTAACAACACTACTTTATAGTTCATACTATTCAAAATAGATTAAACATAATACTGACACAAGTGTGTGGAATTAATTGGTTCTTTAAGGGGTGTTCCATCAAGTTTCATTAAGACATACACACCAGACCCATAGCTTTTGTTGACAACATAGGGTCCTAACTAGTTAGGGCTGAATTTTCCTCATTCGTTAGGGTTGACATTGACATTACACTGATTTGCATAAAGAACTAAGTCACCCTTGTCAAATGTACAAGGGATGACATTGAAATTGTAGTAATTTTGTTCACTTTTTCAATAGGCTTGAAGATGCTCAAGAGCATTAATGCATTGTTCATCATTCATTTGAAGTTTATGTAATCATTCAGTCTTATAAGTGTTATTGTCAATCAAACCTTGAAGAGAAATCTGCATTGTTGGGATTTCTAACTCCAAAGGCATGATTTCTTCAGTACCATAAACTAGGTTATGAGGCGTTAATCTGTTGGAGGAATGAACAATTGTGCGATAAGCCCAAAGTACTTAATGTAGTTGTGTGTGCCGGTCCTTATGATTAGTGTTAATAGTTTTCCTTAAAATATGTTTGAGGACTTTATTAGTTGACTCTGCTTGACCATTTGATTGTGGGTAATAGGGTTTCAAAAAATGGTGCTGAATATGGAAAGTTTCCAATAACTTTTTCACATCATTAGTCCTAAATGGTGTGCCATTATCAGAAACTAATGCAAAAGGAAGCCTAAAACAAGCAATTATAATCTCAAGGATGAATCAAAAGATCACCTTAGTAGTTGTAGATCAAAGAGGAATGGCCTCTACCCATTTCATGAAATAATCAGTGGTATTGATGATAAACGTATGTCCAGTGGAAGATGGAAGATATATTTTTCCAATTATATCTAGCCCACATACAAAGAATGGCCAAATAGGGATTTGTGTATGAAGCTCAAAAGTGGGAGCATGAAATAAATGACTATGTTCTTGAAATTTATGACATCGTTTAACATACACATAATAGTCTTTTTCCATAGTTTTCCAGTAGTAGCCCATATGAAGAAGCTTTTGTGCTAGGATCTTTGCACCGAAATGATTGCCACAGCTACCAACATGAGCCTACTCAAGTGCCATATTAATTTCAGAATCCTTAAGGAATCTAAGTAAAATTCCATCAAAAGGTCGTTGATATAACACATTGGCAAGGATGATGCACTTGGTGGCCAATTTTTTTAGATGAGTGCAAGTGTTACTTGCAAAATTTTTGGGAAGGGTACCATCTTTTATATAATTATAAATAGCATCATTCCGTTCACTTGAATCATTCTTGGTTGTGACTAATGTGGCGATAGTGATATCAGTGATGGAAGGGTTCATGATAGGATGAACATTGAATATAATATCTTGTGAAGGATCTAAGGGGGATATAAGGGAGGAAACACTGGCCATTGTGTTCACATGTCAATTATATTTTCATGAGATGTTTTTCAATGGTGAAGGAATTAAATTTCACCAGTAAGGAAATTGTGAGATTTTTATATTTGGATAATTTATCATGTTTAGCCTAATAGTCACCATTGATTTGCTTGATTACAAATTGTGAGTCACCAAATATCCTGATGTAAGTAATGCCGATAATTAAAGCAGTGCATATTCTAGTGCTTAAGGCCTCATATTTAGTAGTGTTATATGTACATAGGAAATTTAATCAATAGGACAAGGGAATAGATTTTCCTTTAGGTGGAATTAACATTATTCTAGCATGAGAACATCTTCTACACTTAGATCCATCAAAATATAATGTCCATGTAGAAACACTGGTTGTTAATACACTATCATCAAGAATAGAATCATTACTAGGGAACGCAAAAGGGGAAGGAGCATCAGCTAAATGGCTAGTCAAGGCTTGTCCTTTAATTGCTTTTTGTAGAACAAACTTAAGGTCAAACTCAATCAACAATATAACCCATTTAGCTAAGCACCCTAATAAGTCTATTTTATTGAAAAGATGTTTGAGAGGATAAAATTTTGTCATGACTTGTATTTATGCATTTAGTAAATAATTTTATAATTTACTAGTAGTGAATACAAGGGCTAAATATTGCTTTTCAATTGGTGTATATCATGTTTCATAATTGATTAGGGTTCGAATAATGTAATAAATATGGTGCTCTTTGTCATTATCATCTTTCTAAGCTAACAAGGTTGCAAGAGCATGATCAGATGCGGCAATGTATAGGATGAACAGTTTTTTTGGCATGACAAGTTGTAAAAAAGGTGGAGTTACAAGGTATTCATTTAAACTCTTAAAATAATGTTTACATTCTTCATTCCAATCAAAAGGCACATCCTTCTTGAGGAGATTTCTGAAATGTAATGTTCTATCGGCTAAAGAAGTGGCATAATGATAGATAGATTGAATTCATCCTTGTAATGTGCATAATTGGGAAATATTTCTAGAAGGTGGCATGTTTACAATAGCATCAATTTTCTTTGTGTCCACTTTGATGCCTCTATGAGATATGATAAACCCTAAGAGTTTCCCACTATCTACTCAAAAGACACACTTTTTTGGGTTGAGTCTCATGTTGTATTTACGTATTCGTTCAAAGATCTAGTGAAGGACATTCACATTGTCTTGTCATCGTAAGGACTTAAGAAGGATGTCATCAACGTAATCTTCCAATATTTTATGTATGTTATCATGAAATATTAATGGCATTTCTCTTTGATATGTTGCACCTATGTTCTTTAGTCTAAAAGGCATCATAACCCAACAAAACGTTCCCCAAACAGTTGTGAGTGTGGTTTTGTATTGATCTTGTGGGTTAATGAAGATTTGATTATAACTAGAAAATCCATCCATGAATGAAAACAAAGCATGTCTAGTAGTTGAATCCACAATCATGTCAATATTAGGAAGTGGGAAATCACCTTTCAAAGATGATTTATTCAAATCATTGAAATATATGCATATCCTATTATGATTATTGAGTTTTACAACTATGACAATATTTGAGATCCAAGGAGAATAATCAAAAGGATGAATAAAACCTACGTCAAGGAGTTTTTCAAGGTCTCCTTTAACATGAAAGGCTATCTTAGGATTCATTTTTCATATCTTTTGTCAAATAGGCTTAGCATCATTTTCAAGAACATTGTTAGTTTGGACAATGTTTGGGTCTATACCTAGCATATCAAAATATTTCCAAGCAATTTTTTTAAGAAAATCATGGAGCAAAAGTGTAGTATCCTCTTGTTCCTCATCTTCAAGGCACTTCCCAATCTTAATGACCTTTTCTATGTAGTAGTAGCATGTTTGTTAGAGGGAGATGGTTTATCAATAGCACCTAGAATTTGTTTCAAGGCTTCATCACTTTCAAGATACTCCCAAGATGGTGGACAAGTCATGTCAAGAAATTCAGGATGTTTGAGTGTAAGTGTAGTTCATGATTGGCATGTGATAGTGTTGATATTTAGTGAGGGTTGTTGAGTTGCTTTTGTTGTTTTAGAAAAGGAATATCCTAAACTACTCTTCATGTCTTGTGTATTAGGCTCAATAGGGACACAAATGGCTTGTTCATGTTTTTCACATCCTTTACCATTGTACCCCAATTGTTTCATAACCTCATACCCACGTCCATAAAGTCTCTCCATTTCCTTGGGATTGGGGGGTTTCTTATAATTTATCTCATCAAAATATGTTGTGTAAGTTGTTATTTCATCCAAGGGAGGTGAGATAGATGAAGGGGAAGATACTTGTGAATTTTGAGAGGAAATAACTATTAGTTTCTCTTTTTTTTCCTTTTCCTTGCTGGTAATTATGTATTCATCCATGAATGAATGAGTAAATTCCCATGTTCCCCAATCATCATCGAGCAATTTGGACACAAATTTAGTTTCATGTTTATTGGTCTAAAGAGGGTCAATATGAGAAGTTGGAATTAAGTTATTTAGAGAAAATTTTCCTTTTTCAAGTTGTGAACAACTCTTAGTCTTGGGGTATATCTCAACTTCATATACTTTATTATTATAGACTTATTTCATTATATGATGAAGATTTGAAGGTACCACATGCATCTCGTGAATCCACGGTCTTCCCAAGAGAATATTGTATGTGAGATCATAGGGCATGACATGAATAGGAGTTTGCAAGGTAACCAATCTGACTATTATAGGTGAAGTGATTATACCAAGCCGTTGGTTTTTTTTGTTGTCAAATTCTCTAATGGATAAGGAATCATGTTTAATTTGTGATTTATCCACATGTAATCAATCGAGAAGTTTCACACTCCACACATTAAGGGAAAATTCATTGTCAACAAGGGTTTGCTTAATGCCTATTGTATTATATTGGGAAATAATCATAAAAGACTCATTTTGTATCCTTAAATCTAATGGGGGGAGCTCATGTTGATGAAAGGTAATTTCTACATTAAGTGTATTCATTCCCTCTAGAAGAGCTACCACATCACTTGCATTTGTACCAAGAGAAACCACTATCTGTTGCAAGGCTATTTGAAGCATTGAATGATAATTGGGTGAATTCAGGAGAAGATCCCAAAGGGATATCTTTCTAGGATTATTTTCAATGAGATCATACTCCCTAAGGTGTGAGTTTAGGTGAGGAGCACTAGGAAAAAATAGGATTTGGTAAAGGTAAGATTGTTAGAGGGGGTTGTTTGGGTTGTAGATTGTTTTGGGTATAATGTGTGTGTGCAACATCGTCATGTTGTGGTGGATAAAGGGTAAAATTGGGTTTAAGTGGAGGTTGAGGTTGGTGTGAAGGTGGGTAAAGAACAAGTTGAGGTTGGATGACATTAACATCTTTTTTTTTAGTTTCTCACAACAATCCCTAGTGGATGATTTGTGTGAGATGAAGCCCTAAAGAGCTTCATCTAACATACTCAAGTCATCACTACTAAAAGGTTGAGGAGATAAGGTGTCACTAAGTAGTTTAGGTTTGTCATCACAAGTCATAGTGGATGAACATGATGAGAAGAAACCATGAAATATTTCATCTAATCTATCCAAGTCATCACTACTAAGAGGTTTAGATGATATATTTTTCCTAAAATGAAGCACCATTTTGATTTGTTCATGGGATGTTGTAAATTGTTTCTTTTTTTTTATAATGAATATGATCTAAATGAGATAAGATCTAATGCTGAAAATGAACATTGTAAAAATATAATGCTATCTATTATTTCCATTAAAGTAAACAATATAAATGAAAATGATTCAAATAAAATAGTACACAATTGTACAAAAATAGAGAAACAACTGAATCTAATAGGAATTCCAGAAATGGGAAACAAAATTCAGCAAACATAAATGCAAAATTGACAGAGGGACTAAATCACCCTAGGTGGAAAATTAGTCCAATTAGGTTTAGTTTTGAATTTTTCCTAATGGATATAAGTGTGCTTAGGAGTGTGTAATGAAAATCTATGCTATAAATGTAGAAGTGAACTCTCATACTATGAAATAGAATGCAATAATTGTTGGCAAGAGACACTAGAAATGCTTTTAGGTGTTGTCATTAATGGAAACCCTAGTCGGTGACCAATCTACACATCATCATTTGCTTCCATCGGCAAATAGTTTGTAAATAGTTAGAAGAACAAAGCATCTGACAGTTTGGTGATCATCGATTCACATGTAGATTTTGCGTTACTATTTTGAGTTGTGGATCTCATGGGAGTTTTATTATTATATTTCTTATGTTATCCAAAAATATTAGTTCCTCATACCAAGCTATGTGTAAGTTTGGAGATCTAGTTGATATCTTTTTGTTTATCAATGTTTTGTGACTGACTAAGTTGATATAATCTCTTGCAGATATTCAAGGAATGTTTATTCAAATATTTTTGTGTTTGATCATTATGTTTTGGGTCCAAGCTAAGCTGTGGATGACTATTGTGGATGTGCATTGGATATTACTCAAGATTTGAGCCGATAATTGCTAATATTTTTAAGTTTTATTGAAGCTAACTTGTAGCGACTAAATCCTTTGTTGTGGATATATATAAGTGATTTTTTATATCATTTTGAGTGTGTGAAAAGATGTGTTGAAGGGTGTTTGTGATTATTTAAATTTTGATTAAGTGATTATGTACAGTTTCACTTGTGCATCAAGGTTTTTGTAGTGTGAGTTTGTGTAGAACAAAGAAAAATTGTTGAATCAATCAGAAGGACAGAAGATCAACCATTGAGCTTAACCAGAACTATAATAAAGCATTTGTAGATGCTATTCCTTCAGTTCATTCTCTTGGATCTAATCCAAATCATTGTAAGGTAGTGAGCCTTTCTATTTTGAGCAGTGCACCTGAATGCAAGTGCATTCCCATTTTGTAATCTTTCTTTTGGGTATACTCAGATTATATTGTGGATTGTCCATCCACTATGGTTTTTCCCCTAATAGGGTTTCCACATAAAAATCATAGTGTTATGGTGTTGTGATTCTTTTCCTTCTATTCATGCATATTTCTTTTATTGAAAGCTTAAGTGAGTTAAAGATCAGAATAATAAATTTAATTTTTGCACAACACTAATTCACCCCCCCTCTTAGTGTTTCTTGTTTCAAACAATTGGTATCAAATCTAGTTCCTTGAAAGAAGTCTAATAGCTTGGGGAGATCTTGGAAGGATTTTTTCAATGGATACAAGTAGTCTTCAACAACAACTTATGGTGGCCCTATATGATCTTGACCTATCAAAGTTTGAGAACCAGGAATTGCAAGAAAACCTTGAGAGTGTAGAGAAATTCATCTAGTCGTTGAAAGACAAAATAAATGAATCAAGGGAGAAATGAAAGGAATTGTGTGATCAGCTTAAGCAGAAGAACAAAAGCATGGAAGATGAAAAACTCAGTCATGCCTTGAAGGAGAAAATAGAAGAATGTGAATTTTTTCTAGAAAAAATGTTGCTTTGAAGCGTGAGATGGAATCTATCATGATGAAGATGACCAAGGAGATAGAAGATAGAAATAAGAATGAAGAAAATATTGCACAATCCTTGAAATGAAAATATGAACAATGCAGTTGATTGGACAATGAAATGGGGCAATCTAAAAACAATGACAAGGTGCTTGAAAAATAGCTTGATGATCTTAGACGTGAACTTACTATTACAAATGAGTACAAGGATAAATTCAAAGTAAGCTCGGCCAAACTTGACAAACTAATCAAAGGATAGAGGACTGATGGTGACAGGGGAGGTCTTGGATATGAAGGAGAAAGTTCCAAATCTAGACAAAAGAAATCTAGACAAGGGAGATTCAAGCAAGGGAATTAGGTGAATGGAGCTAGAAGGAATCTAGTAAGACAACCAAATGGTCAAAGATTCAAAGGCTACTATTTTTCTTGCAACAAATTCAGTCATATGGCTTCTTAGTGTAGGAGCAAGATGAACACAAGTGGACCATCATTCTCAAGTCAGTGCGTTAATTGCTATAAGTATAGTCATAAGTCAAGTGAATGTAGAGTTGTGATGAATAATTTTAATAGAGATGTTAGATGTTATGCATGCATTAGATTTGGGAATATTGCTAACCAATGTAGATCAAGAAAAACTCATTGGAACAATTGGCCTAGACAAATAAATGTTATGTGTTACAAGTGCAATAAATCTTTCCACACTACTAGATTCTATTAGAACAGGAGAGGTTCAGTAAAAAAAAACATGCAATAGGATGTTAAGGGAAAAGGTAAAGTCACTACTGATGTAATCAGAAGGAAAATGCAGAAGAAATGGGTGAAGAAGAATCCCTCTATTGAAGGAAATACACCAACACCATAATCCACTTCTAGTAATTCCTCTGGGAATTAGTTTTAGGCCTTTGGCCTAGGGGGAGCTATCAGGAAAATATTTTAACCCCCTATAGTAACTATTACTAGATTGTGGACAAGTCCAGTAAGTGGATTGATGTTTTTCAAATGTTGTTCAAACCAAGTAGAGGCACTATTAGAAAGTTTTGAAGATCCGCAGAGGAATCATCTATCTCAGTACATAACCAGATGAGCTAGGGTAAAAGAATTTATTGTGACAAAAAGGGTTAGGTGTGCAGATGATAAAAGAACATTTTAATCATTCATTTTTCACTTTTCATTTTGAAGGAAAGCCATTTGGAGAGCCCTAGAGTGAACTTTTCTGAATTGTGGAGAGATTCAAGTGTGAAGAAGGTTTTGCGATCAAACTTTGATCCAATGGAAAGGTATTTATCAAAAAGCTTGTGAATTTTTGAAATTGCAATCATGTCCACTCCTCTGGTAGTCAAAGTCAAGGATATACCCCATCCAAAGTTCAAATGGAATCCTTATAAGTTTGTTGAGACCGAACCCTTAGGTGTGTTTTCATTTGTATCGTATGGAGTATTGCATACTAAAGATATTAGGGATTATATACATGTCAATATTGAAGAATTAGGAAGCTCTCAAATGATGAATCTATATTCTCATCATATAATTAGAGAGGATCTTACTGTAAAGCCAAAATTTAAAACCCTAGAAGAGAAGTTCACGAAATTTGTGCTATGAAATAACTTGCACAATAGAATAATATGATATGAAATATGCTGAAAATACTTGATAATAACTGAGAATAACAAACCACTTCAAGGGGGAAAACCTCCAAATATATCTAATGAGAACACACTTCAGAACTTGATGATGAAATAAAACTCACAACCTCCTATATATACCTATGTATGCCTAGGATATCACCTAGGCTGACTTAAACACAGCTATATAAGTCTTAGGCTGACCTAAACAACTAAATAACAATATAATAATGATAATATTACTTAATAGAGAGTTAAGATAGCCACAAGCCGACTATACATAACCCAATGTACACTAATATTAAGGGTGTAACATGCCACCCTTCTTCAAAGAAGCATTTCCCTCAATTCTAATCAAGTTTAGATTATTTTGAATGAACTTCTCATCCTCCCATGTGGTATCTTCAACTAGTAAATTCTTCCATTGGATGAGATACTCAGTGAGAGTTCTATTCCTTAGCTTCTTTGTGTGTGTTTGATGAATTCACTTTGGTTCCAAAATGAATCTTCCTTCTTAATTGAGCTTTGGTAGTGTTGTTTCAGCTGGAATATTATGCCCAATTACCTTCTTCAAACAAGAAACATAAAAAATTGGATGTATCTTTATTGTTGGTGGCAACTCTAGCTTATAAGCAACACTACCGATCTTTTGCATGATTTGGTATGGACCATAATACATTGGAGACAACTTATTATTCTTTTTTTGTTGCTTTAGTGAGATTTGCTTATAAGGCTGCAATCTCAAGAAGACCCAATCCCTAACTTCAAAACTTCTATTACTACGATGTTGTTCTGCCTATTGTTTTATTCAATTTTGTGACATGGCTAAATTCTCCTTGAGTCCTAAAAGTACTTGTTGTTGATGAAGCAAGTGGTCTTGTACTACCTGGACTCTTAATGAGACCTTTATTGATGATGTGATGGAAGGAGAATGATATCCATAAAGTGCCAAAAATGGAGACATTTTTGATGAGCTATGAAAAGAAGTGTTATACCACCATTCTACAAGTGGTAGCCAATCTAGCCATTGAGACTATTTCTCTAAAGTGAAACAACTTAGATATCCTTCCAAAGACTTATTAACAACCTTAGTTTTCCCATCTGATTGAGGGTGGTATGAAGAGCTATGAGCCAATTGAGTACCCAAACATGAGAATAAATCTTTCCAAAAGTGACTAGTTAAGATAGGATCATGATCACTAATAATAACCTTAGGTGTACCATGTAGCTTTTGTATTTTCTCCAAAAAATCTTTTGCCATTGCACTTGCTGTAAAAGGATATGATAATGCAATGAAATGTGCATATTTAGTGAGGCAATCAACTACTATCATGATGATATTATGAAATTTAGATTTGGGAAGCCATGTGATGAAGTCCATGGATGCCTCTTCCCAATGCTAGCTAGGAATAGATAAGGGTTGCAAGAGACTTGATTTCTTAATTGTCTCCCCTTTATTCCTTTGGAAAACCAAACATTCAGCCAAAAAATTTAGAACATCACCTTTTAGCCCTTCCCAAGAAAGATCTTGCTTGACTCGATGATATGTCTTCAAAAATCCTAAATGACCACCCACTAGAGACTCATGCAACTCTAGGAGAGTCTTGTGTTTAAGAGTGGAATTCCTACTGAGATAAAAAACTCTTTATACCAAAGAGTATCTCCCTTCCAACAAAACTTATCTGAACTACTACGATCACTTTTTAATTGTTCGATGAGATTACTTGTTGCAACATCATTTTTCCATTCTACTTTGGCTTCCTCCACCCAATTTGCTTGTAATATTGAAAGGGAACACAATAAGGCTTCATCTTTCTCATCCTTCCTTGAAAGTGCATCTGCTACAATATTTTATTTCCCATTCTTATATACAATCTCAAATTCATATCCTAACATCTTAGTGACCCATTTTTGTTGCTCTTCAGAAGATAGTCTTTGTTCCAAAAAATATTTTAGGCTATCATGATCTATCTTAACCTTGAAGTGTCTACCCAATAGATAAGGCCTCCATTGTTTAACTGCATGGAGGATTGCTAACATTTCCTTTTCATAAATATGTTTTAGTTGATTCTTACCCTTTCATTGATGACTTTCAAAAGCAATTGGTCAACCTTCTTACATGACGACTATTCCTATCCAATTTCTAGAAGCATCACATTCCACAATGAATTCCTTGGTGAATTCAAGAGTGAAAAGCACTAGAGTTGTACACAATAGCCTCCTTCAATCTCTCAAATGTTGTATTGGAAGACTCGTTCCAATGAAAATAATCCTTCTTCAATAGAGTGGTGAGATGTACTGCTATATGACCATAATTCTTTACAAATATTCTATAGTACCCTATCAATCCCAAGAAACCCCTCAGTTTCTTAATGGTTTTTGGAATAGGCCATTCCATGATAGCCTTAATTTTGATAGGGTCAACCTTTACTCCTTCATGTGAAACTATGTGTCCCAAATACTCCACCTCCGTAAGACCAAAAACACACTTGGATGGCTTAGCATAGAGTTTATGATCTTCAAGAATTTGTAATGCTTGATCCACATGTTACAAATGTTCTTCCCAAGTATTGCTAAAAATCAATATATCATCAAAGAATACTAACACAAACTTTCTCAAGAACTTCTTAAAAATGGAATTCATCAAACTTTGGAATGTAGATGGCACATTGGTAAGACCAATTGGCATCACCAAAAATTCATAATGACCCTCATGAGTCTGAAATGTTGTCTTACAAATATCTTCCTCCTTAATATGAATTTGGTGATAACCAGATCTAAGATCTAACTTGGTAAAATACATAGCTCCATTCAATTCATCTAGCAAATCATCAATGACTAGAATAGGAAACTTATCTTTAATGGTGTACATGTTGAGCACTCTATAATCTAGACACATGTGCCAAGTATCATCCTTCTTACGTACCATCACCATATGTGAGGAGTAAGCACTTTGGATATGCCTGATAATTCATGCTTCTAGCATCTCCTCAACATTTTTTTCTATCTCACTCTTTTGTATGTGTGGATACCTGTAAGGCCTGATGTTTAGTGGTTGGCTCCATGGAACTAACTGTATGGCATGATAATGATCCCTCTTAGGAGGAAGTCCTTTAGGAATATCTCCAAGAAAAACTAAGTGATGATCAATTATAGCTTGCAAATCTAGATGAGTAGGAGCATTAGATTGAGAAACTTCTAATGAACATAGCTAGGCCACAAATCCATCCACTCCTTTCTTAAGAAATTTTTTCATTTGATGAGAGCTTACCATTTGTGGGGGATTTTTCCTTCAACCCCCTTATCTCTACTACCCTTCCTTTTGATTGAAATATCATGACTAGTTCTTGTAAGTTCATCTCAATCATTCCCAATGTAGTAAGCCATTGTACTCCCAAAACAATATCTCCTACACCCATAGATATCACATACATTGGGGTATCAATTTGATAATCTCCCATGGATAATTTAATGCTATGAAATTTCCCTAAACAACTAACTATACCACCATCTACAATCTAAACCTAAAACTTTGGAGCTGGATATATAAAACAATTTAGATGAGTAGCTAACTTTTTGTTAATGAAATTATGAGTACTACCTGAGTCGATCAACACTGTTACCTTCTACTTATTTAAGAACCCCACCACCTTAAGAATTTGTGGAGCACTAAAACTTGAGAGTGCATGAAAATATATGATTGGTTGAGAATCATGTGATTCCTCATTTGACTCCCTTTCATCCTCTAGTATGGGTTCCTCCTCTTCTCCCTCACTTGGACCTTCGATATAGAACAATTTCTTTTCACTGCATTTATGTCCTTGACTGTATTTTCTATCGTAATTGAAACATAACCCTTTTGCTCTTTTCTCCTCAAGTTGTTGTGGAGTCAACCTAGTAGGTTGTGTTGAATATCCTTTCTCTCTTGTCACATTAGCCCCTTGCTTCTTAGGAATCAAATACTTCTCCTCTACCCTACATACTAAGATAAAAGATACATTTATGGAGCTAGGGCTAAACATGTGTACCTCATATTGAATGTGATCCTTGAGACCCCCTTGAGAATAAATCATTCAATTTTTCCTCTATAATTGTATCCACTCTTAAGGATATACTTTGGAATTGCCGAATATAATCCTTAACTGATCCTATTTGTTGAAGTTTAGCCAGTTGGCTGAAGAAGTTGTCTATCACACTATTGCTATATTGTGCTTGGAGTTCCTCCATAAAAATTGGCCATGAGATGGTGAGCCCCTTTTTCCTTCGATGAGTTCAAATCCAACGATACCAAATGAATTGATTTGGTTCTAGATATTGGGAAGCCATCATGACCTTTTGTCCATTTAGGATTTGATGTACTTCAAAAAAATTCTCAATTTGGTTTATCCATGTTAGAGGATCCTTTCCATAAAACTTGCACATATCCACCTTTGTAAATAAATTCCTAGATCCCATAGGAGCACTAAACCTTGTGTCAATGGTAGCTGACCTAGAATTTTCACCTTGGTCGCTTGAGAACTCCTTTCTTGGTTCATCCATGTAGGTGCTTAACATGTTTTGTATGTTCGATATATGTCCTCTTAGGTCACATATCCATCTTCATTGAGGAAATGTCTTCCTTAAACTTATTTATTTCATCATTAGGAGTAATATCCTCTATTGTTACCCCATCCTTATCAAGAGTCTTCCTCAGAGTGACAACATTCTTTTTTCCCCTTGTTGCAGGCCCCCTCATGATGGGAACCACTAATTTTGAAATAAATCACACAAATGAAACTTAAATTCTCTTAAATTTTTACTGTAACTTACTAGGGCCAAAATAAATCTTACCTAGAAAAATTTCTAAGAAATAAGCAAATTTACAGCATGGAGAGTGATAATTATGAAAATTTAACCTTTCAATAACTTGCTTATTTATACTTCAATTCATCCAAATTTTTTACTATAATCTCCTTTAGTATTTCTTCAAAAACCCAGTAAAAATCAGATTCCAATTCAACAATATGTGCGAGATATATAGATTCCAAAACAATTGTGTAGAAACCCTAATTCTATAATAATTCACTTAATTCTAGTTCAATTATTCTTAAAACTGGAATATAGCTTCTTTAATATTTTCTTCAAAAACCCTTTAAAAATCAGAAAAAAAAAAATCACCAAAATCTGAAAGATATTCTCTTCCCAAAATCGCCTCCAAGATTGAGAAAAAGACCTTGCCTCTATGATGCCAAGATCATGCTCTGATACCACTTGTTATGAAATAACTTGCACAATAGAATAACAAGCCACTTCGAGGGGGAAAAGCTACAAATATCTCTAATGAGAACACACTTCACAACTTGATGATGAAATAAGACTCACAGCCTCCTATATATACCTATTTATGCCTAGGATATCACCTAGGCCGACTTAGACACACCTATATAAGTCTTATGCCAACCTAAAAAAGTTGAAAACAATATACTAATGATAATATGACTTAATAGAGAGTTAAGATAGCCAAAAGCTGACTATATGTATCCCAATGTACACTAATATTAAGGGTGTAATAGTTTGCAAGATTTTCCATATTTGAAGAAAATGAATTAGTGTGATATATTTTGAGCCATGTTCATGTTGAGTTCATGTGGTTGGATGTTCCATTTAAAATTATGAAAGAGGATATATGTGCAGTCACAGGTTTGAATTCCACTGGTACACTTCTAGTCTTGAAATCTATGAAGAATGAGAAGGTTACTAATGTAATAGGTGCTCAATGTAATAGAAGGGCAATGACAATAGAAGACATTGCTGAAGTGGATGTAAAATTCGCATCAATGGTTATTGGCTACAATATCTATCATTCAAGCCAGGATAATTTTGTATCTAGTATGACCATCTATGCAGCTTATGAGATGGTAAAACAAAATGTTTATTATGATTTGTGTGAGTTGCTCAGAAGTTAGTTGATGAAGAATGTGAGTAAAATCAAGAAATATAAGGAAAACACTTTCAAATACAGTAATTTTCTGCTATGTTTATTCTTCTAATTCATGAATGACATTTCGGGTGTTGGAAAAGTACTTTTGAAAAATGATGAGCTTGTAGTTGTTCAGATAAGGAACATGTTGTTTGGAATTGGTGATCGATAGATAAAGAATACTACCCTCTAGGGGTAATTCAAAACTTTCCAGAATATGATGCATGCGAGGGAAATAATTCCCACTTCAATAGTGGAATAGTACAAAGATACTATTTTCTTCATGGTGTATATTGACCAATGTCATATGAAAGTTGTTGATCCTAGAACAATATGGATAATGCCAATGGGATATGAAGTAGAGGAATTTTTTTTGAAGATGTATGCAAAACACTTGTTGAGCATGCCCCTAGATCTAACAGAAGAAAGGTTTGAAACCTTTTCAGAAAAGAGCATGCAAGTCCATGATTAATTACAAAATCATAAGATAGTCAAAAGAGTAAGGAAAGAAGTAGAAGTCTTTGTAGAAAGCATGGGATTACCTGTAGAAGCTTTGAGAGAAGCAAGAAGAAAGAGAGATGAGGCTGAAGTAGCAAAAGAGTTAGAAAAAACTAAGTATGCTTGTCCGAGAGTATCTTTTGCCTGCACTAGATCTACGAGGAGTTCCCCAACCCTATCCACTCCTACATCCAAGCCAGCTCAAGTCAAGGCTTTCGGTAAAAGGAAGAAGAATAAAAGCACAAGAGTATATGAAGTCACTTCAGAAGATGAGGAGACTAAATCAAAGGAAGTTGTGAAAGAAATGAAAGCTACCAGAACTCAGGATACCAAGTTAAACAAGAGAAAATCTTATGGTAAAGAAGAAAAAGCAAAGAAGGGGAAAATTGATAAACCTGATATTTCAGTTGAGGAAGTTGAGAATACAGGTATTAAGGATGGTAACCTTAAGCCCCTCTGTGAATGGTTTGAAACTTTTGATGAATCCGGTCAAAGAATTCTTAAAGAAGCCACAATTAAAAATATGGACATTTTCAATAAATTTCTTGCTGAAATCATGTCTGGTTTACACAAGAGTTTGTATGGTGTTTTAGAGTCAAGAAGATTAAATGCTAGAACAAAAGAAGAGAATCTAAGGAAAATATTTCTTGTAGATCTATGTCCAAAAATGTCAATTGAAGAGTTGAATTCACTCCTTGAAAATGCCAAGAAGGATTTTAAAAGAAAGAAAAGGGTGAATAAACTCATGATCGGTGAAATTGATGCTATGGTTAGTGAAACTAAAAAAAAATTGGAAGATTTTATGTTAAAGAATAAAATTAATGTTCAGGAATTAAATACTGCAAATGTTCTAGAAAATGAGGAAGTAAATGTAGATGTTGAGGATTTTTAGATTCCTCATGATGTGGAAAATATAGAAATTCCTATGGAAACTAAATTTCCTAAGGTGGTATTACCTGAGGAGAAGGAGGTACAAAATGAAGAAGTTGAAGTTCCTAAAGGAAATCCGGAAACAGTCTCTGAAGAAACCAAAGTTGAAGAAGAAAAAGTTCAAGAAATCAGAGTAGAGGCAAGAGACACTGTTGAGGCAGTGAAGAAATCTCTGATGGAACAGTAGGAAGAGTTTGATCTTGAATTGGATGAAATCTCAATCAATCTATCTAATTTATCCCCAATCCAGATGATGAAGGTCACTTCAATTGCTCAAGCTAAGGCTGGTGAGAAAATTTTGAAGTCTCACATAGAGGATAGTGAATTGTTAAGCCTTGCATCTAGAGTCCTGCAGAAATTAATGCCTACTCATGTCAAGGATCCATCTAGTTCCTCTTCAGGTGAGCTAAAGAAGCTCATAGATTGTTTAAGTAGTCACTTTGAATTTTTTTGAAAATCAGCCATGATTAAAGTTCAGATGGAGTTTAAAGAAAAGAGATTTGGTGGTTTGAAAGAACTAATTGCAAAAGATAAAACTCTGCTAGCCACCTGCATGAGAAATATTTAAGATACTTTATCTAAAGGTGGAAATGTGTATAAATCATGTTTAGTTTTGTCAAAATTCACTGAAGCCAATGAGAAAAAGGTGAAGGATATTGAAAAATAGTTGCCTACCCTTTTTTATTCTTTTGATCCATTAACCGATAATATTGGTGAGCATGAAGGTCAGGTAATATATTTTCTTGACAAAACAAGGAGTTTCAAGCATGGAAATGAGAGGATTGTAGGGAGATAATTCAAACTCAAAGGACTAATTCATACAAATATTGAAATAATGGAAAATTCATTAAAAGAGGCCAAAGATGAGATGGCAGCTTGTGACTCAGTAAATCTTGAAGTTGTAGAAACTCTATCTTATTTACTTTGTGGTCACATAACAATTCTAGAGAGTTTCAAAAAGGTTTGGGACACAAATTTATGTGTGTTGAAGAATGATTTTGCGGATGTCTTCAAATTTGTGTAATTTAGGTTATGCTTGTACAATTTTGAAATTTTGTTTTTTGGGTCCCCAAATTTTCCATTGATCTCAAAGGGGGAGAGTTATAAAGTGAAATTTATGTCGAGTCATCTTAGGGGGAGTTGTATTGTAGATCCTTTTTGAGTTTTGAATGGCAGTGTAGTTCATGGTGGTACTGATCTGACACTTAGTCATTTTTCACTAAGTGTTGCCATCAATGCCAAAGGGGGAGATTGTTGGCAAGAGACATTGCAAATTCTTTCAAGTGTTGGAATTGATGGTAACCCTAGTTGGTGACTAATCCGCACATCATCATTTGCTTCAACTAATAGATAGTTTGCAAACATCCAGAAGAACAAAGCATCTAGTAGTTTGGTGATCATTGATTCACATGCAAATTTTTGATTAAAATTTTTAGTTGTGGGTCTCATGGGTGGTTTATCAGTATATTTCTTATGTTATCTAGAAATCTTAGTTCCTTGTACCAAGCTACGTGTAAGTTTGGAGATCCAGTTGATATATGTTTATTAGTGTTTCGTGGCTAACTAAATTGATATAATGTGTTGTGGATACTCAAGGAATGGTTATTCAAATATTTTTGTTTTTGATCATTATGTTTTGGGTCCAAGCTAAGTTGTGGACGACTATTGTGGATGCACATTGGATATTACTAAAGATTTGAGCTGACAGTTGCTAATATTTTTTAGTTTTATTGAAGCTAACTTGTAGTGATTAAATCCTTTGTTGCGGATATATATAAGTGATCAAGTATATCATTTTAAGTGTGTGAAAAGATGTGTTGAAGGGTGTTTTCCATTATTTACAAGTTGATTAAGTGATTATGAACAGTTTCACTTGTGTATCAAGGTTTTTGTATTGCAAATTTGTGTAGAACATAGCAAAATTGTTGAATCGGTCAGAATGATAGAAGATCAAATATTGAGCTTAACCAGAACTATAATCAAGCATTTATAGATGCTATTCCTTTAGTTAATTCTCTTGGATCTAATCCAAATCATTGTAAGGCAGTGAGCCTTTCTATTTTGAGTAGTGAGCTCTACACAATGTGCTTGAATGCAAGTGCATTCCCATTTTGTAATCTTTCTTTTGGGTATACTTAGATTATATTGTGGATTGGCTATCCACCATGGTTTTAGGGTATGTGGAAGATCATCATGCAAAAAATAGGCCCTTAAGTGGCAAAAAATTCAGAAAAAATAGAGTTAGGATCCTTGACATAAAAATTTGAATGAGTTATCTATATTATTTCCAAAATATGTAAGAATAGAATATGTAAAAAATTGAATGTAGTTTCTAATCTACTAGGTTTATTTAAAGAAAAAAAAATCTATTTGGTGAAAATTTGAAATTTCAATGCAATAGTACTTAAATTTTAGGGAAAAAAAAAGAAGTAGGTGTTTGTTTGACCACCCTAACGAAAATAAAATGATAATTATTTTTTACAAGATTTTAGATATAAGTAGAGGACTCATGTCTTGATGTGACACATAATTTTTGTAATTTTTTCCAAGTAAATAATTAATTTTTTTTTTTATTAAAACTTTTAAAAATATAAAAAATTGTATGCATGACCACCTTAACTTTGTCAAAACTTCATGAAATTCAATTTATTTTTTTAATCCTATAGTATGCATAGAATGAACATGTTTTGGATTCAAAAAATGTGATATGTTCAAAATCTATAGATGTTTTTCAATCATCCTATCAATCAGGACTTTAGTCGTAATTCAAATAGAAAATGAATAATAATTATTTATTAAATTCAAAGTAAAGCATAATTTATATTGGTGGAAAGCTGAGAATCTCCTTTAAAAACCCTTTTCATTTCATCAATTTTTGGTAAAAAAATTTTGTCAGCCACATACCCTACACATACCCATCATATCACCACTTTTTGGCCCATCATGATCCTGCACATACCCTTTTCCCCTAATAGGGTTTCCACATAAAAATCCTTGTGTTATGGTGTTATGATTGTTTGCTTTCTATTTATGGATGTTTCTTTTCTTGAAATCATAAGTGAGTTAAAGATTAGAATAATAAATTTAATTTTTGCACAACATTGATTCACCCCCCTCTTAGTGTTGCTTGTTTCCAACAATAATGCAAGCTAACATAAACTTTTCACTAATGCAAGGTTAAAACCCTAGAATGTGATTTAATGCAAGATGTAATGCAAATGGAACCTAGGATGCACTTTTCAAATCAGAAAGGAATGTGTTCAAAGGTTAGGTTCACCAAAATGTAAACGATGATTTTGGTTTTCCCTGACAATTCTTTGCTCCTCCTAGGGTTTTCACCTAGAAAGGAGAAAGGAGATTGAAAGGGGTCCAAAATGCAAGGGTTTACACTCAAATTTTATGTCCATGAAATGTATTATGCCTAATTAAGATCTCCTAATTCTTTGATTTGAAATTAAAATGTTATAATAATGCAAAATCTAGAAATTCTAACTTGTTTGAAAACACAACATGATATGCATAAAAGTAAAATGAATGCAATAAATGATAAAATAAAGATGTAAAATAGGAATTAGGCACTTGGAAATTGATGAGGAGTAGACTGGAGATTGCAGATACTTCTAAAATTCTAGAAATTCTATTTTTTAAGCCTTGTGGGACTAAGTCGCCAGGCTAGGCGATTTAGTCTTGGTTCAGGGAAACTACCCAAAAACCTGTTTTTTCCATAAGGGTGTTTGAATCTACAAAAAATTCTGAAAAAGCAATGCAGTGGGACTAAGTTGCCACTATGGGTGACTTAGTCCACTTTGGATTTTCTGCAAATCCAGAAGTGGAAATAGAAGCCCACAACCTGCACTCTGATTTTTGATGGAAATCCAGATCTGAATCTTCAAAAAACCCTACAAAAGAGAAGATAAATTAGTTTATAATGGGGGGTTTTCCTTTTCAAACCCTATTTGGTATTTAAACTTTTTGAATGACAAAATCTACATAAAAACGCTAGTCTTAAGTGTGTCTAAGACTAAGAAAAGTTGAAAATGAGATAAATACCTATTCAAATGTGCTAGAATGAGGTGATTAAATGGCATTCAAATGATGCAAGACTTCAATGAAAGAAACCATACAACACTTCAAATGAATGTAAATGATATGTAAAATGTAAAGCAAAACTTAAATATGAAGATAAGAAGAACATGAAAGATGGAATCACTTTGAAAACAAGTCATTAGGTGTGATTTGATGGCTAGTTGCATCTCTTCAAGCTAGATTTCTCCATGTTTCACCATAGGCATCCATGATTGATATTTTTCAATGGAAGATCTTGAACAAGAAGTGAGCTTCAAGACCTACAAAAACCCTAGTTCACTGCCCTAAAGCTTCAACTTTGGTGCAAAATGTTATTGAATCTTCTTGTGTAAGACACTTTTTTCTCCTGCCTTTTGATTTTTTCTTTTTAAAAATGACCAGGAGATCTGAAAAATGACTTAAAATGTGTATTTATAGGCATCAACACCTAATTTTCTCGTTATTTAGACCTAAGAGGCTTAAATCCATTGAGAAATTAAATTGAATTAGTGAAATTCCCACTCAAAAGTGGAAAATACCCCAAATGGGACTAAGTCACCACCTTGGGCGACTTAGTCCCACCAGGGATATTTTTGGTGGGTCTCACAAAATTTGGTTGTTTTAATGATATTTTCCAAGACTTAAGTGGTTTCATACGTGAATTAGGCCTCAAATTCCAAAATCATGAGTATTAGGGGCCTATAAATGCAATTTTAAGGGGTGATTAATGAAAGGTGCCTAAAGTAGGACCCAATTTTACCATAGAATTATCTCTTTCTTCAAGAGTATACAATTTTTTGCAATATAAAAAGTAAGAATATATTATGCCATTTTCCCCTGATTTCAAAGTGGGGAGAAGTATTGCATATATATGTGGTTTACATCATTAACAAAGGGGGAGATTGTTCGAAATAAGTGTTGTCATTGATGTCAACTCAAGATGTGTTGTTATTGATGCCAAATATGTGTTTTGAAGTTTGTTTATACTTTGGAGCTAGTGAAAGCATACATATATAGTCACCACTACAGTTAGGTCTATAAATGATGATTTTTCCATTGTCTATATGTGATCTTTGTGTATTGGCACACCTATTCCAATATTTTTTATGTTTTCCTATGATGATATCATTCCTATTTCATATACCACACATTGAGATAAGTTACAAAAATTATGCTAAGGCTTTTACAGTGTATACTATGTAGTAAAGTCATAGGTTTTTGCTTTGCATCCCTCCATAGAGAAATATTTTGTCTTGTGGTTTAAATATAAGAGGGTCAATATGTGAAGGTGTTATATCGAAGCATTCAAATAATTACACCTTCCACAAAAAATGTTACAATCGATAGAGTTTTGGTTTGTGCTCTAGAAGATTGAACTATTAATGAAGATGTATTGGAATGCTCTACATTCATCTAGACGTGAAGTGATGTCCTTCCAATTTTGAAGACATGTTTATTAATGTTTAATGCATAATATCTTGCAGTATCTTATTTTTTGGTGGTCTGCAAGATTAGTTTTCAAATGACAGTTTGGTATAGTTTTTTATAATTCTCTATTCTAGTATATTCAGTGAGTTTATTTAGGTGCACCAACATAAGATGATTAGAAAATCTAGGAAAATGTTGAAGAGATATTTTGCATGAACTATAATGCTTGCATCTTGGTCTGCATGGTGTTTTTGGTTTCTCCTTGGTGGTGCAAACTTGAACAGTTGGTAGTTTTGGTGGTATTGTCACTGTTTGGGCTGACAAGTTTGGTTCCTTCATCTATGGCTAGTCTTGATTAGTCATTTTTCTTTGGAAGGATATCTTGTTATATATTTGGGCCCTAATATGTTGTGTGTTGATCCATAACTATTTTTCTTTTTGTATTGTATGCGTTTGATGCTGACCCATGTGATATATATGTCTCACATAAAAGGTCATCATGGAGTTGACTGAATTAGATTTTTGTGTTTTTTTATAGGGTATTTATAGAAGATAAAAATTAGTTTTGATTGTATTGGTGGAGTAAGGAATTGATATTACAAAGTATGTTAAAGTTGAAGTGTGTGAAGTCAATGTGAAGGATTAATTTTGTGGAAAAAGAACTATAACATCATGATATGTTGGATGCTTCTTTATAGCAGTTCATATTCATAGTTCTCATTATATTTTTCATCTATGTGTCTCTAAGACAATGTGTCTCATTAGGTTTTTGCAACTTTCCTTAAGGTTGTATTCCTTAATCTTCAAGTCCATATGTAGTGATCCTTATGAAATATTGTAATCTTTGTAAGAAATGAGCTTCATATATGTGTGAAACATAGAAAAATAGGTTTAGGGGGCAGTGTGGGGTTCCCCCAATTTGGAATGTAGAGACCTATTTCTCACTATTTCATTAGGAAATGTGACCCACACAAAGAATTGACTTACAACCTTTAGGTGAGTCAACTCAATGAAAAAATCTACTAATTTCCTTATTCTTGAGGATGGGGGTTTCATCTTGGTCAACACATTTGGGAGAAAATAAATAGAAAATCTACCTAAGTATGCTAATTATAACTTGAAACAGTAATATAAATCTCAATATTAATAGAAACATAAGACATCCTATAGATTTGAGAAGGTTTGAGTGATGTTTATGAGTCACCAAAAAACACTTTTAGAAGGTTTTTTGGGACTCATTCTCCCACGGGAGCATGGGTCCTTTCTCAAGGTTTTCAAAAAACTTTTGAGAGCCTCTAATGTGGATTTGTATCTTCCATTTGATTTGGGTTCCAATGTTAGAAAGTCAAAAATCAGACCTATAGAAAAAAATTCATGGTTTGACAAAAAATTTGAAAACTTTTGTATCTTTGACAACTTTTCCAATCTTCTACTTCAATAGATATTCAATCCTTCTTCAACATAAAATCTATGACACAAACATGAAGGATTTTTTTTTCTTTTGGTGAATGGGGATTTTCCTTTGTCAAACCTTGTTTGGGTAATTAAACCTTAAATTAAAATAATGAAATGTGAAAGTAATGATGAATGAAAAAGATATGTTGCAACTTACCAAACCGTTGAATAAACCTTTGGAAGTCTGCAATGTTGATCTTGATATTGCATGAAATAGCTTCAATGGATGTGGATCTTGATACTTGAAATATGACTTTGAATGCTTAGCTAATCTGTGAAACCTAGATCACAATATTAGCTCCAAAAAAATACATCATTCTTAAGACTTTGACATGATGCTTGAGATATTGAATTCTATAATAAATCACTCATAAATTTTTTCTTGAATTTCCTTGATCATAAACCTTTTATATACTTTGTGCTCACTTGGATTTCTAGATTACTTCTAGATTGAAATTCTATGATCTGAATGATAAAATAACCTTAAATTTATAGAGGTTATGTATCCTTAATTTCCCAAAATTTAAATATTACAAGCTAACATCAAAATTTAAATTTAGAGATGTTAAAATATAACCAAAAACATAAATTAAATTCAGGTTCGATGTCATAGGGAGGGCCCATTCTCCCATGGGGGAATGGAACCCATGTCCTTATTCCTGGAATAGACATTGCTCAAGGTAAAGTGTTATGTGTCAACATTAATTATTGTCAGGTTTCCCCTTCTGAAAATGTAATTTATTAGTCTTGTAGATGCAAAATAGGGCTCATTAAGGAATATTTAAGTCCACTTTAATTAAGAGGGCCCAAACAAAGTGTGAAAATGTAAAGGAGTGCATTTTTCTACACTAAATTTAGCCCCCACTTTAGTGAGAGGATGACCTTGCATCAAACCCACTAAAGTAGACAAATATACACCAAGAGGGAGTCAAAGTGTACAAATTTTAGTGCGATAAGATGAAAAAGGTCAAAGTGGTTATGCAAGCCCCCAACATCAAGATCCCATGGAAAGCCAACATAAGCACAAAGGAACACACACACGATGTAAGATATGTAGCAACAAGATAAGATACACAAACATACAATGTGAAAGACTAAAAGAGGGGGAAATTTTTAAAATAAAAAGGGGTGGATCAAGCCTCATCAATAATTCCAACTCGATGTGGATCAAGCCTCAGTTGTTTGTACAAAAAAATTAAAAAGTGAAACCCGCTATAAATCTGTTGTCCACTAGGTGAGCCTGCAAAAGTGTCCAATGAGAGAATCTTATTAGGCCCCCATAACCATACAAATGTTATACCTCCAATAACTCTAATAATGCATCAAACAATATGAACTTTGAGCTTCATAAGGCTTAGTAAGTTGTGTTACGCTAAACACCTATGAAAAAACATGGCCCCACTGGAAAGCAAGGTGTGTTATGCTTGGTGGCCATGAAAAGGGTGTAACTTTGAGCTTCAAAAGGATAGTAAGTTGTGTTATGCTAAACACTTACAAAAAAAATGAAAATAGGATATTCAAAGGGTTTTTCTTAGTTCATGAAAGGTCTCATCTTAGGGAACATCGTGCCTAATATCTCCAAGAGAGGACAAGTTGAAAATAAAATATTCACAACTTAGGGAATGAAATCCATAGCATTACCACTAAGAGGAATGTCATATGATGAGAAAGCTCACAATATTCGAAGACATCAAACTCAATGACACCACCAAGAAGAAGATACATCACATGAAGTAAGAAGACAACACTATGAAACATAACTATAGTTGAAAATGATAATGCCAGTGTATGCCCCCACATTAAATAAATTGCTAAACACCATGTTATAAGCAATTACTTTAAAATAGCCAATGATAAATGATAAATAAGAAATGACAGCTTATTTTTAAATCCCTATGCAAAACATATGTTTCCAAATGAGCCTACATCATGAAAAATGGGTTACCCCAAATAAAATCCCAAACAAATAAGGGATTCACAGATTTTGAATCAATTCATCTCTTTCCTACAATGTTATTATAGAGCTTGGAATCGTCATAAATTCCCAAATACTCATAGAAATAGAAGAATGACACATAGAGAGTGAAAAAAAGGAAATACTTTTAGGTCAACATGGAAGAGACCTAAATGTCTCAATGCCTTACATCATCCCCAAAAGGAAAACATAAGACAAAAGAAAAGTTAAATATTTATGACATATAGAAGAATGTAGGTACAAATAGAGGAATGGACATAAAGACATGTCAAATAAAATGATATGGAGGATCACATTATGCACATTCAATCAAAAAAAAAGAAAATGAAAGGAAAATAAATAAAATACTAGTAAGGTGCATGCAAGTCAACCTGGAATAGGTCATCTACATCCCAATCTTGTTCATCATATGTGAAATGTAGATAACTAGAAAAAGGGACAACAACAATTGTTGTACTAGGACCATCACTAGGTTCAACATGTGGTGAGTCACTCTTTTGAGGAGGATCGTCGTGGTTGTTATCATCTAAGCTCATGGAGGAGGAAAATAATACATTCAACTCATTATACTCTTCCTCATCAATTTTAGCAGCCTCATCATCATCATCCAAATTAATCACAACATGAGGTATTATGATAATATCCATGGTAGATGATTGTTCTTGTTGTGGTCAAGGTTTAGGATTTTCTTGTTTTAGCGAAGGTGGAGAATCATCATTTATTTCCTAAGTTGTATAATTTTTAGGTGTTGATTTATGTTTTGTTTGTAACAGATGAGAAATAGCACGATGTCTATGTCTACACTCTCTAGCATTTTAGTTTCTTTTTGTTATGTTTTCAAGTTGTGATTGTGTAGGAGTGGGTTTATTAACCATGGGTTTATTTTCTTCCCACAAGGGAGGAACAAAAGGAACCATGGTGTTAGTGCCATTTCTGGTTTTCTCATTGTCTAGTTGTGTACTCTGGTTTTTCATGAATAAACTTTAGCTATGGGGTATCTTTCATTTAGCATGTGGTTTAAATGGGCTCCCACAAGGGTTGAGCCTAGCATGTTAGTTTTGATCTACAAGGGGCGGCCTGTGTTAGGGTTTCCTAGTTTTTCTCTTTTCCTTTTTTTGGGTTTTTATTCTGGTTCTTTTTTCTCTTTTGCTTGCTTTGGTTTTTCTTTCAGAATTGGGGGCGAAATAGATGCTTGAAGGGAACTAGAACTTCTCCAATTCTGAGGTTCTAGTTCCTATTTACGCATCCATCCTAGTCCCGATTCTGTGTGTTTGGTGTTCCTTTTTCTTTCTGCCTTGTGGCGGTCGCTGGTTCTTTTCCTCTATCTCTTCGCTTGTCTTTTGTTTTGTTTTCTTTGGCGGGGGCGAGATCAGGATGGGAATCATTTTTGGAACCTTCTTCATGTTTCCTGTCTCGGGTTTTGTCCCGCTCCGTCCCCGTGGCTTCTTTTTCTCTTGTCGGTTCTGGCTCGGCCTCCGCGGTCTTTTCTTTAGTGGGAGAGAGATAGTTTTTGGCCCCGGTCCCTTTTGTTCTTTTTGTTCCCCATCTCTTTCCTGGTCCCGGCTCTGGCCCTGTTTGGTTCCCATCTCATTTTCCTTTTTGTTTCATTGACCTATCCACCCAGTTTATTCTATCTTAAGTGGTTCCCCTGAGCCCCATTTTCCATTCGTTACCGGCCCATAGCTACTATTTTTACCGGCCCCGCTTCTTCTTCGCTGTGACTTTTGGCTTTCTGTGTAACCTCTCAGTGACTCTTATCTGTCCCCCCAAGGTTCTCTTTCTTTTCGGCCTGGGTTGGTTGTGTCAGGGAGATGTCTCCCTGACTCCTTTGTGTCTCACCGATGGGCTTTCCTTTCGGCACGACTCTTTCGGTTCGGGGTGACATCTTGGTGACTATGTGTTCTCTCCCTGAAGTCTCTATTGGCCTATGTTCTTTGTGTCAGGGAGATGTCTCCCCGACCCCTGCTTGTCTTTCTGACTGTGGTGGCCCCCTTTGCTCTTCGGTGTGACTTCCCTTCGGTAGGACTTGGAACTCTCGATATATCTCTTGGCTAATCTGTTATGTCTTGCCGACGGTGTCTTGTGGTTTGCTTTCAGCGTGGGTGGCACCTTTTGTTGAGATGTCTCAGCGATGTCATCTTGCTACGCTGATCGGTGATGGAAGAATTTATGCTTCAGGGAGACTTGTGTTTCAGTGTATGTCATAGCGATGGGGTCATGTCTTGCCGACGATGATTCAATGTGTGGCTTTCGGTGAAGGTCTTATCTTCTCTCAGCGAACAAGTTTCTAAGGGTCTTCTTGGTATAATAGTGAAGTGTCTACATGACTTCTCACCAATGATTGTGTGCTACAGCGACATACATTTGGCAGGTGATTTCATCGGTGAAAGAAGTTATAAGACACAGTGACTTAAGTGGTGTATAAAGATCTCTTCGGTATGAGCTTTGGTCTTCAGCGAGAGGTCTCAGTGAGTGACCTTCAGTCTCGCCGATGGAACATAAAGTGGTCTTTGTTGGCATGAGTTTTGAATCATCTTGGCGACACTGCATGAAGGAAATATCTTTCAATAACACACTGTGACTTCACTTTGATGTCTGGCCAACTTGGCCATCTCTCCTCGACTCTATGATGTTTTTAGTGTCACATGTGGATTTCACTATATGGTCTCGCCGACATTGTGATCTCCTGCCAACTTTGATGGGTGTTTGGTGTAGCATGTTTCCTTCGGCCATACGTTTCCCTGAGTTCCTTTTGTTTGGCCAATATGCTTGGCTCTTCGTTGTAGCTGTTTCTCTTCACCTTGAGGTCTTCCCAACACTGCTATCTCTCACCGATATGAGCCTCTCCATGCAGTGTGTTAAAGCCTGAGCTACTAATGGAACATTAATGTGCACATGCAGATGATGAACAGTGATGTTTTAATTTGAGCAATAAAGGTTCCCAATGTTTGTCTGAAGACCATTATGTAGTGTGATCTAGTGGAGGACTTGTCTCAGCGGTCTGATGAAGATTTAAAGGCGATCGCCTGATCTCTGATGATCAATGGTCGAGTTTCATACTAGACCACTGTTAGGTTTTCTGTGTTCACACAAGAAGATTTAAAGCATTCATGGTGATGTGGCTCTGGTACAAGGACGACATGGCTTGAGTATGGACGTGTGGATTTGGCGGTAGATTTGACATTGATTGTCTGGCTCCATTTGTGTGGGAATGTCTTTCCTGTAGCAGCCCAACCAGTTGCATTTATGTGACTAGTGAGGTAGTTGGAATTTTTGACTTGGCCTGCGAGCTGTTCTAGGGTTTGTCCTAGTCAGCTGATGATGTGTAATCTTATCTAGCCGGTTGCTTGTTGCTTCTCCTGTTCCTATAAAGGAGAATTTCATGGCCAGATGTTGGGGTTCTGAACTTTGGTGTTCTGTTCCACATTTTTTTGAGTTCTGGGATTAGCCTGGGATAGATTAGGGTTTGGTCTTAGGTCATTTTTGAGTCTGTAAGCTGTAATGTTGAATTCCTTTGTTAATGCAGTCAGTTAAGCAAGAACACATGAAGATGCTTTTCTTTCATGCATATCATCAGATTATCTCCATATTTGTAAGTTCTTAATCATTTAAATAAATGCATAAGGTTCTTTTGTTCATCTTCTCGTACTTTATGGGACTATGTTATTTTTTGATAGGTCTGCTTCAAGGAAGCAGTTAAATCCTTTGAATAGATAGCAGTGATTATTTGTCTATAGGTTGGATTGGGTAAGAAGAGTTTGGTTGATACAAGAGCCAGATTGTCAGTGTAAGGAACTGATAGCTGATGTAAGGCATTAGCAAAACATAATCCACTGATTGAGTCTAGTTTGCAAATGAATTCCATCTTTTGTGTTTGACTCCATGGGCCAAGATTAGGCATTGGTCTATCCTGCGGCCTAGTCCCTCTCATAAAACCTTTTAAAATTATTAAATATCTTTGGTCTAATATCTTGCCCTACCTCCTGGTTGCTTCAAGGTTGAGCTACTGAGAATCTAGCCCTATTTGAGGTTCTCAATACTTGGCATCAGGAGTCATTTGCTATAAAAAGAAATGTCTAGTCTTATTTGAGGCATTGTGTGGGTATATCCGCCCTGGTTCTGTAGAGCCTAAAGTGCAGAAGATCTCAGTCTTTGACTGAATCTTGTTAGTTGGTCTAGGTCCTCCAAGCTGCCCTTGACTGGAGATGGCTACTCCATAGGTAGAATAGGAGACCAACCTGGTTACTCATTAAAAACAACCAACACATGGGAGGTTGTTTAACCACTTTCTCTTTAGCTTTATAAACTTGTTTTCTTTTAGGAGGCACAATGAGACTTATTTGTTTATCTTGTGGTCTCTTTTAGGAAATAGGTGAAGGATTTACTATATTCTGGTCTTTGTTAATTTGAATTGATTTTGGTTTGATCATGATTTCATCTAGGATAGGAGGCTCAATCATGGGTTGAGGAATATTACTAATGGATAGTTCTGCTATTCACTTTTCCTTAAACTTTTGATAAGATTTGAAAAATTCCTCATGAGTCCTAATAGGTTCCATTGGTTTGGGCCAAAATAAGTCCAATGAAAAATTCCCACAGGATGACACAAGATTAAAACCACTATGATGCATAATAAAGATTTCATTTCCAAATGGAAAATTTGAACATTTATGCAGTACCAACTATATGACTTTCATGGAGCACAAAGCCATGGGTAGCCTAGCTTCATAGGAAATTGATCCAACATCAAGATGATGAAGAATGATAAATTTAATCTTTTTGTTCCAAATTGTAGATGAAGAGTTATGGAACCTATCATAGGGAAAGAAAACCATTATGTGTTTTGATCGATGCTTTTGATTGTTCATAAGTATTTGATAAATTTCATGCACAAACAATAATTCTTCATTGATCACATTCTATACACATATGAGATCAATTAATATACCATTAGTAGGCTTGCCATTGATTCTTCTAGCTATGTGGAGAAGACCATCGAGTGCATGTTTAAGTATATCATTTTGTGAGAAATTAGTGTCAAGGGACATATTTATTAGGCCCTTACAAGGTTTAAATTCAATTATTACAATCATTCTTTCTATAGGATTATCATTCAACTTGTCACTATTCATGTCAAAATTCATCACATCATTCTTGTTTTCACTAGCTTTGATAAAGGAGATGTTATGATTTGGCATAGGATTAGTAAATATTTACAAATTTTGGTTAGGAGTGGCAATAGACTTATTTTCTTGATCAATAACATTGCCAAATTGAATATTATTAGAATCAATGAGCTCCTCTACAATATAATTAAGACACTTACAATATTTTGTATCATGTCCATCTTTTTGGTGGAAATGGAAAAAGTAATTACGTTTAAAGTTTGGAGGTCAAGTCTTAATAGGATTGGGAGCTCTAATAGGAGGCAAGGAAATTAAGTTCTTGTTTAAGAGCTATAACATGATGGAATGAAGGGTATCAAGTAGAGGGGTAAATTTTTTATTTTTGTCCCCAAATGCATATGGATTTTTCATCATTATATCAGCTGCTTGGGTGTCAAAATGTTAAGTTGGTTCAAGAGAAATGAGTTGTATAATATAGTGCCCCTCTATTCTCACCTTGGATGTGCAAGTAGTTTGACTTTGGAACTTGAAGATGAAGATGGAACATGAGCTTTTGTTAGTACTTTTGTGAGTATGATACATATTGTTATGTTATTATTATTATGCATAGATTTACTTGGATAGTTAAGTGATGTAGTAGTATGTTTGTTTGAATAAGTGGAAAGGGTGACATCATACCATTGGATGTATGGGGAACTTATAGAAATGAGATATGATTGTTGGAGTTCCTTTCCTAGTGCTTTCTCTATTATGCACATGTTCTCTAATTTGTATGTTTGAGTGAACAGGTACTAGGCTACGTCTCTACCTGAATTAGTAGGTATGAGGGTACCTCTAATCCCAATGGTGGTTGAGGAGATAATATCTAGGCCCAAGTTATACTCCAACCCTAGCCATTTTCCCCAATTAGGGATAATCGATTCAATGTGTGACCACCTTTTTGGGTTTTCAAGAGACAATGCCCAATCTCCTTTACCCTATGGTTGGAGTGTTGCACATGTGTGAATGTTTCTATTGGGTTATGTGATTGTGTGACTCATATGTCTAGCTTTAAGTGTGGATTCAATTCTAATGGTGCTAAGTCCTTTGATAAGTCAGGTTAGTCACTATTGTGATCATTCTTGTTATTTATGTTTTGATGTGAATGTCTCTTTTATGTGAGAATTTATTTCATGGTTTATTCCTAACCTTGGATTGTGGATTATTTGAGTGAAACTAGATATTGGGTCGATCATGTTAAATGTTAATATAATTGTTATTAATATGATGAGGTGTGATCTAATGTTATTATATATATGTATATGCATATTGATATGGTTATTCTTTTGTGTGAGGGAATATTGGTTATTAATATTATTATGATTATGGGTATGTGTAGGATCATCATGGAAAAAATAGGCCCTTAAGTGGCAAAAAATTCAAAAAAATTAGAGTTAGACAACTTGAAGTAAAAATTTGAATAAGTTATCTATATTATTTCAAAAATATGTAAGAATAGAATTTGTAGAAAATTGAATATAATTTCTAAACTGCTAGGTTTATTTTTAAAAAATAAAAAATCTATTTGGTGAAATTTTGAAATTTCAATTCAATAGTACTTAAATTTCAGGGAAAAAATAAGTAGGTGTCTGTCTAACAACCCTAACCACAATAAAATGATAATATTTTCTTATAATATTTTAGATATAAGTAGAAGACTCATATGCTGATGTGATACATATTTTTTTGTAATTTTTTTCCAAATAAATAATTAATTATGAATTTTTATTACAACTTTTAAAAATATAAAACTTGTATGTCTGACCACCTTAACTGGTCTTGAAACTTCATGAAATTCAATTTTTTAATCCTATAGTATAGAAGCATAGAATGACACATGTTTTGGATTCAAAAAATGTGATACCATTTGAAAGTTATAGATGTTTTTCAATCAAACTATCAATCAGGACTTTAGTCGTAATTCAAATAGAAAATGAATAATAATTATTTATTAAATTCAAAGTAAAGCATAATTTATATTGGTGGAAAGTTGAGAATCTTCTTTAAAAACCCTTTTCATTTTATCAATTTTGGGTTAAAAAAAATCGTCAGCCACATACCCTACACATGCCCATCATATTGCCACTTTTCAGCCCATTATGATCCTACACATACCCTTATATGAAAATAAGGTTACAAATATTAACATATTATAATGTTATTTATTAAATTTTAATACTCTTATTAGTAGGTATTTAAATATTAATATGTAAGCATCTATTATATTTGTGTTGTGATTTACTATTTTGGTGGAGTGACTATTTTTTTTTTTTTTAAATTATCTCTTATAATATTTTGAATTTATTTGGTGGGAAACCCTAAACAAATGAGTTAATTATGTGAGTTAATTTGATTATTTATTTTAATTTAATTATTTCATTAGTGGGATGAGGATAGGTGCTTTAATTTAATATTTTAGTATTTTATTTTATGAGATAATTTTATTTCTTTGTTTTATTTTGGAAAAGAGTCTTTTGGGGAAAAAGAAAGAAAGTTACTTCTTTTTTTTTCTTTTTTTGAATTTAAGTAGTTTTATTTATGGGAAAATTTGAGGAAATGAGACTTTCACCTTTTTGTGCATAAAATTTAGAGGATTTTGAAGAGATTTTTGGGAGTTTTGAGATGGAGAGATTTTACATGGTTTTGAAGTAATTTTTCCAAGGCTGTTTTTGAGAAATTTGGAGTGGTTTTGAATAGAAATTTGGAGAGTGGTTTGGAATTTAATTATTATTTGAAGGGAATGAATTTCGCTGGGGAATTGTGGTTTTGGGAGAATTTTGGATTGGGGAGTCGAAAGTTGAAATTTTTGGAGCTCGGTATCAAATTTTTGTCCAAGTGTTGGATCCAGGTTGGATTTTGAGATCTTTTGTTTAAATTTTCTCTTTTGAATGTAAAAATAATTTTATTGATTTCTCTCTCTACTTTATGAAAATAAATATTAGATACTTTTATTTTGTGTGTGAATGAAACATTTATTTATTCTAGAATTAAAAAAAAAAGCAATACATGTTTACTATCTTATGTTCTCTAAAGTAAAATGGTCTGATTGCATCACCCATAAATCTATGTTTACAAACTAGGTCAGTGGAATATTTAAAGGGTTTTTTCAACTCATTGTCTTTTAAAATTTTTTGAAACATCTTAGAAACTCAGATTGCAATTTTTGAGATATGGTTGAAACATGGGGTTGCTATTAGTCTACTCCTCCATGACTGAAAATACTCTCTTGTTTCTCCCTATAACTGTAACCAGCCAGTGGAAGACTAGGATTTTAGATTCATAGGCATATGAAAGTAGTTAAATTAATTAAATTTTTAATATTTCATATTTTGGAAAAGATCTAGTTGCTAGGTTTCTCATTTTGTCATTTGACTATAATTGTGTATGCCTAAAAAAGAGTTTTTATGGGAATCATCTGTTGTTTTGCATTTTGTGAATTTCTGAGTTATTTTAGGTTAATTCTTCCCATGTTGCTAAGTATTCAAGGGCCAAATCTGAAATGGGTCTTTGACAAATTTGGATTTCGAGTTGATTTGACTATTTTATGTCAGATTTACGGTTGTCAAGAGGAAAATTAGTTTAGTTCCAAAGTTGCATAGGAGGATATAGCTCTATTCTTTGATCTATATTGTGTTGTATTATTTATGCTTAAATGTGTTACTATCTACATGTTGAAAATTCCTTCCTATTTGTGAAAACTTATGTTGAGGCTTTTGTACCGTGTAAGGATCAATTGTACCAAGGTTATGTATTATTGGTCATGATTATGAACTGCTAAATTGAAGTTGACTATCATGTTGTAAGATTGTGAAAATGATGTTATGTGCTTCAAGGTATTTGTTATGGTATAATGATCATCTTTTGGGTTTCTTATTCATTTTTGTTATGTGTTTGGCTCGTGGAAGTATCTAGAAGTCTTTGTGAAAGTCCTTGTGATTTTTGGTTGATTCTTGTTTTAGGAAATTTCCTTTGGATGTTTAGTGTTAGCCACTTGTTTCTATTGATTGCTTGTGTGTGGATTCTACTATTTTCTCCTAGCATGGATGGAGTGAGCATCAAGGTTCCATGTGGTAGGGTGGTATTTCCAACCATCCATTGGGGTTTAGGTAGTGTAGTTCGTGTGCAACATAGATTCTTTCCTTTCACTTCATTCCAGAGTTGGTTTCATGATGTAGATGATATTTCTAAGAAAAATTTGTGTAATATTTATCTTATATATGTGTACCTCTTAGATGAATGAATATTGCACATTGTAGCATTTTTGTAAAGAAAATGTAAATAAGTCGATGTAACCTTGAAGATATATTTATTGTTGTTTATTATGTAATGGAAAGCTTAATGTAGGAATGTTGTATTTATAATGCATATGAACTTAATTTAGTAGTATATGTGATACATATTTATGTACGTATTTCATGGCATTGATTAGGATTAGGTTCATATTGACATAGTGTTAGATGGGGTTTAATTATAATTAAGTTATGTTATCATATTTAATTTGATGTATGAGATTTAATTTACATTCAAAGAATTGATTGGATGTGATCTTAGTGTATCAAATGTCTTTCTATAGGTTTAGTTAGTGTAAATGTATAGCAGTAGCGAGGTTAGGGGACCATGGCGGATAAGTGTGTAAGTGGGCTATGATTAATGTTACTTGTAGGTCATAATGTGATTATGATATGATGTTAATGTAACAATGTTATCCATGTTAGTTTGTTGAGTTGCATTACTTAGTGAAACTTTAGTTTCTTAAAAAAAAAAAAATATTGGCATGATGTTGAAGGTCATTTGTGTTAATCCACTAGGTCCCTTAGTGGGACGTTATGTACAAAGCCTTTATTGGTTTCTTAAATTATTGGTAGTTGGTTTGAGGCATGGATTTATATTTTTTAGGATGATTAGAGGGATTTTTCACTTCAAAAATACTAAAAGAATTTTGGTAAAGCAATTCATAATAGGAAATAAATTTAGTGACCTTTTTATCATCCTTTTTCTTACATCTCATTAAATCTACTAAGTTCACTTGAGGATCCATGTGTACTTGGATGTTGTAAAGGAAGACATCAACAAGTTCATTAAATGAATGTATTGAATTATTTGGTAAGGAACAAAACTATTCCAATGCAGTGTCTTTCAAGGATCTAGGCAAGAGTTTATCCAAGATTAAATTATCCTAAAAAATGAAGTCACTACATAAGGCTGTGTATGCAGAAACATGATTAATAGGATCTCCTTTCCCACCATATTTCTCAAATCTAGGAATCTCTATAACTTGTGAAATTTGTGTTCTCAATATCTCCAAGGATAAGGGGTTTCTTTTGGCATATTGTGAAGGTTGGATATTTTTATTTTTATTCAATGTATCAATTTTTTGTTGGAGGGATGAAACACTTTGCAAGAGTTGGTTAGGGACATGATAATTGTTTGTGTTTTGAGATGGAGGTGAATAAGGTCATGTACATGTTGTTAGAGGACAATTGAATTGTAAATTTATGAGGGTATATGGATTAGGAGATATGGTATTTGAATGCACAAAGCTAAAGGAATTCCTAGTGGAAACACCTAAGGTAAAATCGATATTTCTAGTAGATTGTATAGTTCTAGTAATAGCTGGATTAGTGTATGTCAAAATAGAGGTCATAGTTGTGGAAGGAGGAATTGGGTTTCCACCTTCACTTTGGGTGTACCCCAAAGCCATTGTAGGGTCATGCTGATTAATGATATGAGACAGGCTATGCACAACTTCTATTCCTTGTTCAATTTCAATCATTCGCATCATGTTATCTATAGTAGGAAGCACACAACCAACAACATGTTCATAACTTAGAAAGTTTTGCAATTTGTCTAATTCTTTATCCATTTTTCTTAAGTTCTCTTGAGGGACATTAGAAACCATTCTTTCAACATGTGTCACATTAGTTGTTGGTAAGGATGTCATAGGAAATGAAGTGTCAAGGGTATGGTCCACAGTGGGTTGACTAGTCTCAACATTATTAGTGAAAGAGTTGGAAAACCCAAGATTCACAGTGAGTGATGTATTGTGGGATGACATGAGTATCAAACTAATTCTCACAAAAATATTGGAAATAGTACACCAAGTTGTGAATCTCATACAAGTATCAGAAACCCAAGGTTCACCCAAAATGAAATCAAATATCCTAGAATATAAAGTGCAATGTAAGTATGTAAAAATAAATTTCCATATTTAAACAAGATAATTTTTTTATTATTATATGTAAAAAACTGAAAAATGATGTCTTTTAAGTCTAATTTTGTTTTTTAAATGCACTTGAATTTTACTAATAAAACTCAATGTGAATGATTTAAGAAAACAAGAAATTGAAAAACTAAAATAGAGATATGCACATAGAAATACAAAATACAAATTAAGGGTTTTAATGCCCAAAAATTTACAAAAATACATAATCAGGGACTCATTCACCCATGGGAGAATGGGTATCACTTCAAGGCCTTGAAAAATCAAATTATAGATTTCTATGTTGATACTTATGTTTTTTGAATTCTAGTTTCAAATAACTAGTTACAGTTTCAAATTTCTTGAAAAACAAATCTAAATGTAAGTGTAAAATTATGTTAAATGACAAGAAAAAAGATCTAATTTTAAATGTGATTTTAAATTCAATTTTTTGATTTAATTTGTTGATCATGAAATGTTATGAAAATACTCTATAAAATTAATGAAAATTTTTGAACTTTTTAGATTTTAAAAAATGCAAAAATGTAAACCTAAAACCCTAAATGATATGCAAAATAATGTTAGTTAACAACCCTAAATAAGATGCAAATCAATGCAATGCAATGTAAAGTAACAAAAATCCTAGATCTAGGGTTTGAATGGACTCTAAATTTTAGATTTTTGTTGTACAAAGTTGGTTTCACCAAAATGAAAAATAGAAAAGCAGGTTTAGGGGGGAGTGTGGAGTTCCCCCAATTTGGAATGTAGAGATATATTTCTTATTATTTCATTATGAAATAAGATCCATACAAATAATTGACTTACAACCTTTAGGTGAGTCAAATCAATGAAGAAATCAAATAGTTTCCTTATGTTTGAGGATGAGGGTTTTAGCCTAAACAATACTTTTGGGAGAAAAACTAAAAAATAACAAATCTACCTAATTATGCCAATTCAAACATGAAACTACAATACAAAGCTCAATATTAATAGAAACATAAAACTTCCTATAGATATGATAGGGTTTGAGTGATGTTCACCAATATTCAAAAAGAACTTTCAAAAGGTTGTCGGGGACTCATTCACTCATGGGTGAATGGGTCATGGTTTTTCAACAAACTTTCAAGAGCCTCTAATGTCAATCTATAGCTTTAGTTTGACCTAGGTTGCTTTGTCAAAAATTCAAAAAGAAGATCTATAGGTGAGTTTTTTTGGCTTGACGACAACTTTGTCAACTTTTGCAACTTCAACAATTTTTCCAATCTTGCACTTTAAGAGTGTATAAGAGAGAATTTACACCCTATGTGCAATTCCCCTTTTTTCATTTTTCCACCTTAGAAAACCAAGTTTAGAGACTTAATTCCACTTAAGCTCATTGTTGGTGGTCCACTTGGTGCCTGTTTTGAGTGTCGGTTCGAGCATTTATGTCGGGGATGCCTGCATAGTGGGCAAATGTCTATGCGACGTGCTTACATCCCTAGAAAATTCCTATGGCTGAGCTAGTAGAGGCATTACTCTTCTCATTTGTAGTGAAGTAATAATGCCTCCTTCGGTCGATCAACTCGAATATGGCCATTTTTTTCCTTCTTCATATTCAATCCTTCAACAAGCATTTCAACTCTTCAAAACTCTTCAGCAAATCAAGCCTTCATTCTTGCACACTTCAAGCTCCCATTCTCACACTCTTACATCCATTCTCATTCACTTTAAGGATTCAATCATACCATTGCAACAAAAGATTCAATCTGTTACTTCAGTAGAGCACATTTGGGACCACACCATTGCAGCAGAGGCTTGAGTTCCTCTCGTTTCTACCCCAAGTAGCCTTGAGTGCTCTTGGAGGAGATGGTAAGCTTCCCTCTCCTCTCATCTATCACTTGATTGAGTAGCATAGTACTACATTGTAGTGTTTGTATTCTCTTTACTTTAATGCTTCTTTATCTCATTTCCTTGGCTATCCATTGAGGAAAAAATGCCTAAACGGGGGTCTGACTAAGGCAGGCCCCTATACAACCACCCAACATTTTCCTCTTTCTATGTGCAGGAGTACGTGCTCTTCGAAGGGTCACCTAGCGAATGAACTTCTCGATGAGATCCTCCTTGCCCTTGTTACTCTTGCATTTCTACTTTACAATATTAGAGATCATTTGCTAATGTCATTCTGGCTCTTTAGTTAGTTAGCTAGGCCATTAGTCATTTTAGTAGGTTTGACCTTGTTGTTGCTATTGTTTGGTTGTACAGAAACCAACGCACTTTAGAGACAATAGTGTGTTGCACTGTCATCTAAAGACCATGATTCTATCTTCAGATAGAGAGCTTCCTGAGACACAGAGTTGAACCTAAAGATTGACTCGCCTAGCCCTACATTGAAACTCAGGATTGTAGAGTGGTTATAGGACAACCTAGTCCTCATCATTCTCATCCTCATAACCCTAAACTTTATAGTTAGCTAGGTAAGTTAGGGAAGCCTCTTGCATCTTGACCCTTTATGACCTGGGGTCTTACATGCAGTGGTCCCCTTCTCTTACATTTGTGGTGAACCTGATGTGAACCAACATTTGTTCATCTATTGGTGTTGGGTCTTTCATTGTGTATTTTTTGATTGTTGTATTCTCGAGTGTTTTGAAAGTTTATGAGCATCACAACCCAATTCACAACTTCTGGGCATATCATGAGGACAAGTGTACGACACCTCTTGATGGATAGGATGAAGGTCACACTTGGTCTTCGAGGAACAGTTAGTTTGGTTGAATAGGAACAGTTATTGAGGAATGAGATGGGATTCATTGATGAAAATAATCACATTTCCACTCCTCCTATGTCTCCCACACCATCATTGATGGATGAGCATGAGGCTATTCAAATCCCTATTGAATATGTCTCTTCCCTTGCTAAAGGGTTGGGTGACTTGGAAAACCATTTGGAAAGAAACCCAAAGATCGCTAGGGCTGCTTGGGTTGTTAGTGAATTAAAGCATATGATGGGTAAAGATCAAACAGGCATAGAGCTTCTAAGTAGTCTCCTCGGTCTTGCCAAAGCATGCACTACTTCGAGCAACCCTAGCTTTGTACAAGGGGTCACAAGGGGACAGTTAGGGGTATCAATACCTCCCATTTCCATTTATATGGTCGATGTAGTCCCCTCTACTAGTATCCCTTCCATCCCTGAACAACTAGAAATTATCAAAGTGAATAAGGTCCCTTTGGGCTTTAGCTTTACCCCTTCTATCACCTCTAGTGGTGGAGGTTTCGATAGAATAGGTGGTGGAGATTTTGGTAGTGGCGGTGGATTCGGTAGCAGAGGTGGTGTTGGTAGAGGTGGTTCCAATGAAGGTCATGGCGGTGGTTCAGGCAGAGGCCCTACTAGTGGCAGTGGCTCTGGAAGAAGTCATACCAATGGCAGTTTTGGAGGTGGACTTGGCAATGGCTTTGGAGGAGGTTCCTCTGGCCCTTTATCTTCTAATGACACCATTCTAAAGACCTTGCTTCAGAATATGGGTAAGATGTAGAGCTAGTTAGAAAGCCTTTCCTAGGCCTCTACCTAGCCTATCTTCTATCCTTTCTTGCAACATATCCCATTGTTAGTTGCCATCTTGAACATTCCCTTCCCTCAGGGAATGGAAATCCCTAAATTTGAGAACTTTGGTGGCAAGGGAGATCTGCAAACACATGTGTTTTCCTTTAATTCCCTTTGAACAAACTTATTCCATCATGATGTGTCGATGGCTAAACTATTCCCATGATTTCTCAAGGACACAATACTTGAGTGGTATTGTTCCTTGCCTAACAATTATATTTTCTCATTCGACCAACTAGTACATCAATTCCTTAGACAATTCCAAGCAAACATTAGGCCGAAGATGACCTTTTCGGATCTCATCCGATGTAAGCAAGGAGATAGTGAAAAGATTACTGACTTTATAGTGCATTATCAAGCACTTCTTTCAAAAATATCATATCAGTTTCCTAATTTTGATGTACAAAAGGTGTTCATAGGGAACTTACAAAGGACTTGGAAAGAGAATTTTTCCCTTATGAAATACCCTTCTTTCATGCATTTGTATGCAACTTTACAAGAGTACCAGCAAACCATTGCTTAGTTTGAGTGACCCTCTTCATGTTCCCATTCTAAGGGAAAATGCATCGTATCAATCTCTAGGAAAGGAAAATCCCTTACAAATGTAGTAGCTACTATTGATGACAATGACCTCAAACACAACTGAAAGTTCACAAAGTTGTCAAAATCTTATACTTCCATCTTACAAAAGTTATTGAAGGATAAGATCATAAATTTGTTGACCCCTAAACCTGTTAAGGAACTTTACCCTAATTGGTATGATGGGAGCACTTATTGTCAGTACCATCATGTTAATGGACATGATACTGAACATTGTATGCGGTTGTGTCATGAAATACAAGACTGCATCAAGGAAGGTACCATTCATCTTGATGGGAAAAAGTAGAACACTAACAAATCAGTGGTGAAGGCTGCTAGTGAATTGCATATATACACGAGCCCATTTCCATTGCATTGTGCTAACATGATTATCAATCCCATTGATTTTGTTTCTCAACCTAAGGCCTATGTAAACATGGTCACAGTGACTTCCACCATTCCACCCACACCCACTTTGCCGGATGTTACATTTACATCACAAGATTTACCCTTGAACAACAAACCTTCACCTCTCTACATTCCTGCTTGTGTCAATGGTAACATTGTGATAGGAGTCTTGATAGACCCCGCGAGTTGTGTGAATGTTATTATTGAAGAAACATTAGTATTGAATTCAATGCAATTGGAAAAATATGAAGAAACAAGATCCACCATCTGTACATATGATGATATGATTCTTAAACCCTATGGCTTGATTACTTTGTCCATCTTGGACAAACCTAGGACTATTGACACAGTCTTCAATGTCATCTCAGAGTTAGATCTGTTCGGGGTGAAGCTAGGCATTCCCTGGTTAGCTTCCATGAATGGGATTGCATCTGTTATCCAAAAATGTTTAAAATTTTCCCATGATGGTGTCATGCATGTAGTGCATGACACCAAATATCAGCCATTGGTATCTAGTGGTGGATATTCATTAGATCACTTTTGGCCCTCCTCAGTCAGTCTACTTCTTGCAAGGATGAACCCACTTTACAAAAACTATGTGAAGTATAAAACTGAGGGAAAAGGGGAGCCAAAGCTAACCCTTTCTATGATAGAGCAACCAGTTGCCTCCTCTTCCCAAGAAGAGAAAAAGAATCCCGCAACAACTACTATTCCCTCTCCAAAAGAGAAGTAGAATTCCACGCCAACACCTCCTCCTTCCCGCAAAGGTAAAGAGAAGGATATACCATCCACTCCCTCTTCCTCGAAGAAAGAGGAGAAGCCTATGATGATTCCCTCTCCTTCTCATAAAGGTAAAGAAAAAGTCGCCTTTTCTCGGACTACCCCATCCTCTCCCCTTTCTTAGAAAGAGTATTAGATGAGCAGACCTGGTGGCTACCCACTGAGTCCAATAATCCCTCCTTGGTGTAGGCCCAATATTAGGATTTTCAATCTCCCTAATGAATTTCTTTGACTGTGGTATTGTTTATACGGAAAAAAGAAAGGTTCTTGCAAAGAATTTGACTTGCGGCCTCCTACCACTCCTACTTCTAAGTTAGTGAGCAGAAAGAGGCTCACTGTCGAGGTTCTAAATTTGACTCCTCCTATCACTCCTTAGCCTGTTCTGCCTACTCTCGTATAGGAACCTGTTCCTCTGCCTGAAATAGCCGTAGTGGAAATTCCTATGGTTGAGCAGGAACGTTTTGTCCCTTCACAAACCCCAACGTCTAACTCTAGGAGTTGTAGAAACCACCTTGCACATGAGCACAAATGCCAGTGAAAGGATCTCCTAGCTGAGTAGGCCACCTCACAATAGAAGGAGGATGGAACGCCTGCTCCTATTTCAAGACCTCCTGTAACATCTTCTTCCTCCCTTCCTTCTATTTCTCCTTAGTTTGATTTGCTCTCAGCTTTCATTATGAGCATGAACACACCTAACCCTAAACAGGTATAGGTGTTTATTGCTCCTTCGGTGGAGCCGCCTTTGCTTATGGCCATTCTAGATATTCATCCCTTCCCAAAGATTGTGGATATGGTTAATACCTTAGTCATATCCATTGTAGTTCTTTATTCCTCTTCCTCTGCACCCCTAGCTTCATCTGTGGGGAGTTCATCTCCTCCAATGAAGAAAGAGGCAGAGGATGGTCCTTCTAGAGGAGTCCACCTTCCTTGCAAGGTGGCCCTATGCTAACTTGTTTTGTCCTTGTAACAGAACCAGTCCCAACTTCCCCTGAGTTTGTTACCACTCCTGAGTCATTCAATGAGCTTAGCGGTGAACCTCAGGCACAACTCATCCCATCCATTGAAATTAGGCACAGTTCCCCTATGGGATGCATGTTTAATTCCATGCATGAAGTCTCGGCCTTGTCGGCGATCTTCGTGAAATTGCTGACCTTGACTCCATAAGAGATTGAAAAAGAGGACCTTGAGGGGCCCTCTTCCTTAGCCCTTGTTTTGGGAGGGTTGGATGCTCCTCCTCTTAACATAGCACCATTGCAGGCTCATCCTCCTTTCCCTTATGAGGATTTAGATTGGGAAGTAGACAACCTCTTCGCTGATCAGTGTTACGAGGAGGCCCTTTTCTTGATCTTGTGTGTGTGTGTGTGTGTGTTTTGTGATGTGTTCCCCCGTACTCGTGCTATGTGTGCCTGGATGACCCTCGTCACCCCTATTTGTGCTTGGATATAAGCGTGGTTTTTGTGTCATGAACCTTCTTCTATTTTTATCACCATTCTTCCATGTTTGTGCTTAGCTTTCGATAAATTGGGGAAGATGCAAAGCATTGGGGGCATTTAGGCTTCCATTCCATGTTGACCCAATTTTTTATTTTTACTTTTTTTTCTTACATTCTTCTTGATCTAGTTGGGGATTGATGATCTTTCAACTTGCATTGTGGATAACTATTATTATATGAGCTCAGACATATCTGACCCTGCTACAACAGATCCCCCTATGCCCTTTGTTTGCATTTTTCTTTTCTCTTTTTGTTTCTCTTTATCTTTCTCTCTTCCTTGGTTGAGTTGTGCCTCCTATGTGTGACAATTCTCTTCTTTAACACTTCGGTTTTTAGAAAATGAATTCATTATTAACGAATCTTTTCTCAAAGGCCTTCACAAAGTTTACCTTAAAATCACATTCTCAACACGAAACCTTAATAGAACGTGTTTCCTTCATCATGGGTTCGTAAAGAAAGGGCTTGAAGACCTTCCTCCGAAGTGGAAACTAATTTTACTACCCATCACGTGGGGGCATGTCCTTCCTTTTGAATTCATTGATGAAGTGAACATCTTTCAAAAGGATTCCCTAATGACAAATCAATCTAATAAGAACAAATACTTTTGAATTGTGTGTCCCTTGAGTGGACCCCCTTCCTTCCTCATGGTGGGTTCCCAAGGGACCCTTCCTTCAAAGGCCTCTATGACAAATGGATCCTTTTGTGTCTAGAATGGGGGAAACCGACTATGCTCATTCCACTCACCCTTTTGCATCTAGCTTGGGGGCAACCTGACTAGACCTTACTTTTCAAATAGTGCATCCCTTGAGTGGACCCCTCTCCTTTTGAAGGGTTCTTGAAGGACCCCTTGAAAACCTTAACTTATTGATGGTCTACGTGACTGGCCACTTTTGACATGTTCTATCTGCAAGTAGACATGTTGCTACTTCCTGACTCTATAGAGTCCACTTTCTCAGGTTCCTACATGAGAGAGATCTTTGGGGATACCTCCATGCAAGACCAAGAACTTGGTGGGTGATTTCCTTTGAGCTTCCTCCATGCAAGAGATCTTGGGGGTGGCTCCCCTATAGGACCGATAACTTGTAGGGTGCTTCTTCAGGTGTCCTTCATGCTTGAGTTCATGGATAATACCTTGTTTGCAGGACCGAGAACCTACAGGGTGCTTCTTTCGGTATTATTCATGCTTTAGTTCATGGAGAATACCTTCCCTGTAGGACTAAGAACCTGTAGGGTGCTCCTTTCATTATTCTTCATGCTTGAGTTTGTGGAGAATACGTTCCCTATAGGACTAAGAGCTTGTAGGGTGCTTCCTTGGGGCTTCCTTCATGTGAGAGATCTTGGGTGTTGTCTCCTTGCAGGTCCATGGTCCTATAAGATGCTTTGTTGTTCCAACTTCATAGTTTCAAGTAGCTATGAAGTCCTTTGCTTTCCTTGCACCTTCGGGCTCGCCATATCGAGTACTGCTTCCTCAATGGTTTTGGCATACTTTTCTAACTCTACTCTCTTCTTGATCTACTTTATAGAGCACTCATCAGTACTTATGCTCACTAAAGTGGGGGAAAAATGTATAAGAGTGAATTTGTATCCTATGTGCAATTACCCTTTATGCCTTTTTCCACCTTAGAAAGCCAAGTTTGGAGGCTTAATTCCACTTAAGCTTTCTTTTGGTAGTCCACTTAGTGTCTATTTTGAGGGTCGGTGGGGGTATTTCTATCGGGGATGCTCGTGTGATGCGCTTACACCCCTGGTAGATTCCTATGGCTGAGCCAGCAGAGGCGTTACTCTTCTCATTGGTAGTGAAGTAGTAACGCCTCCTTCAGCCAACCGACCTAAATATGGTCATTTTCTTCCTTCCTTTTTCATATTTAGTCCTTTAAAAAGCATTTCAACTATTCAAAACTCTTCAGCATATCAAGCCTTCATTCTTGCACACTTCAAGCTCCCATTCTCACACTTTTGCATCCATTCTCACTCACTCTAAGCATTCAAGCACACCATTGCAGAAAAATATTCACTCTGTCACTTTGATAGAGCACATTTGGGACCATGCCATTGTAGTATAGGCTTGAGTTCCTCTCATTTCTCCCCCAAGTAGCCTTAAGTGCTCTTGGTGAAGGTGGTAAGCTTCCCTTGCATCTCCTCTATCACTTGGTTGAGTAGCATAGCACTACATTGTTGTGTTTGTATTCTCTTTACTTTATTGCTTCTTTATCTCATTTCATCAGCTATCTATGGAGGTGGAAACACCTAAACTAGGGTCTAACTAGGGCAAGCCCCTATACATCAACCCAACATTTTCCTCTTTCTTTGTGTAGGAGTATGTGCTCTTTGAAGGATCAACTAGTGAATGAACTTCTCGATGTGATCTTCCTTGTCCTTGTTACTCTCGCATTTCTACTTTACAATATTAGAGAATACTTTGTTTATTTGCTAGTGTCCTACTGGCCCTTTAGTTATTCAGTTGGTTTGTTAGTCATTTTAGTAGGTTTGACCTTGTCTCTACTATTGTCTGGCCATATGGACACCAGGGCACTTTAGAGATGATAGTGTGTTGCACTGTTATCCAAAGACTATGCTTCCGTCTTCAGATAGAGAGCTTCTTGAGACATAGATTCTAACTTGAAGACCAACTTGCCTAGCCCCACATTGAAACTCGAGATTTCATAGTTGTTGTAGGATAACCTAGTCCTCATCATTCTCATCCTTATAACCCTAAACATTGCACTTAGCTAAGGTAAGTTAGGGTATCCTCTCATATCTTGACCCTCCATGACCTGGGGTCTTGCACGCAGTGGTCCCCCTCTCTTACAAAGAGATCTTCAATTGTCCTTCAACCTAAAATCTACAACACAAACACAAGAGGGATTTTTTTTTTTTTTTATGAATGGTGGTTTGTCTTGGTCAAAGCCCGTTTGGGTAATTAAACCTTGAATTGAAATAATTAAATGTAAAAGGAATGATGAATGAATAAGTTATGTTGCAACTCACCAAACACTTGAATGAAGCTTTGGAAGTATACAATATTTATCTTCATCTTACATTAAATGGCTTCAATGGATGTGGATCTTGATACTTGAAATATGAATCTGAATGCTTGTTTGATCTTTGAAACCTACATCACAATGTTAGCTCTAAAAACATGCATGATGCTTAATAATTTGACATGATGCTTGAGATTATGAATGCTAGAATAAGTTACAAATAAATATGCTCCTAAATTCCATTTATCATAAAAAAATTCTATACTTTTTACTCACTTGAATTTATAGATTGCTTAGCGTAGTGTAGAAAAATGTATCCCTTTACATTTTCACACTTTTTTGGGCCCTCCCTACTTTATCTTAATGCATTTCTCTTGGGATAATCCCCACTTAAATAATCACTAATCATAATTCATGTTCTTGGGTTGTGTGTTCTAGATTTACTGATCTGGGACTCATATGGTACCATGTGCATACAGGTCCTGTTATGCATTGCATAGCCACCCCATTATTATTTTGGAACAAAATGGGTCCCCCTTTGTTTTTTCTTTTTGTCCTTGGTGTTTTTTTTGGGTCTTAGAAGTTTTTCATTTTTCTCCTAAGTCTTTCTTTCTTTTGATTTGTTGGAAGCAGAGTCAGAATAGAAAATGGACTTAAAATTTTTGTAAGGCTCCAAGTCTGGATTCAATCTCAGTTCCGGTTTCACCTTTCTTCCTTGTTCTTTTTCATTTTCTTTTGGTTGGTCTCGCACTCTCAAGTCCATTTCTCCCTTGAGTCATTTCTTTTTTTCCTTGTGTTTTTTTTTTCTCGAGTAGAAGCAAAACCGAAGTTGGAAGTAAACTTGGAACTTTGTAAAATTTCTAGATTTTTCTTTTGTCCCAATTTTGACTCCACTTGTTTCTTTTGTGTTATCATTTGTGTTTTTGTTTGGGCCAGGTCCAATTTTTGTTCTGGTCCCCCTTCCCTTCACTTTGTTGTTCTTGTCTTCATTTGTGTTCCTTTGTCAGGATCAGAACCAGAATCAAAACTAAACTTGGAACTTTGTAAAAGTTCCAATTCCGGTTTTGGTCCCACTTCTTCCCACATTCCCCTTTGTTGTCTTTCTTTGTCGCATGATCAGAACCAGGTTCGGGGTTAGGTAAGATACTTGTTAAAGGTTCTTTATTCTATCTCAGATCTGGGTTTCCATCCACCTTACCTTTGGTGTTCATAAGAGTTAATTGTTCCTTTGCATTGCTTGCTCTGCCTCTTACCTACCACATTTATTGCATTAATTGTAGCCTCCTCACATGTGCTGACTAATTTTAAAATATTAATTGTGTTTAATTGGCTCATTATCTTTTTTATCTAAGTCATTTTAGAAAAACAAAGCTAGGAGAACTTTGAAAGGAGTGATTTGATTGTAGAGGCGTGTTGGTGAGTGAATCTTTTTGAAGTTTTAGTCTTTCCTTGTGGGCATTTCAAGGTAGGGTTTATTTTCTCTTATTTTCCCATTTTGATTTGTCATTTTGTTTTCATGTTCTTTCTTGTCATGTTTTGGCACATTCACAAGACCTTTTTCCGTGAATCTTCACTCATTTCTTGGTGTCTTTTTGGTTTTTTTTTTTTCCTTTTATGTTTTCCCATTTTGTTTTCTTTCTTTACATTTGTTTGTTTTTGTTTTGTTGTCACTTTCATGGTAGGCACATTTTGTTGTGCCCTAGTTTTTAACTAGGATTTTGTTTGGTTGGGTCCACCGTGTATTAAATATGTTTGGAGACCCTTTTGATCATTCTTATGTGTCGATTATGTGATTTCCATGTTGGGTTTGTGATGCCCTAATTTTCTGAGTCGACGCGGGTGATCCCATAATAGTGGTTTACAATTTTTGGCCAGACTCGACACTGAAATTATTATTTTTAACTAAATCTTCACATTCAGGCACCTATAGCGGCTAAACTGTGAGGAATTTGAAGATGGTGCAAACTAGAGTCTCATCAAATTTTGTCTGTAGATTCTAAAAATATTTTTTTCAAAAATTTTGGAATCAAATTGCACTTCTTTTCCATCTCCCATGAAAATTGATTTTTTTCAGAAAACAACATTTTTAAAAAGTGACTCACAATATAACGCATAACTTTTTCCATGAAGGATAAAATTCTAATTTTTCAAATTTAGATTTTTAACTTTGATATCTAGTGCTTCCACTTAGTTAGATAGTTTTTATTAAATATTTTTTCCTTAATCAAGTTTCAAAGTCAAACAAATTACAATTTAGACACAACGCGACCGTATAACGCGTAACTTTTTGTATATGTCAAAATTTTATTTTTTTTTTTTGTTGGATCAAGGACTTCAATAACTGGTGCACTCATATTTTTCATTTTTTTGATAATCTTCTATTTTTCCACATGTGAAGAAAAAAGAAATTTATTTTCGATGAAAAACCTATGTTTAATAAAACTTAAAAAACAAATACATAACAAAACCAAAACATATTAAAATTATATTCATTGGATAGCTTGTTCTGAGGAATACCATAATCATTTGAAATAAATTTTAAATGAATTCATTTGATCCCCCAAAATCTAAATCAAAAGTGATTTTTTATCATCATTTTGATAGGTGTAAAGGAGACGCATTTATAGGTATGGTTTAAAACTAGCAAGGTTCTATCCAAGGGGGTTTGATCTAAGGTGATTTGATCAAACCCTCTTCAATTGGAATCCTTAAAATGGAACTTTTTAAGGCTTAAATCATTATATTTTCTAAAAATATGTGATTTCAGCTAAAATTCATTCCTCTCAGGAATTGTAAACCACTATTATGACAGCACCAGTTGTGCAAACTAGGGTTTGCTCAATGACCTTTACAAAATATTCAGCCTTGGGGTTTAAATTGTTCTTTATGTGGTTAAGGGGTGAGGTTAATCCCCTCTATTTGTATTTCCTTATAAACCCTTATGACCCTAGCCCTTCTATCCATGTGACCACATCTTCAAGTAAAGTGCTCCATTTTTTTATGTTAAAACTAGCAGAAGAAGACTCGGGAGTATACTTTTCCCATGGATGTTTGCATTGGGGTTCATTCCCAAACTAATCCTACTTTTGATTATTGTTAATTTTTGACTTCACACTTTCCCTTAAGCAGAGTTGAAACCGAATTGGAGGTTGAACTTGGAACTAACAATTAGTTGTAGGTTCAGTTTCTATTCCAATTTTTGTTCTGGTCTCATCCTAGTTCTGGTCCTAAACCTGCTTTGTGTTGAAATAGTTCCCTAATCTTTTGTGACTTTGCTTTCGATGAATTTTGAAATTTGGCTAAGTATGAAATTTGTCCTGAGGAAGTAGAGAAAGATGTTGGTTGATGTATTGATTTTTATGAATTTTTTTCATCTAATATAAGGGTTTATTGTAGAGATTGGAAGATGTCAAGAGCATGAGAAGAGGCTTCTCAAAGGACCCAACCTGCAAAAACTTCAAGGTAAGGAGCTAAGCCAAAGAAAATCAAGGTGGAGCAACTCCCTTACACCCTGAGATACAAACATAGGGAATCTACCCTCATAGCTAGCAAGGTGGATTCCGATTGGGTAGACATCACTAATACCAACTTAGGTTGATTCAGTTATGAGGAGTTGCTCTTGGAAAAATTTGGTGAAGAGGTAATAGGGAGGAGAAAAAAATTTATCCAATTTGGATTAGCACATGTTGCCATCTTTCCCCTATCAATCCAGCGTCCTGAATTGATAATGAGTGTAGTCAGAGCATACAATCCTACCACCAGGCAATGTGTGGATTTGTAAGGAAATATTATTATTGACTTAACAACACAAATGATCAGATTTATGTTCAATGCACCTATTCCACAAAATCCCAAGTAGCTCAATGAAGCAGAATCCCTCAAATTATATAGTGATAAGAAGGAGGCTAACAAAACTCATATGAACAAGAGTTGGATGAGAGTTGAGAAAAAGTCTTTGGCTAAGCTTCCTGACTAGCCTAAAAGGGAATAATTCTACAAAGAGATTGGAGACATAATAATGATGCTCTCTAGGGTGTTTGGGAAGAGCCCAGATGCTTCCTAGTTCAAGGAATGGATGTTTCCTTTTATTTAGACTATTCTAGATGGCAGGAAATAGTTTGATTGGCCTATGATTGTGTTAGATTGCATACACAATCAAATGCTTAGAGTTAGAGAAACCAAGAGTTTCTTCATGAACTCTTATGTGATTCATGCCACATCTAGAAGGGGAATCTTTCCTAGATTGAATGTAGTAGGCATGTTGGGAGAAGCCCAAGGAAAGAAGAACGTAAGGGATCATTATGATCAACTCACCTTACAGGCCTCTAAGTCACATTACAGAATGGTTAATGATGCATTTTTTTATGTTATCATTAACTAGCTATCAAGAGATGTTGGTTACAAACTGAGCAGAGTGGGGACATTGGTATATCCAATAACCCAAATTTACCTATTTTAGGCTAGTTGTTTTTTATGGCCACCCCCATCTATTTCCTAGGTGTTGTAGCAACATCATTGTCTTGATGTATTTCATCTATCAAGTTATAGTATTCAACCTTAAGTTTTCCAATAAACACAAGACTTGTTGCCACAAATTCATCATGAAGATGGGTGAATATATTTGTGCACATAATGCTGCAGCTAAGGAAATTTGTGATGAGTTAATATACTTGAAGTTGGGTTTATACACTTCGAGGAAATTTTTTTATCTTAAACATAAGATGTGGGCACTCCTTCCTACTATCTTTGACAAACACTTCAATCTGTTGGAGGACTTTTGGATGGATTTAGAAGATGAATATGATCTCAAAAGGAGAAACTATGAAAGATTTCCTATCCCACTCATGGTTGAGTATGGGATAAAGGAAGACATCCTTGAGACATTATCAAATTATGGGGTAAATTTGGATCCCCAATATGATGCAAAAAATATAGGCACCAGTGACATTGATCCAGTGGACTAGCATGCAAAAGAGTCCATTAACATAAAATAGATTGCAAGGTTGGTATTAGACAAGAGAATTCAATGGGTTATCATGAGGATTAAGGAGCCAGAGGCTCAAACCTCCAAAAAAGAGGAAGGTAATAGGTACCACTCAAGGGTACAAAAGAATAAAGAGAAGAATGGCTCCTAAGGATCCCCTAGAGTTTTCTCCTCCTAATTTTGGAGAGGAAATTCAAATTCCTGCTCAGGACCATCCTGAGGCACATGGGGAAGAGGTTACAATAGAACCAAGTGCTTCAACATCTCTTGCAAGGGAAACATCAAGTGAACCCCTTATCATATAGCAACCAAGTGGAGAAATGCCAATGGGGACTCTTCACAAAGAAGCCAAGTTATTGAAGGAAAAGGAGCCTGAAATAGAAATTCATGGCATAGAAATATATTATGAGGCTACCCCATCCGAAAAAGAGACTCATGTAGTGGCATATTTGGATGAGACTGAGAATGTAGGGACAAAACATATCTTAACTGAAGAAGATGAATACAAGTTTTTTGAGGACACCAAAACGGAAACAGATGCTAAGGCCCAAGCTAAGGCACTAGCTAAAAAAAAGAAGATTGATGCTAAGGCATAATCTAATGCATTGAAATAGCAAGAGTTGGAAGCTGAATCCAAAGCTAATGAATTGGAAAATAAGTAACAACAAAAAGAGCAAGAGCTCAAAACCAAAGATGAAAGAGATAAATTGGAAATGCTACAAAAGATTCATAATCTTGAGGAGGAAAAGGCCAGACATAGAAGAGAAAAAGAAGCTCTTGAGGCTAAATTCAAGGCTATTGAGGAAGCACATCAAAGGAGAGAAGAGCAAGAATTCCTAGAAAGAGAAAGGGAGGCTAAGGAAATTGCTCTATATGAGAAGAAATTGAAAGAGGCATGGGACTATGTCAAGGAACTAGAGAAGCAAATAGACTAGATGTATGAGGAGAGAAAATTGGGAGAAGAGCATTTAAAAAAGGAATTGGAAGCCAAAAGGTTGCAGGAGAAAAAAGATTAAGAAGAGCCTAAAAGAATTGCACAAGAAGAAGCACAAAGAGAATAGAAAAATGTGCAAGAAGTTGACTCTCAACCTAGAAATATCATATTGCAACCTCTATCTTCTACCACTGCTACCTCTTCTTCAAAACAAGTGGTCACTACTCTGACTATTCCTACATGGTTGAAACTTGATTTAGAGAAGAAAAAGATAGTTCAACCTTAGCCTCTCAATTAGGATGAGATGATGAAAGAGATAGAGAAGGAAAGACCCAAAAAGAAGGCCAAAGTTCTTCACTCCACCAAGCTCACGGATGCAAGGGAAATTATTGCTGAATGTGCAATTCTAGTGGTGGATAAGGACAAGGATGATATGTAAATAACTGATTACCAATTAGGCACTATGAATTTGGGGAGACCTACAAGGAATCAACAAATGAATCTCATTGATATTGTAGCTTCCTCCACCAAATCCAAAATGATTAAGGACAAGAAAAAGAAAGATGAGCTTAAAGCCCAGTTGGATTAGTTGCATAAGTTCTTAAAGGATGTCTCTACTCCAATTTCTCATCAAGCTACTACTCATGAATCCACGGTTTTACTGACAAAGAAAGAAGTTGATGACTTGGTGCAAATAAGGAGTAAGGTGGGGATGCTTGATAGATGGATTGATAGACTCAATAAGGAGGTTGGTGAAGTGATAACTAATAGTTTCTAGGTTCATGAAGAAGTATTTGAGTTGGTAGGGAATATGAACCAGCATGTTGAAGATCTAGAAAAGCAAGATGAAGAGTACAAGGAATATGTTAAGAAGCTTAAGGACATCAGCAAAGTGCCTAAGTCAACTCTCCTAGAGTAGTCAATTCTTGAAGAAGAAAATGCAGATTTTATTGAGAAGTTTGTGATTATAATAAGATTCAAATACAAGTTCATTTATGAGCATAAGAATGAGGTTCAAGAAGTAAGCAAAGACTTGAACTAGCAGATTGATGAATTGGAGGTGGTAGTTGCCATTTTGATCAATGTGGACATCCTAGTCAAAGAGGGTCTTCCTTTGGACAAGTTGAGGGAGAAGTGGAGTAGTAGATTTGAAGAAGTAATGCAAAAAGGAGATGATGAGAAGATTTGTCATTAGATAGATTCATGGACATCAAGGAAGATGTAAAAACTGCTAGAAGGGAATCAATCAAATTAAAGGATATGCAGGAATTTGCCTCAACAGAGTTAAAGAGGATCAAATTTGAGGAAAATTGGTTAGATGGGTCTGATTTGGATATCCTTCAACAAGTGCTCTCTAGTTATGATGAGTATATCCTTCACCAAGCAACACAAGATTAAGCTAGCATCAGAACACTTTCCTCTTGACACAACACCCTCTCTTCTCCTATTTTGCAACATTTTGACACAATCTGGACTTGAGTTCCCATCCAACAGTTCCACCTTCCTTGGGTGTCATAATTTTGTGTAACAAACAAGTTAAGACTTGTAACTAAAGATCACCAGTCTAGTTCCTTCATGCAGTCTCAGTTCCTTAATTTGTGGATCTAAGTTTTGATTGAGAGGAACTTGCGCATAACATGTCTACATATACTTTTGGGGTCTATTTTGTAAAGGTCTACTGATTGAAGAAAGTTTACCCACCTATTGATAGCCAATAGGAATCATAGTCTTAGGATTTTATGAATTGTTAGCAAATACTTTGAAAGTTTAGTTGAACTTGGATACATTTTACAATTTTATATAGTTTACATGTTGTTATGTTTGGATCTCCTTGATAATATTAATGAATCATAATCAATCTGTATGCTAGTGAATTTTTGTTCCTAAATGTTTTCTATTTGATGTAAATAAATAGAGGAAATAAAATTCAAAATTATCTCATTGAATTATCTGTGAATGAAATTGTTGTTATGTCCATTTGATCTATGTTTTAATGATGAGTGAATGATTTGTTTTGAATCTTAAAGTTAAAGTTTTAGTGAATGGTTGTGATCGTTGAATTAGAACTATGAATGAATGTAGTGGTATAGATTATTCTATGGATTGCATCATGTTGTGGTTTTGGTTGGATAAAGAAACACTCATTATTGATATGCATGTATAGATATTAAGAAGTTTTATTCATATTCCCCTATTTTAAAGCTTTGATCTATCATTTATATTTATTTAAACCCACCTCCCAATGTAGGTTAGTTGATCTAATGCAGTTTTGTTCCTTATTACTAGTAAAGGCCCCTTGAACATTACAATTACATTGACCATTGAGCAATATTAGCATAGTTGAGAACCAACTACCAGGACCTTGGGAGTTATATTACTATATGTTTTCTTTATTTTTTAGGAGAGATAGAATAGAGATATTTTGTTTAATGTTGTTGTGTTGTTTTGACCATCAACAAGTCCCACCTAAGTGTTGAGGCCTGATCTTGAATATGGCATTGAACTTAGCTATTCTTGAAGTTTGTGTCCCAATATTAGGCTATTGGGACTCATATGCCCCAACTGGCATATGAGTCTTTCTTTAGCTTGGACCTATTTTTAATTCAATTCTTTGCAGGATTGTATTCTCCTAGATCTGATGTCAGCTTGTAGTGTTGTAATTTCAATAATTTTGGCATAAACAAGTATAAATACAAGGTTATTTAAAATAATTTCTCCTAGAAACTTTTATGAGAAAATATCCTAGCAAGTTTATGAGATCAAGAGCATGCAAGAGCTGATTATCAAGTATTTTTGAGCTATATTCAAGATTCAATTATCATGTCAAATTCATCATACATCATGTGTGCTTCTGAAAGAACATTTGTGATGTAGGTTTTCATGATTCAAGCAAGTATTCATGTCAAGATTCATAACATACAATTAAGATTCAAGATCTACATTCATGTTATCCATTTCATATAAGATTACAACCTTTATTCCAAGGGTTTGGTGAGTTACAACATAGCATATTTTTTCATTTATCATTCCTTCATTCTACTTCATTTTGTTTCAAGGCTTGACTACCAAAATGAGGTTTGACTAGGGAAAACCCCTATCCACTAACTAAAAAACATTTTTCTCTCCTCTACATGTGTGATTGTAGATCTAGGTATTTTGAGGCTTGAAGATGATCCTTTGAAGAAAAATTTAAAATATTGAAGAAACTTGTCAAAGTTTTCAAGAAGCTGCCATCTTCACAGAAAGTCACCTATATGCTAGAATTCAAAGTTTTAGACTCAAAGATTAGACAAGAGAGAAGCTACAAAAGATCAATAGAGGATACCAAAGTTTCAGCCAAACCCAAATACTAGGACTAAATCACCACCTTGGTTGTATGAGTCCTAGTATACAATTTTATTTTTATGTCTAATGCTTCTGGATTTGATTGTGTGTCCACTTTTTTCATCAACGTTTCGGATCACACTCAGTGAACCATCATCAGGATAGAGAGAGTTGAAAAAGATGATAAGGGATAAGTTGCAAACCCAGCTTGTATAAAAGAGAGGGAAAAGAGGAGAGATGAGGTTGTTAGGGTGAGGTGCGCAACCCAAGGTAATTGCTAAAAATATAACAACAGAAAATCAAATAAGAGGAAAACATTCAAGTATTAAGAAACAAAGAGAATAAGAAGTAATTCAAGAATATAAAAACACGAGAAAATAAATGAAATAACAAAATGGCCAAGGAAGCAAACAATGGGAAACTACTCAATAGTAACAAATTTTTGAGAAAGGAAACACGCACAACCAAATAATAAGGGATCAACACAAGTAGAAAAGGAAACCAAAAAAACAAACTAGTGCCTAAATATGAAGAGTTAAAATCAATAATAAAATACTAGAAAAGACATTAAATATTCTAATTGAAAATATATATAACAACCAAATTAAAAACAAAAGCAATAGAAACAATATAAATGAAAACAAAAAATTAGAAAGAATTCCAAAAATGAAATAATATGTTGAAAGACTTAATACAAGCAAAAAAAATCATCAAAAGAAATCATTAAATAAAACAATAAATAAAAAATAAAAATAAAATAAGCAAAATAACTATATAATACGAAGATCAACCTAAATAGAATATATATATATATATATTTCATTAGATATTGCATTAGTTAATTTGAATTTAGGGATTCTAAACATTGCATTAGTGAAAAGTGCATATAGGTTGCATTTTTAAATCTCAAATCATTTTGTTTCATAGAAAATCTATAATTGCAAATAGTCAAGGCAACATACAAACTAGAAACCTTAACATTCACTCACAATTTGCTAAATTTGGTGTCAAAACCATAATTTGGGACTCATTCACCCCTTTGGGTGATTTAGTCCTTGTATAGGTTGTTTTACGTGACTTCTAGGTATTTTTTGTTGACTGTTATCGTTTGAACCCTTAAAAAACCCTAATTGGAACTCATATGGCCCTCTATGCAATTTAGTCCCATATCAAACCTAAATTTTCATTTTATAGCATTAAAAACCTTGTTTTGTGTTTTTGTTTATTGTTGTTAGATCTCTGTTTTAGATTACTAAGTTTCTATTTCATTCATTTCATTAGACCTAGCTTAGTTCGATCCATTTTGTGCATTGTTAAATTTCAAAATTTCATTTAAAACATTTCATTTTTAGATTGTTGCATAGTGTAATAAGAAAATTACTTTTTGTAGAATATAAAAATTGAATTTCATTCTTGGTCATTGCATTACTTTTCATAATGGATATGTGCTTTAGTAAGCTTTGGATGCCCTTGAAGTCATTAGTGGATGTGTCAAGTTGTGCTTTTGGAAATGACCCTAATGAAATTGTACTCACTCATGCTCAACCAACTCCTAATGCATGTCCTCCTTGTGAATTTGACATCATTGGAAAAGATGATAACAACATGAACAACAAGTTCATAAATGATTTCCTTACCAACCTTGAGACTAATACATCATTTTATCCTTCCATGAAACAACCAACACAACTAGAGATGTTTGGTCTTTGAGACACAACATGAGGGTAAGCTCCCTACAATACGTGAACCTACCACCTCTAATCAAGAAAAAATTCAATAATCCTATGTTAACAAAGTGACCAACACTCCTATCAACCTAGAAGAGAAATTTGGAAGAGGTCTCATAATCTTAAGCAAACAAGGATATGATACAACAAGAGAACATGAAATTCATCAACTTTTAGATAAAATACCAACTAAAGATACCAAAGGCATAGGATATCAAGATCCTCCTCTTGACATAAGTTTTGTCCTTCCTTAAGAACAGCCAATGCCTTGTAACAATGATAAGGATAATAGGATCATCTTAGTTCCTCCTCCTCAACAAGCTGGTGAATCTAGCAACCAACAAGGGTCTTAAAAAATAGAGAAACTAAAATTCACTTGTCCCATGTCTTCAACTAAAAGAACCTTACACATAATTCTAAGCCAAGGATTATAACATTACCACCCATGAAATAACATCCAAAACCATATCCTAAGAATGTAAACATTCAAAATTGTCGATAAGATAGAGTTATTGGACATAGTACTGATGAGATTTATGCTTTAAACCAAATATTTAAAAAGTTTGATATCATAGAAATAATCCCTTAAAGCATGTCCTTTAGCTCCTTTCCATGTAATAGTTGTAGGATTATAATATGCTCACTATTACATGCTTTACCTTTATTTTAAGTCATCTAAAAAATTCAAGGAGCTCTTTCTCATCACCTACCTCAGCTCATTCTTGTATTGCACATAGTGGGGAAATGAATTTTATAGCCTTTCCCTAGTACTGTACTTTCTATTGTCCCTTTGGCTAGTTGTTCAGATTTTGTATATGATGAACAAGATTGGGATGAGGATGACCTGCTAATAGGTTGAATTGCATGTTCCTTACTAGTCTTCTCTTTATTTTCTTTTTCATCTTTCTTTTATGTGATTGCATGTGTGTAATGTGATCTCCCATAATGTTATGTTTGATACATCTCTCTTTGTGCATTCCTCTATATCTATCTAAATTCTTCTCTATGTCATAAAAAAATTATCTTTTCTTTGTCTTTTTCTTTCTTTTTGGTGATGACACAAGGCATCAAGACATTTAGGTCTCTACCATGTTGACCCAAAAGATTTTCCTTTATCTTTTCTTTGTCTTGTGTTTTCCTTTTGGGGATGATGCAAGACATTGAGACACTTAGGTCTCTTCCATGTTGAAATAAAATATTTTCTTTCTTTTTGCTCTTTTTGTGTCATTCTTCCTATTCCATGAGTATTTGGGGAATGATGACAGTTTTGATCTTTCTAAAATCATTGTGGAAAATACATATTGACCCTAAATCCATGGATCCCTTATGTGATTTTGGAATTTCATTTTGGGGACAACCCCTTAACATGACGTAGCTTCATTTGGAAACATATGACTGGGCATAGGGCTTTCTGAATAAGCTCTCATGTCCTATTTACTCTTAGTGTTTATCATGAGCTACTTTAAGGTCATTTCTCATAGCATGGTGTTTAGAAATTTTATTAAAGTGGGGGCATACATTGGCATTATTATTTTGCATTTTATAACTTGTGTTTCATTGTGTATTCTTCTTACTTCATGCAATGCATATTTCACTTTGTGGTGACAATGGGTGTGATGTCCCTCAAGAGCATGATCTCTCTTAGCATATTATATTCCTCTTAGTGGCTTGATGCAACACAGTACATCCCCTAAGTTGTGAATCTTCTATTATTTGATTGGTCCTCTCTTGGATACATTAGGCTCAATTTTCCCTAAGTTAAGACCTTACATGAACTAATAAAAACTCTTTTGAACATACCTTACACTATTTTGCATTTACAATATTTATTATATGGCCACCTTGCATAATACACTTTTCTTGCTCATGGAGGAATCTTGTTTTTTCATGAGTTTCAAGCATACGAAGCTTTACTTGCCTCATGAATCTTGTTGTTTGTGTTGTGTGGCACCTTATCAAAGTTATCAGCAGGCATAGCTTTTGTATGGGTAGCATATGGGAGTTGAGCTTAGGCATTACTTTCCCATAGCCACTTGCTTGTCGATGTGAGTGCATACCAGCGGTATGTGTATATGTCTCTGGGGGCTCACCTAGTGGATGGCCTAAGGTTCCACTAGCCCTTATGAGGGTACATTTGGTTTACATAGTGGACATCGCATTCCACTTGTAATTATTTTTGGAAAAATAGCTTAGATATAATTGACATTATGTTGGACAAGCGGTTGAGGCTTGATCCACCCTTTTCTTTTCTTTTTATATCTCCTTTATGTCTTTAGAAATGTATGCTTGTACCTTTTTGTCACTTCATACATCATTTGCATGTCTATTCTTTTGTGTCTATGTTTTTTTCCCATAGGATCTTGATCCTACGTGCTTGCACAACCCTCTTAATCAATTCCATCCTATCTCACTAGCATTGGTACATTTGGACCCCTCTTTATGTGATTTTGTCTACTTTAGTGTGATTTTGAAGCAAGTTCCTCTTCTCACTAAAGTGGGGTATAAATGTAGTGTAGAAAAATGTATCCCTTTACATTTTTCACACTTGTTTGGACCCTCCTCGCTAAAATTGGGCTTCTTTATGCCTTATTTGGTTCTATTTTACATCCACAAGCCTTATTTATTGTATTTTTCTAAGTATAATCCCAACCCTTAACTAATGACCAATCATAATTCATTTTCATGGGTTGTTTGTTCCAAATTTAGTGATCTAGGACTCATACACCACCTTGGGAATATGGGTCCAACCTAATTCTCAGGGCCTGATCTTGAATATGGCATAAACTTAGCTTTCTTGAAATTTGTGTCACAAGCCTAGGCTAGTGGGACTAATATGCCCCAACTAGCTTATGATTCCTACTTTAGCTTGGACCTATTTTGTATTCAATTCATGGTGGGATTATATTCTCGTAGATGCAATGTCAACTTGTAGTGTTGTAATTTTAGGAAATTTGGTATAAAAAGTATAAATACAAGGTTATTTCAAATAATTACTCCTAACAACTTTTATGAGCTAGTATCCTAGAAATTTTATGAGATCAAGAGTATTCAAGAGCTTATTATCAATCATTTTGGAGCTATATTCAATATTCGAGCATCATGTCAAATTTATCCTACATCATGTGTGTTTTTTAGCTAACATTTATGATGTAGTTTTTCATGTTTCAAGAAAGCATTTAAGTCAAGATTCATAACATACAATCAAGTCAATTTTTACATTCATGCTAGCCATTCTATACAATATTATAGCCTTTATTCCAAGTTTTTGGTGAGTTGCAACATAGAATATTTGTTCATTCATCATTCCTTCATTATATTTCATTTCATTTCAAGGTTTGATTACCAAAATGGGGTTGGACCAAGGAAAACCCCTATCCACAAACAAAACAACATTTTTGTCTCCTCTACATGTGCAATTGTAGATTTAGGTGTTTTGAGGCTTGAAGATCCTTTAAAGAGAAGGTTGCAAGATTGAAGAAAGTTGTCAAAGTTGTCATCTTCACAGAAAGTCACCTACAGGATAGAATTTAAATTTTTAGACTCAAAGATTAGACAAGAGAGAAGCTAGTACCAAGGTTCAACCAAACCCTAATACTAGGACTAAATCACCACCTTGGACGTATGAGTCCCAATGTACCACTTTTTATACATTTTCTATAGATCTTGGTTTACCAGTTGTAGATTCCACATTCAGCCTGAAACCCTAATTTGGGACTAAATCAGCCATTTTGGTGTATGATTCTCATTTCACATCAATATTCATAATTTTGGGATTGTAGACTTTATTTTATGCATCTCCAATCTTCCAAGTACTTCTAATTTTATCCACAGTTTATTATTTTGATTTTAAGTTTCATTTCCTAGGTTACATAGCTATATTTGCATATTACTTGCATTCCCTTCTTTATAAGAATTTTCTTAGTGGGGTATGTGCAAGATCATCATGGAAAAAATAGGCCCTTAAGTGGTGAAAAATTCAGAAAAATCCGAGTTAGGCAACTTGACGTAAAAATTTGAATAAGTTATCTATATTATTTTAAAAATATGTAAGAATAGAATCTATAGAAAATTGAATGTAGTTTCTAAACTACTAGGTTTATTTAAAAAAAAAAATCTATTTGGTGAAAATTTGAAATTTCAATGCACTAGTACTTAAATTTTAGGGAAAAAATAAGAAGTAGGTGTCTGTCTGACCACCCTAACCACAATAAAATGATAATATTTTTTTATAATATTTTAGATATAAGTAGATGACTCATTCCGGATGTGATATATATTTTTTTGTAATTTTTTTCCAAGTAAATAATTAATTATGAATTTTTTATTACAACTTTTAAAAAATATAAAAAACTCGTACGTCTAACCACCTTAACTTGGTCAAAACTTCATGAAATTCAAATTATTTTTAATCCTATAATATGCAAAGCATAGAATGTGATGCATGTTTTGGATTCAAAAAATGTGATACCATTTGAAAGCTATAGATTTTTTTCAATCAACCTATCAATTAGGACTTTAGTCGTAATTCAAATAGAAAATGAGTAATGATTATTTATTAAATTCAAATTGAAAAATAATTTATATTGGTGGAAAGCTAAGAATCTCCTTTAAAAACCCTTTTCGTTTCATCAATTTTGGGTAAAAAAAAGTCATCAGCCATATACCCTACACATAGCCATCATATCACCACTTTTTGGCCCATCATGATCATGCACATACCTAGTGGTGAACCACCTTTTAATCACACCCAAGGAAACCTTGTAGCAATATCTTTTTCTAATTGGATCAATAGGTTGAGATCTCTAGGGTTTCCTTGAATGAACTAAGAGTGAAATAGGACCACCCCCCCTTATGTGTTCCATCTCCTAAAAGGTGGAGAGCACCCTATTTCCTTGTTTGTTCACTTAGATTGAAATTCTAGGATCTAAAATAAAATTATTTTTATAGATATGTTTCCTTAATTTCCTGAAAAATTAAACATTACAAGCCGACATCAAAATTTGAATCCAAAGAAGTTAAAGTACCACCAAAAACATAAATTAAATTTAGGTTCAAAGGCCTAGGGAGGACCCATTCGCCCATGGGTGAATTTGTCCCAGGTCCCTATTCTTGGAACACACATTGCTCAAGGAAAACTGTTATGTGTTGGCATTAATTATTACTAGGTTTCCCCTTCAAAAAAGGTAATTTATTAGTCTTGTAGATGCAAAATAGGGCTTATTAATCAATAATTAAGTACATTTAAATTAAGGGGGACCAAAAAAAATGTGAAAATGTAAAGGATCACATTTTTCTACACTACAATTTGAGTTAACTCCCGCTATGGTTTTTCCCTTGGGTTTTCCACAGGAAAATATTGGTGGCATTATGTTGTGTGTGTTCTCCATTTCTACTTTTCTTTCAGTAAATTTGATGTGGTGTTTAATTTGCAAATAGAATGGTTATTTTTTAAGATATTTTGATTCACCCCCCTCTCAACACTATAGTGTGTTCAGAAAATGTTGAATGCCAATCCTTGTGAGATCTCATTTGGTGTGCATGACATGGTCTTCATTTAAAAATTTTATTATGGAAGAGGTTATGAATGAGTGGATTTGATACTCCCATGTCCCAAGAAAAATAGGGTCTAAAGGAAGTGAATTACCCCCAGTCACCTCGATAAGAAAGCATAAAATATGGGATAGAAAATGAAGGGAAAAGATAAGCTATATTTATGGGTTTTCAAAATGGAGGACTTCATGAATTAATTGAATAGATCGTGGAGTTTTCAAGGAATATATTAATTGGCTCTCAGCTAGAGGACAAAAAAGTGGGATATGGATGACAACGTAACACACTATCATCTCAAGGATGTGATGGAATCTCATATGAATAAATAGTAGAGTGTGTGACTGAAATGCTCAATGATTTCTAAAAACCCAAATATTGGAATCTGATAGTTTAACAAAAAATGATAGAATGTTAGAAATGAATGGAAAGATAAACAAGTACAATAAGAAGAATACTTTTAAATAAAAGATAAACTAACTAGAAGTGAAATAAAAAAGTATGAGAGAGATATTTAACTCATGGTAGGTCCAACCTCCCACAAGCTCCACATGAATAAAATCATACACATAGAAATGAGAAAAATTTGGGGTTAATTTTTTAGGCTTATTTCAGTCAAACCCCCACTTTGGTATTTCTACCTCCATGAAAAAATGGATATACAACAATATAGAATAATGATAATGAAAGAAATAGACAAGACATATAGAAATACAAAGATAATCAATATGCTAATTATAAAGATAATAATGCTATGAGATAAAGATTAACCTCCCTCCTACAATCTTGGAGAAGTTGAGAGGAAAGATGAGATCTTGGAGAATGCAATATGATCATGTAAGAGTGTAGTGCCAATATCTTGAAACTTGTAAGAATAATGGTGTAGAAAGAAAGGAAGACTAATAGAGCAAGAATGAAATGGAAGAAGTGAGTAGAATTGTAAGAATGAAGATTAGAATTGAATGAAATGGAATTATGGGTTTAAAATGGAGGTTTGGAGGGAAAAGACTCATTTTTAGGTGGGTCTGCAGTCACAAGGGGCATTACACTTCATAGATGATAGGAAATTTAAATTCTAAATATTTTCTAACTTGGGAATTTTTTAGGGATGTTTACATGGTGTACAAATATCTACACAGAGTGGAAGCATCCTAGTCAAAATTCCCTCCACTGATAGAAAATGACAAGGTACAAATGGGATAAAAGGATTGGAGCAATTGCATTTAGCATTATCAATTTATAAGTCCAAAGTAAGGATATGATATGGTAAATTATACTAGGATGAAATTTTAAACCATAACATTTCACCTCCACTTTAGCAAGAATATGTGTCAAAGAATGTGTGAGCTAAAGTAGAAAGAGATTGAAGAGAATATACCAAAAATGAAGAGGAAGAAGAAATTTGATTCAGTATACCTGATGTGAAATAAGCTTCACTAGAATATGAAGAGGACACGAGTATTTCATCCTACAAAGAAAGATGCAATCTCACCACAAACATATTAGCTTCAAACATGTTAGGTAAAAAAGAAAAAAAAAGACATGATAAAAAATGTCCATAGACACAAGATAAGACAATATGATTAGATAAAGATGGTGCTAATAAGTATGGATAGCATGGATACAATCCATAGGAAATCATATAGGTGTGTGGCTATTTCAAACTACATTACAGGACAATCATAGAAAAGACATGATAGGTCTAGTTAGGTTTCCCCGAAGCTAGACACCAAGATATAAGACACCAAGAAATTAAGACATAAGACATCAAGGAATCCTTTTGAAAGATATTTTGAAACATATTTTCATTATAAGGAGAGAAAAGAAAGACAAGAGACATTATGGAATGAGATACATTGTGAGATGTATTCATGGAATGTTTTCACACATGTTAGGGAGAACACATAGAAACCACAATATCATGAAGTGAGAAAGTAGAGACAAAGAAATTAAGAACATAATGGGATTTGATTATTTGGGGTCATAACTGCTCATAGATATAAATAGATAAATATAATATAATATATGTATGAAATATCATCACCCCCCAAATGTATCAGAACATGAAGATTAGTACATGAAGATAAATTCAAATTCAAAATTGGGTCAACACAGAAGAGGCCTAAATGACTTGACACTTTGCATCATCCCCGATGTGAAAATTTAAGATTATGACATATAGAGGAATGATAAAATGAATAGAAGAAGGTTATGAAATATTTTCTCTCATGTATCCAAACACCTACAAGGGTAACAAGTGTCCTAAAGGTGAGATCACAAATAAATATAGACAACCATGGGTGAACATAAACAATCACACAAACTAATCTAAAGATGTAGAAGAGGGTACCACCCTAATTTGAATCCACTAGTAGTTTGTCCTGCTCCAAATCTATATCATTGTAAGGGGAGGGAGAATGAGCATCAAGGAGAGGAATATCAAGGGTTGAACCAATTTACTTACCCACAAAAAGGGTAAGGGAATAAGGCCCTTCAAGGTCCTATTCACTGAGATCTTGGGAGACCAAGGTCATCGATCTTGCAAAGATCAAGGATAGATTTGGGATGTCATCCAATGAGTTGTACATGCACCTTTTAGGAGTTCCCTATTTCAACTAAGTGAGAAGAGCACAAGACACATGAGAGTCATTGTAGACCTCAAAAAAATGGGTAGTGATAAACTCTGGGGATGCAAGGGATGCCTTTATCACAAGGATGATGTAGGACAAAGGAAAACAAGACTTAAGAGAAGCTGAAATTTTCTTACGAACATCACCTAAGGTGAGATCGTCCTCATAATTATACTTCACCAGAGGATGTAGAATCCCAAAAGTGAAGAAAAAGTAGAAGAAGAAGGATATAGAGCAACAAAGGACACCACCTTTGTATGAGGCGTGTCCATGGGATACAAGAGAGGAAGAGTATGAGGAAGAGAGGTAAGAAGGTGAGCGTCCAATGAGGGAGCGATGAACACATGAACCATTTTGGGCTGAGGTTCATCAAGATCCACCAATGATGTTGGAATAATAACTAAGGTGATAGGAACTAAGATAGAAGAAAATATAGAAGGAATCAAAATTGAAGGAGTAGATAAAGAAACAAGCTCCTCCTCACTCTTCTATAAAGCAATGTGCTTCTTAGCCAAAGCCTTTCACCAGTTCTTGTGCTCATGCACAGGCCTATTATGTCATCTATGGGAACTAGAAGGTATGGCTTGAAAAGACACAATGGGCTCCTTCTCTACCACAAGAGCAAGATGGTCTCCTTCTCTACCACAAAAGGAAGATGGTCTCCTTATGAGGAATGGGAAGAGGAAGCACAAAATCAAGAATACAAATAGGTGTCTTAGTGATTGGAATCTTTCCTTTCCCTACTCTAGGAGCAAGTGGAGGAATAGGTGAAGGCCAAAATGTAGGAAAAATACCACATGAATATTTCCCCTTGCTATAAAAGGTGGCTTGAGGCATCATGGGTAAAATAGGAAGTTGAAAGACTTGGGGCTTTGACTTCCATAGCATGGGTACTTTTCCTTTTCCTATTCTAGGAATAGTAATAAGAAAATAAGACACCTCTAAAGGTTGGGAAGAGGAAGTTGAAGGTGAAAAAGAACTAGAAGGGGAAGGCCTAAGGGAAAGAGCTAGCTTTTCCTTCTCCCTTGGAAGGGTAGAAGACAAAGCATGTTGTTGTGCATGCAAGAAGGCCTTTAGAGAAACAACAGAAGGAGACAAGGGAAAACCACCCTTCGGCATTGAGCCCCAAGTCTTGTATCTATAATAAGCTCTATACAAAATACATCCCTTATGAGGGGGAGGTCTGACTGAGGTCAGCCAAAATTGGTTAAGGTAAAATCCACCACATGCTACTAGTGGCTTGTATCCAATATCGCGGACAACTTGCATGGTACCCTCATGGGGAAAATTTAGACATTTACGGATCACCGAAGTGACTTCATTCATGGAGTCCGGTAAAAAAATTCCTAGCCTTTCTTTGAATAAGTTTGACTCTGGGATCACAACAAATTTGACTTCCATAGCCTTAAGTCTTTCTAGGACTGACAAAGAAATAGTACCCATAGGCATAATAGAAAACCCATCAAATGTGTGAAGGGTATCTTGTGACTCATCATATTTATCATTATGTAAATTATTGATACTCACATGGCTTGAGGGATCAACCATAATGCTAATTATGAATTTACCATTGATACAAGCGGTATTGTAAAGTGGATAGAGCTCCTTGTTTAGGGGAAAATCATGTGAAATGAATGAAATTTTAGGGACAAAATTTGTATGGGTTGCAAGAGGAATATGAGTAAATGAGACTACATTTACATATTCAAATGGGATGAAACTAGAAGACAATGAATGGGTAACCAAATTAGTAGAGTACAATGGGAAGGGATGTATGTATATTTATAACTAGTTGTTTGGCTTCGCTACAAATTTCTTAGAGTTTTATTTTCTACTATCGAGATAGATAGTCCTATTATCAATATAGTCCTAAATCCCATGACACAAGAAAATACATCTTTCAGTGTCATGTTTTGCAACTCAGTGGTATTGCAAAAATTTTTGTGATTCATACCATTGAGGATATCACTTACATAGTGGTTGAATCCCTAGAAAATTTATTACTTTATCTTTCAATAATTTCTACAAGATGCAATATTATATGATTCTGACAATTTGGTAAATGTTCTATTATGTCTTGTAGCATTTTTATCTATTGGAACAAATACCATATTTTCAACAACCTTGTTCTTGCTAAGGACTAACACAACTAACCTACCATCCTAACGAGAGCATGAGGATGAATCCCTATACTAGAAAACCATTTTTTTGTATCTTCACAAGGAATAACACAAATGCACAAAAGAATGATATTTCATATAAATAAAATTTTATTGTATTGAAGGTAGTAAGTTCCCGATAAACATTTTTTGAACATAAAAATTAGGAAAAGGATAAGAAATTTAAGAAAATATATCCTAATACTAAACTATCAAATCAGTTAACTTCTTATGGGTTCTCTTCTTGTATTAGACAATATCATTGAACATTATCTTCAGCCCAATATTAGCCTAGAACTACTAGAGAAATTGATTAACTAGTTGATCGAAGGAGAAAATAGAATTGTGAGAGAAGGCACAATACCATTCCAAAGTGGCGTCCTTGAGAGAACGTGGGAATAGCTTGGTCAAAAGTGCATAATTATGAAATAAATTAGTACACAAGGCATTGAAGGATGATACATCCATCCACAAATCCCCATAGCCATTATGCTTTTCAAATTATGGAATCTCCACTCCCTGAGGGATAGGAGTATTCATAATAGAAATAGAAAGAGGACTATGAAATTAAAAAGGTTGAAACATAGGTTGGGAAGAGGAGCTAGCCAAATTTTCTAGCTGATTTTATATGCATCCCATTTTATATTAAATAGAATTTAGGATAGGATCAATAGATGAGGTATGACTAGCTAAACTACCACCACGACCACCAACACCTACATTGGCAGAGCCCTTACCACTGATGCCACTAAAGGCTCGAGCACCATAACTAGAAGAGTCACTAGCACTAGCACCAATAAAGGTAGCAACATCAACACTAGAAATAGGGATTCCCTGAGCTTCAGGTGTGTAATAAATAAAGCCAAAAGGTGCCTTAGTAAAGGGTCCCACATCAACCATGCACACTGACACCTCAAGAATCAGGATTTCCAACTATCTTCTAGTGATCTCCAATCCCACATCTTGAGTAGCACCCAAGGTAGAGGTGTAGGAGGGGACGCGAGTCTCTATAATATCAGAAATACCATGAAGAAGATATAGACCCCTTCAATCTTTAGTTAACAAATATTTCATATTTTCAACCATGGGAGTCACATGGGCCAAATCATTATCTCCTACCAAAATGATCACAAGCTCTATGAGTTTCAGCTTCAAGGAGTAAATGTTCTCTATAGTGACCTTGAGAGAAGCTTCATCTTCCAAAGAGGAAGCAGAGGTCAAAGGTGAGTCAAGAGGGGTAGGAACATGAGGAGTACATCTAGCAGAGAATCCCATAGTGAACTCTTTGCAAGATGTGCCAAAATGGGGAGGACTCAACCTCTTAGATAACATTTATAAATTTTGATAACTCCTACAAATGTGACTAGAGGTAGTTAAATAGGTCATAAAGCTCTTAAAGAGTGTCACAATGTACTACCAACTATGTGTCCTAACATGAGAAAATTCTAAAAAAAGGACAAAGAGAGGACGGTTCACATCAAGGTCACTAAAATGTGAAGGAGGGAATTCGCTACACCCAAGTCCCAAGAAAAAGGGGTTCTGAAGGAGTGAACTACCCTTGATCACCTAAATGATAAAGGTCAAAAGAAAATATGGAAAATAAAGGAACAAGTTAATCTATGTTTATGGGTTTTTAGGATGGAGTACTTTAGGAATTAGGTGAATAGACCATGAAGGTTTCTAGGAATAGACTAACTACTCTTAGCCAAAGCATGACAATGTGAGAGACAAATGATAGTGCAACACACTACCATCTCAAGGACACAATGTAATCTCATATAGATAGAGAGAAAAGACCATGGAAAAAATACTTAGGGCTTGCTAACTACTCGAACACTATAATTTAATAGTTTAACAAAAAATAGCAGAATACAAGAAATGTGTGGAAATATAAACAATTACAACAAGAAGAATAATTTTAAATAAAAGATAAACTAACTAGAAGTGAAATCACAAGTAGAATGAGAAATATTTCCAACTCATGGTAGGTCCAACCTCCCGCAATCTCCACACAAATGAAATCCTTCACACGAAAAAAATGAGAAAATTTTAGGGCTTCTTTTTAGTGACTATCTCAGTCAAAACCCTACTTTGGTGTTTCCACCTCCATGAATAGCTAGATAGACCATAATGTAGAAATAATGATAAAGAAATCAATATATAAGACATTTATAAATACAAAGACAATCAATATGCTAACTATAAAGATGATAATGCTATGAAATATAGATTACCATCCCTCATACAAGCTTGGAGAAGCCAAGAGGAAAGATTAGAGCTTTGAGAATGTAAGATGATTGTGCAAGAGTGTAGTAGTAGTAGCTTGAAATGTACACTCGAATAATGGTGTAGAGAGAAATGAAGAGTGATAGAGCAATAATGAAATTGAATAAGTGAGAATGAAGTGAGTATAATTGCAAGAATTAATATTATATTTGAAAAGAATGGAATTGTAGGTTCAAAATGGAGGTTTGGAGGAAAAAGAGTCACTTTTAGGTATCTTTGTAGTCGCAGGGGGTGTTACACTTTGAGAATTACAAGAAATGTAATGTCCCAATGTCCACTAACCCAAGAATCTGGCAGGGACGTTCACATGATGCATACACATCTGAGCGACATGGAAGCATCCTAGTTGAAATTCCCTTCACTGATAGAAAATGACAAGGTACAAATGGTACAAAAGGCTTAAAGTAGTAGGATTTATCATTATCAATTTATAAGGCTAAAGTAAGGGTATGAAATGGGAAATTCAACTAAGGTGCAATTATATGCCATAACAAATGTATTTTGTTTATTTAAATTAATTTATCCAATTTCTTTCAATTTTGAATATTGGAAGAATATTATGGGAGTGTAGACACCTCCTAATGCATTTTGTTTCATGGAATTTCATCCTTTATCAAAAAATTAGAATTTTCCATAATATAGAGTTATAATGCTGAAAGTTTTGAAAAATGTGTGAAATATGAATTTTATGTGAAAAGTGTGTTATTGGTCATATTTAGAGAAAAAGGGTATCTTTATATTTTTGAAAAAAAATTAGTGGTGGATTTGGGAAAAACTTGGTTTTTACCTTGTAAAAATATTGATAAAAATTGAAATTTTTATATGAAAATAAATTAATTTTTTATGTTTTAATAATATGTAACCTCGTGAAATGATAATATGCATTATGAGAATTTACCATTTATTCTGGAAAATATTGCATTTTTGTATTGATTCTCATGCTAGACTCATTGGATGGTGTGATGAGCTTAGGGTTTAAGTGTTAAAGAGAGTTTAGGAATGGAGACCAATGTAAAACCAACCCAAAGTGGCACACAGGAAATCATGGTGTGGGGAGTTTTGATTAATAAGTGAAAATGAATAAATTATGGGTAATAATTAACCAACATAATGAATATCCTTCTCATACCTTTAGTTCTAGTAAAGGATAAGGACAATTGAGGAAGAAAATGTGCTCAAGGAGTTTAAGGCTTGTGAGATCAAGTAACGTCATCTATATGAGAGGATACTTGGTTCTAAACTGAGCTCAATGTGAGTGTTTATGATGGCATTACCTCTCTTTCTCTCTAAAATTTAACCCTAGTGTAATTAGTAGAATCTTGAAGGATGGTGTATTCCATCCCATGTGTATGTAATGTTTTACCCTTGGTGATTTTTCCTAAGGATGCTCTTGTATGGCATTGGTGAGTTAGCCCAATGCGATTTATGATATGAAATTAGTGAGGTTTCCTAATATAATTTTTGTTATACCATTTGTGAATTGTACCAAGTGTTTAATTATATTAGATGTACATTATAGGATTTCCAAACTCACCATGTCTAGGAAAATGTTGTGATCATCCATTTCGTTTACCTATGAATGGAGATACAATTCATTATTCCTAAGAAAATCACCAACCAATTATGAACTCTCCATAGTAAATTTATGGATTCATCATCAAAAACCAATAACAACTCACCAAGTTTGTAGATTTAACTATCCAAAAAAATACAAAAACTCACCAATTTTTTTTTATTCAACTATCCATAAACAAAAAAATTATTTTATGCCTCCTCCTATTGTTGAAGGGACTAGAGATGAAACAAACTCTTCTCATGCAAGGAATAATCCTTGAGAAATAAGCTAAATCAAGATGATGAAGATCCTCTACCTTTGATGCCTTTAGAATCAGATATGAAACTACTACACTCTATCCGCTTGATTTCATGTATAATTCTTTGCAAGCCCAAGCAATGCAATACATGCATGAAAATATTGCAAACCACAAGTGCTAGAACTTTGATAGGCCAATATAAAAGCATCTCTCATATTATCTCTTTTAGAGAATAAATTAAAAAGACACATAACCTTCAAGTAAACCAAAAATACTAGCCCAACTTAGGCACTAAACTTAAATATGAATTCTTAAAATTACTAAAATATTTGGACCATAAATAAACTTCCAAGATTGGCCTAGTATGAAATGAAAGAGATATAAGAGCTATTTAAACTTGTCTACAATGCATTTGATATTCCATCTTCCTTTGAGTTGAGAAATTTAATGGCTATAGATGAAAGATTAATCTCAAATTAAATACCCACAAAGCCTCATTTGTCATAATTCAAATGAATAATTTTGATCTTATAGCTGCCTTTGAATATGAAATCCCTTCTTTTACTAAATTATTGTTCCTGTAACCGAGTTTTCACAAAATAAAATAACAAGTAACTATAGTTTATACTTATGTGTCTTTTCCTCAACATACACACTCTTTCTTCTAATTGGCATGTAGCATTAAATAATGGAATATTAACTAATCAAAAGTATATATGATGCTTTAATTAAAAAATTCACCATAATCAACAATCACATGGTTTCTAAAATTATTGTTAATAGGCTAAAAGGGATGCTTGATAAGATGATCTCTATGAACTAACAAATATTTGTTAAAGGTAAAAATCCTTGATGCCACCATTGTTTCATGGGTATATTCACTCTAAGGATTTTTATAAGAAATCTAGAATGATTTTAAAATTAGAAATATCGAAGGCCTATGATAGGGTTTCTTGGAGATTCCTCATTTTTGTTTCGGAGAAATTTGGTTTAATTGGAAATATTTCAAAATTAATCAAAGCTTGTCTCACTACTTCAAGATTCTCTATTTTATTAAATGGTGTCCTCAAATGGATTTTTTCTTGTGGTAAGGTTTTAAGAAAAGGTGACATGCTTTCCCGTTACCAATTCATAATAGTTTCTAATGGTTTTGGAAAAAACCTTTAGAGAATTCTCAATCAAGGTTTCCTTAAAGGGATCAAATAAAATTCTTCTCTTCCTCCTACTTCCCATTAGTGGTTTGTTGAGGATATAGTTATTTTTGGTGCTACTTTGGTTATTGAAGTTGCTAATTGTAAATCCATCCTCCAAGATTATGTTAAAGCTATGGAACAACACATTAACTACTCTAAAAGTAAAATATACTTATTTAATACTTATTAATAGCTAAAGGACAAGGTGTTGAGAATTATTTCTTGCCATGAAGTTTTTCTTCCATATGCTTAACTTGGTCTTCCTCTAAGTACAAAAAGCCTCCAATTACTTACTTGAATGGTATTATTAAAAGGATCCAAAAAAGTTGGCTCATTGGAAAGGTAAGATTTTTAGCCAAGAAGGGAAAATCCAACTCCTCTAATACTCCCTCCAAAATATTCTAGTTTACTTCCATTCTCTCTTAAAAATGCCAACTTATATAATCATGAAAATTGAGAAAATGCAAAGGAAATTTCTTTGTATAGTAATAGAAGAAAAAGATAGGATAGCCTTGGTAAGTTGAGATATGGTTTCCTCTCCAAAGAAATTTGGGGACCTAAGGATAAGAATGCTAAATCTATTCAATAAATCTCTCCTTTCAAAAATTTCTTGGTACTTCATTTGAGGTACTAAGGATTGGGTTGAAATCCTTAAATATTTGGATAATGTTGATTCATGCTATCTACTCTTTTCTCAGGATTTCCCTTAGGGGTCGATAATTTGGAAAAATATAATAAAACTAGGAGTACTATTAAACAAAGTGTTAGAAGGAGGGTGGGTAATGTCAAAAATATTGAATTTGGAGATGATTCTTGGGGAAAGGGTTCTATACTATCCTTAGTCATTCAGCTAAACCAAATCAAATAGGATCTCATAATACTTAATGGATTTTCTTATATGATTATGTGGATTGGAGAGGTGATTCCCCAAAGTGGAAAAATGTAGCAACCAGGTAGTTGTGTTGAGGGCCTTGAGAGGGGGAAACCATCCTATGAAAGTGGATCCCTTCCCTATATTGGACTCTCTAATTGGGGATTGTCTTCTGTCTTATCATAATGGTCAAGATTATTGTATTTTGAGTGAAAACCTTTTAGGTGCTTTCATGGTTAAATCTTCCTATACTAGATTGGAGCAACCTTCTCTCTCCCCTCGAACTTTTGACTAGAAAAAACTATAGAATGTTAAAATTATCTCAAAGATCAACTGCTTCTGGTGGGTAGTGGAACATGGTAGAATACTAATAATAGATTTCCTTAATAGAAAGGGATTTTATTTTGTTAATAGGTTCTCTCTATGTTTTGAAGATTCAAAAAGAACTATTCACTTGTTGTTTTAGTGCCCTTTTCCTAGAGAGTTTTTGACATCTTTTGTATTATTCTGATTGATTGGGTGTTTCCCTATTACCTTAAGGACCATATTGATCAATCGAATAACTTTCCTTTTAGACATCAAAATATTGTGAAACTATAGAATAAAATTCCTCCATTTGTTTCTTGGAACCTATGGAAGGAAAGAAATAACAATATTTTTAGAGATTAGCATAGAAGGAACATGGAAGTTTTATTGAGCACAAAGTAGTAAATTCCATATAATATAAACTCAAAAATCTTTGTTTATTCTAAACTAACACCTAACTAAAAGGATCTTAGAATTAGGAAAAACTATGGAGTTAGAAAAGATCTAACAAGAATCAATTGGGCCAAGATTTTGTGTAGAAGAATGACCATTTGGACCCATCCTACTAACGTATGGTTCAAGCTTAATTTTGATGGTTGTTCAAAGGGTAACCCAAGTGCTATTATTTTTGGTGGTCTAATAAGAGATCATAAGGGTATCTAATTAATGGGAAGATGGGTGCTTTATGGCCTAGGTCATATAACACCATTCTTCTTCTATTATCACTCAAATATGACCTAGGATCCAAAATTGGATTGACTATCAGCAAAAATGTGATTCAATTCTCAATAAGGAAGACCTAGGGGGGATCATTCACCACCAAGCAAGAGCTTGGAAAAGAAAAATTAACATTCAACTCACAAAAACCCAATAATGAAAGCCAAATGATGAGTGCAAATGACAAAATTAAGTAACAAAAAGTTAGGATGCATGTACCTAGGAAGTATAGAAATGTAATGAAGATCTTGGAAATGCAAAAATAATGTCAAAATATGCTAGGGAGGACAAATATTCATTTATTGTTTTCTTAGTCCCACTACTATTTTTCGAGGGAAATGTAGAATCTTCAGATGTCGAAATAGAATTTGAAAGAATCTCTACAAAATACTCTTGGGAGGACTAAGATTCCCTTACTGTAGACTTAGTTCCATCTTGAGTTTTTGAAATATCTAAATGTGATCCTAAGGTTCAATGTCTACACTTCCTTCTTCTCAGATTTTAGGTCTTGAAACTTCCAAATCGAGCTTATAGGTGAGTTTCCATGAAGATGACAACTTTGCAATGAAACTTTGCAACTTTGAAACTTTTCACTTCAAATGATCTTCAATTCTTCAACCAAAATCTGCAAATGCAAACATGCAAGAGAGGAAAAACTTATTGATTGTTAGTAAATGAGGGTTTTCCTTGGTGAAACCCCTTGTTGGTAATTAAACCTTGGAATGAAATGAAATAGTGGAGGGAAATGATGAATGAACAAAGTGTTTTGTTGCAACTCGCCGGACCCCTATTACAAAATTTCAAAACTTGTGTGAAGTGGGTAGCTTGAATGTAGATCTTGAATTGAAGTAACACTTGATAGATTTGTTGGAAATTAGATTACTTCAAATGGTTGTCATTAATGCCAACAGGTTGTCATTGATGTCAACATAGTAGTAAATGTATGAGACAGTTACCAAAAGCTATTTCATCCTGAAGAGGAATGCTATATATATGGTTTGGAATGTTGGTTGGTCTAGTGTGTTGGTTTTTAGGTCTAGCTTCTACCGTGAGACAAGCTACGATTCTAATATTTGAAGATCTAGGTCGGCTTAGCATATACAATATATTATATGGACTAGCTATGTTTTATGGATGTTTTTCTGACATAAGAAATGCATTAACGTTATATGGTGTCTACCTAACTGATGATTAAGAGATACTTGTATATATATAAGATGTTTTGAGGAATGAAGGAGAAGAGAGAAAAACACATGAGCAAGAAGAGTGGAAGTGAATATATGAAGTGGATGTGAAATGTGGAGTATTAAGAGGTATGTGGAGATTTGAGTCTAAATGCTTTATCAGTTGTGATCAATATAGTTTTGTTGAGAAACTATTGTGTGAGGTGGTACTTCATATTCCGAGCTTCAATGGAATTGAACCCTACACATTGAAGGTGTATTCTATCAGTTTAATATTTTTGAAATGAGCTATAACTTTTTTATTATGGTGGTAAGCCATCTTTTGTATCTCCAAGTTGTAGCCCTATGGAAAATGAGTCCAAATATTGAGTCCTTATCTTAGGAAGTGATCCTTATCTCTAGCAGTGAGCCTTTTTTGTAATCAATTTTGATATTCCCTATACTGTGACTTAATCCTCACTGTGGTTTTTCCCTCATTTGGTTTTCCATGTAAATCTAGTGTTATTGTGTTGGATTTTAGTTTATGCATTGATATTTGATGATTAATCATTTAAGTAGTTTTATGTATTAGTTTTGATGATTGAATTAAAGGTTAAAATTTATGACAACTGATTCAACCCCCCTCAGTTGTCCAATTCAACAATTGGTATTAAAGCTTGGTCCTTTGGAATGAGTTTAACAACTTGAAGGAGATATTGGTAGGTTCAACTAAATGATGAAGGGATCTGACTTGGATGAAGAAGTAAGAATAGAGGAAACAAAGTCTAAAAGTGAAGATAAAAGAAAATGACAAGCAAGGAGATGAATGCATTTAGAAACTAAGGAATTAAATCCAAAAATTTAAGTTGAAACATAGAGAAGTTAAAAAGGAACTAAAGGAAGCAAAGGATACTATTAAGATTTTAAGAATGGAAATTGAAGAAAGCAAAATGATCAAAGAGAATATGAAATTAGAAATTGAACAAAGCAAGATAGAGGAAGAATGACTGAAAAGGCTATCAGAAAAAAGACAAAAAAATGTGATATGCTTGAACAAGAAGTAGTAACCCCAAAAGTTGATCTCGAAAATGTGAAAGCTCATGAAGAAAGGTTCAAGACAAGCTCTATAATACTTTAGTTGATTTCATCTCAGAAAACTCCAAAGGATAAAGGTGGCCTAGGATTTGAAGAAGGACAAAGCACTAAACCAATTCTCAGCAAAATAAATAATCAAAGGAAGCTTCAAGGTAATGCCTACCAAAAAAAGAATTGAAGGATCAATATTGGAAGAATTACCATCTGACAACCTAATGCTCAAAGGTACCCATATTTTAATGGCTCTTTTTTCTCATGTAATAAATTTAGACATAAAGCAATAGAATGTAGAAGTATGGTGAGCCAGAATAAAATAAGTCAGAATGCTAGATTCTTCGCAAGAAAATATTTTGATTGAAAAAAATTTGGACATAGAGAAATATAATGTAGAAGCCAAATGATGATGAACATATTTGACACAAACAGAAGAAATCAATCATTTCAAATCCATTTCTACACATGTAATCTTAGCAGACATAAGGAAAACTAGTGTAGACCAAGGATAAATGCAAGTTAGGTTCATTAAAGATGTGTTATGTGCTACACTTGTAACAAACTAGGACACATCTCAAAATTTTATTGGAACAAAGTTTGGAAAAAATCTAATCTAGAATAGAAGAACAAGCCTAAGACCAAGGTAGATCCAAAAGAAGTGAGCAAATAAATGAGAAAAAATTTGAGAAAGAAGGAAGAGCCTAAGAACAAGGACGAGTTAGATAATCATGTATATGCATCTAGTGTAGATACCCTTTTCAAGAATTGAACCCAGTAATGGATTCAGGGGGATCAATCACAAAAGAATCTAACAAACCCCTAATATATGAGGTGTCATATGATGACACAAGGATAAGTAATGTGAATCTCTAGTGTGATGGCATTGAAGAAAATTCTAGCAGAAAAGATGCAAATCAGGAAATTTGTTGAGCCCTTCTTAGCTTACAGTGTTTCTCAAAATTGATATGCAACATTGGTGGAGGAGGTACTAATAGAGTGAAGTACATATGATGATGTCATAGGAAATAAATTGCCTTTTTTATGATAAAACCCTAAAACCATGATTGTGTGGTCACTTCTCACATTATGAATCAAATGAGCTATGGATAAGTTTGCAACTGTGAAATAAGGAGTTGGGGTTATTGGCAAGAAAAAGTATAGAGAACAAGGAAGAAATAATGGAGTCAAAGGCAATGGTGGTATTTAATCCACACAACAAAAAATTGTAGAAATTAATTAAGCTACAATTCAATGAATTTAACCATGATTTGAAATATCAAGGGTTGTCTTTCAGTTGAGAAAATGCAAAAGGTTAAGAATTTAGGGTGCAAGGGTTTAGATATTTGGAGAAAATTTCCAAACTTTTTAGATGTGGAAATTTTTCGAACGGTTTATCCTAAGTATAATTCAAGGTGATTAGATGAACTAAGACAAACCTTTTGAAATCACAAAGGAAGAAATTGTAGCGATAATACAATTATGCAATGTTGGAACCGTACTAGTAAAGAAGTCAATAAAGAAAAAAGAGGTCAAAGACCTACCTGGGGTAATAGGAGATCAAAAGGAACTTCTAATTCATACTATAATCATCCTTGTGATAAGGTATGTGACATATGGCATTTCATATAATATCTATTTTAGGAATAGGGAAGGCTTTACTTCAACGATTTTTGTTTATGTTGTGCATCAAATAGTTTAAAAGAATGAGGATTTGGACTTGTGTGAGTTACTAGGGAATCATTTTATGGAGAATACTACTATGGCAAAGAATGAAAATTACCCTTTTAATTTTGGATCTCTAGTTATATGTTTCATGATGTATTTTCTGAAATCGTTACCATTGAAAGAGAATGTTGTGTGGAAGTCAGTTATACCAATTGGGAAGTAGGTCTACCAATATCTAAAATTTCTAGCAGAAAGGAAAATATTTTTAAAGAATACTTTGAAAAATAAATAAATGTATGGAGCTCTGGCATGGTTCCTAGTCTAGATATAATGTCTAAGGTAGATTCCATTTTGGGTAAGAGAAAAGAAAGAAGAATCATCTCAAGTTCTCCTCTAAAAACCAAGAAACTGAAGCTTGAAGGGAAGGAAGAAGAAAAGGAAGAAAATTCTACTAAGGCAATTGATCTAACATCAACAGATGATGATGAAGGAGACTTCACTAAGGAGAAGGTGTTGAAGTTCTTTGGGCAATCTGATGGACTGGAGAAGATTGTAGATGTTTGGTTCTCATGACCATGATATGAATAGGATGAGATCATAAAAACCTTAGCTATTTACATAATTCATAATGATATTGATCTAAGCGAATTGACAAGTGTTACTAAAACTATTGATTGAGCAAATTGAAAATAGATTAAAGGCATAGTCACCTAGTGAAACAAAAGAAAAAGATGAGATTCAATTGGCTATGGAAGAAAGATGTGGAAATGCATAAAAGAGATTAACTGAAAGCTTAAATGAATTGAAAACATGCATCAAGAGTGTAAAAAATGTGTATAGGTATTGTATTTGATGGCCAAGTGCTATCAGAAACTACAGAGCAAAAATTGATGCTATTGAGTTTGAACTGGATTCTATTGGAAAAAACATATGTTATTCTTAGTGACAAGGATGAAATGCTAAAGAAAAGGATGAATTCCTTACAATTTAAACTTGTAGTCATTCTTATATAGAGGGATGGCATTGTGAAGACTTTTTGGAAAACTAAAGAGATAATTGAGTTGATATTGGAAGAACTTTCTGATCAACAAGTGGAAGTTGAGAGAAATGAATAGAATATTGCTATCCCAGATACTCTTCTAGAGACAATTGATTTTGTGCCATAGAAAATTAGACCCTCTTGATAAAAGATATAATTTCACATATAATTGGATCCAATTTTGAGTCCCTTCACATCATTCACTCTTCAAAACAACATTTATAGGCCCCTTAGACCCATTAATTTTGATCTAGAGACCTGTTTTACTTGACAAATCACATAAAACCCAACAAATAGCATTTAATTATATCATACCCCAAAAACTCACTTTCAAAGAGCAGTAGTTGGACCCATTTGTCACCTTGGGCGAATGAGTCTCCTCTGGTGGGATCCATTTGCCAAGGGTGATGAATGAGTCCCCTTTGGGGGAAAATTCAAATTTAAGAGAGAATTTAATCAATTTAACTTTAATTTCTAGTGAATGTCAACCTCTTAGGTCTAATTAATAAGAAATCACACCTAAGGACTTGGTTTCCTATTGATTCCATCTTCCATTTTCACTCTATCTTCAGATTAAGGTTTGCATCTTGTTTGTTTATCATTTGCATGTCATTTTATTCCTTTTTTTCATGTGTTGTAAGGTTTCTAGGGTTGAGATCTTGCATCATATAAATCATTCTTACATGTCTTATTCTAGAGCAATAGAATACGATCATTGTTACATCTCAACTTTTCCTAGTCTTTAACACATCTAAGGCTAGGGTTTATGCAAATTTTTCTCCATTCAAGGTTTAATTACCCAACTAGGGGTTTGACTAAGGAAAACCCGCCATTAGACAAATAGTGTTGAACTATTTTGCAGGAATTTTTTGAGATCTGAAGTCGGGTTTCTGTCAGAAATTGCTATGCATGTGTCAAGGTGTAGGACAAAAATTTGAAATTACATAAGTTTGAAAGTGGAATGATTCACCATGCATGGAAAATGAATCCCTCCTGAGGTGAAAATTTGAGTTAGATGCAGATCCAGGTCCCCAATTGTCAGAAATAGCTTATGTGCAGAAAAGTCTTGATCTAGGACTGATTCGCCCAAGGTGGCGAATGAGTCCCAGTCAGCCTAAATTCAAGTTTCATCAGTTTTCTGGTATATTTTCCAATATTCTTTAGTTTTCCAAGTGCACACATTTTGAGAAACAACCTTTTGTTTACTTTAATTTTCATTTTTATCCATTCTTTAAAACTTCTTTGCAAACAATGTTGTGTTTTGAAACATAACATAGATCTTAATTTTGCATTCATAATCTATTTTATAGATAATTCAATTGCATGTAATTTACTTCATTTATCTTAGACAAAATCCTACATAACATAATTTGAATGAACTAGTTAGCATTTTTGGCCCAACTCTTTCCTTTTAGGTGAAAAACCATAGAAGACTTAGAGAAGTCCTAGGAGCCAAAAATCTACAGTTCATTTTGATGAACCTAACTTTTTAGTATAACATCATTCTAATTTACATTTCTATCTATATCTTAGGAATTCATTACTTCATCCTGCATTGTTTTGCATCTTTAGGAGTCTTAAACATTGCATTAGTGAAATCATTATTTAGATCTCATTATTACATTGTATTTCATTCAATCATTTCAACATTCTACATTTTCATTCTATCTCTACATTGTACAAACTTGAAAATCTTCAAATAACGCAAAAAAATAAGAAAAATCTTAAAAAATTCATCCCCTAGGACTCATTCGCCAACTAGGGAAAATCAGTCCCTATACAGTTTTGCATCAACATTTCCAGATTTTAGTTTCCTACATTGCATTTTTCTATTTTCTGTAATTATCTTTCTGTTACAGTTCATTTGTTTATGTTTCCATTAGCATAAATTTAATTTCATTTCATGGCATTCATGGATAGTTTAAGATCTTTGAAAATTTCCTTTTCCATTTTCATTCCTAGTTCTCTTAGATCAGATTCATCGATACATAAGGACGCAAAAATTGAAACATCAAACCATCCCTTCAAACATAAGATTCAAATTCAAAACATCTCATCTAATCCTCTTAGTAGTGATGATGTTGACAAGTTATATGAAGTCCTTCAAGACTTACTCTCATTCACTTCATCCTCTAATGCTTGCAATGAGAAGCATAAACTCCTTATTGATAAAGTTTCCCTCAAACCTTTTGCTTGCGATGACTTTCATTTGTTAGATGAAGCCCTCCAAGACTTCATCTCACATAAACCATCCACTAAGGTTTGTGGGGACCAACTTATGATACCAAACATTACAACCTCTAATGCTTCTCTTGAACATCTTAAAATAGTTGATGACAATTTACCCCCCAAACCCTTTAGTCGTGATGATTTGCGTTTGCTAGATGAGTCTCTTGAAGACTTCATCTCACCCAACTCATCCACTTTGGTTTGTTGTGAGACCTCTAATATCAAGGAAATTAATGTAATTCAACCTAAGCTTATCATTTAACCACCATCACATCTACTTCATGCCTCTAATCAACCCCAGTGTACCCTCTACCCCCTAAAACTGATATATTGCAACAATCTAGTAATGATATTGTTGCTCATACATATAACACCTGAAACAACCTGTGACTGCCACAACCAACCCCACCCTCTTTACCTTTACCCAATCTACCTAGTGCTCCTTGTTATATCCCACCCACAAAGGAGTATGATCTTGTTGAACAATTAAAGAATACTCCCACCAAAATTTCCTTTGGGATTTGCTTCAAAACTCACTGAATTATCACAACATTCTTCAAACCGCTCTAAAAAAAATCATAATTCCTCCTGGTACCACTCTGAATGATGTGGCAACTCTTATTCACAAAAATAATCTTGACATTACCTTCCATCAACATAAGCTCCCTCTTTTGGAGTTGTGTAAACAACATGAGGCCTTTATGATAATTGCTTGATTCAGTCGCACATGTATCAAACACACTCTCATATATAATGGTTCTACCCTTAATGTGTTTAGTGTGAGTCTCCCTGATTGATTAGATGTTGACAAGTCACAAATAATACCTAATTCTATCTCTATTCAAGTATTTGAAAAAAAACAAAGCAAGTGCTTGGAATAATTACTTTGCCTATTACAGTTGGGGTGGCTACTTTGTAGACTCGTATCCATGTTATGCCTTATGATCTTTCATATAATCTACTCTTAGGTAGACCATGGATTCATGAGATGAATGTAGTGCCTTCCATCCTTTATCATATTATAAAATATGCCTATAACAATTGCATCTATCAAGTTGAAATTGATCTTGAGCTTGAAAAAGGGGTTACACATCCTTTGAAATCATTAACTCCAACATCCAATAAAGACCCTCTTTAAATTAAACAAAATGATAAGGAATCAATATCTAAATTATTTGGTGAGGATTGGGGATCCTTAGAATTTACACCCTTATTTATGTGCGAATACATATTCATGCAAAAGAAAGATGAGAAACAAGATCAACTAACCATTATGTCCACTCAAAATTTTGAACAATCTTTTCAAACATCTATCTCCTATAATTTGGATGATAATGCAACAGACACAACAAAATTTGATGAGATAGATTACCAATCCCTGCCTAATTTGTACGAAATGGAAAGACTTTATGGAAAAGGCTATAAATATGTAAAATAATTAGGCTATACTCGAAAAGGGTGTGGAAAACATGAGCAAGGTATGTGTGTCCCTATTGAACCTAATACACAAGAAAAAAACTGGTTGGGATATTCTTTTTCTTAAATGACCAAATCTACTCAACGACCATCCTTCACCATTAATTCTATAACATGTCACTTACAACACAAACTTACAATTAAAAATCTTGATTTACTCGATATAACCTTACCACCTTCATTGATGTATGCTGATAGCAATGAGGCTTTAAAAAAAATGTTGTGTGTTTACGATACCCCATCCTCACATACTTACATGAAAAACATTACTTTTGTTGTGAATGTTACAAGAAAGAAACAAGTGATATCATTGAAGAATTTTCTTAATCTGAAAGCTCTAAATTCAACGCTCTCACTTTAGGAGATACAATTAATGTGCCAATGGACATTAATGATAAAGATAAAGTTATTAAGATTGGGAAGTGCCTTGATGATGAAGAACAAGAAGATACTACAACTTTACTTCATGATTTTCCTAAAATTTTTGCTTGGAAATATTTTGATATGCTAGGAATTGACCCAAAAATTGTGATGCATAACATTTTCCTTGCTGGAAATGCTAAACCCATTCATCAAAAGATCAAAAAAATGCATCCTAACATAGCGTTGCGTGTTAAAGAGGAACTCTAAAAACTTCTTAATGCCAACTTTATTAGACCTATTGATTATTCTCCTTGGATCTCAAACATTGTCATAGTTGCAAAACTTGATAATTGTATTCAGATGTGCACAAATTTTGGAGACTTGAATAAGACTCTTTAAAAGACAATTTTTTGCTTCCTAATATAGACATGATCATGGATTCGACTACTAGACATGCTTTGTTGTCATTCATGGATGGATTTTCTAGTTAGAATCAAATCCTTATTAACCCTCAAGATCAATATAAAACTACCTTCGCAATTGCTTGGGGAACATTTTGTTGGGTTGTGATGCCCTTCAGTCTAAAGAATGTCGGCACAACTTATCAACATGCAATGACATTAATATTTCATGATTACATTCACAAAATTCTAGAAGATTATGTAGATGATATCCTAGCTAAATCATTAACATGACAAGACAATGTAATTGTCCTTTGTAAAATCTTCGAACAAATACAACAATACAATATGCGATTGAATCCAAAAAAGTGTGTCTTTGGCATAGATAGTGGTAAAGTTTTGTAGTTTTTCATATCTCACAGAGGCATTGATTTGGACACAAAAAAATGATGCAATGATTAACATGCCACTTCCTAGGAATATTTCTTAGTTGTGCATGTTACAAGAATGAATTCAAGCTATCCATCATTTCATTACATCTTTAGCCAATTTCACATTACCTTTCATGCATTTCCTCAAAAAGGGTATCCCTTTTGATTGGGATGAGGATTGTAAACAAGATTTTGAGAGTCTAAAGGAATATCTAGCTACTCCACCTATTTTACAACTTGTTGTGCCACATAGACCATTTATCTTTTAGGTCACCACATTAGCCTGTGCTCTTGTAGCATTTTTGGCTCAACACAACGATCATGGTAAAGAACACCCCTTTTATTACATTAGCCGTACCTTAATTGATTATGAGATACGCTATTCACCAATTGAGAAACAATGTTTGGCTCTTGTATTCACTACTAGTAAGTTGCAACATTATTTACTAAATGCTAAAATACAATTCATCACAAAATTTGATCCTCTTCAAATATCTTTTCAATAAAACAAACCTCTCCAGATGCTTAGCTCAGTGGGTGACGTTGTTAACTGAGTTTGACCTTAAATTTTTTTCACAAAAAGCAATCAAAGGCCAAGCCTTAATCGATCACTTAAATGACACTCCTTATCCTTTTTCTTTACCTACTCTTGATTCCTTTCCTAATGATCATGTTTGAATCACTGGCATTACACCATGGGAGTTATTTTTCAATGGATCTAAGTGTCGAACAAGTTCCAGTGCTAGAGTGGTGCTAATTCCACCTGATGACAAACCTATTCCCTTATCCTATCAATTAAATTTCCAATACACAAATAATATAGCTAAGTACGAGGCATTGATCACAAGTTTACAAGCTACTTTATCTCTAAATGCTAAACATATCAAGATCTTTGGTGATTCATAATTGGTCATCAAAAAAATCAATGTTACATATCAAACTAAACATGAAAAATTATTAAAATACAACTATCTTATAATGAGACTCTTAGAAAAATTTGACTCATTCACCATTGATATTACCCCATGCAAAGATAATCAACATGCGGATGTAATGGTGAGTGCAACTTCTCTTATATCCCCACATGATCCTTCCATAGACTTCACTTTCATTATCCATCCAATCATGAAACCCTTGATCGATACCCCATTAGAAGACATTTTGGTGATAACTCAAGATTATTCATGTGAATGGTATGATACAATATATAACTATTTGAAAGATGACACCATTCCTGAACCTACTACAACAAATACTCAAAAGTTTTTACATAAGCTCGTAGCTAAATATGTGATCCTTGCAAACACATTGTATAGAAGATCTTTTAATGGTCTCCTATTATGATGTCTTAGATATTTTGAAATCCCTTTGCTGCTCGAATAGGCTCATGCTAGTGCATGTGGAGGGTATTTTGGAGGACATTCATTAGTGCAAAAACTTATTCATATGGGTTATTATTGGAGACGTATGGATAAGGATTGCTTCGCCTATGTTAAACGATGTCAAAAATTCCAAGAGCATAGCAATTTGATCTACACTCCTACTGTTGAGCTCCATTCCAATGTTTCAGGTATGTGCAGGATCATCATGGAAAAAATAGGCCCTTAAGTGGAAAAAAAATTAAAAAATAGAGTTAGGAAACTTCACGTAAAAATTTGAATAAGTTATCTATATTATTTCAAAAATACGTAAGAATAGAATCTGTAGAAAATTGAATGTAGTTTCTAAACTACTAGGTTTGTTTAAAAAAAAAAATTATTTGGTGAAATTTTTAAATTTCAATGTAGTAGTACTTAAATTTCAGGGAAAAAATAATAAGTAGATATCCGTCTAACCATCCTAACCACAATGAAATGATAATATTTTTTTATAATATTTTAGATATAAGTAGAGAACTCATGTCTCGATGTGATGTATTTTTTTTGTAATTTTTTTTTGAGTAAATAATTAATTAACTTTTTATTAAAACTTTTAAAAAATATAAAAAACTTGTATGTCTGACCACCTTAACCTTGTCAAAACTTCATGAAATTCATTTTTTCTTTTTTAATCCTATATTATGTGAAGCATAGAATGTGACACATGTTTTGCATTCAAAAAATGTGATATCGTTTGAAAGCTATGTATGTTTTTCAATCAGTCTATCAATCAAGTCTTTAGTCATAATTTGAATATAAAATGAATAATAATTACTTATTAAATTCAAAGTAAAGAATAATTTATATTGGTGGAAATATGAGAATCTCCTTTAAAAACCCTTTTCGTTTCATCAATTTTGGGTAAAAATAAGTCATCAGCCACATACCCATCATATTGCCACTTTTTGGCCCATCATGATCCTGCACATACCTTTCCCATTTGGTCATTTTCAATATGGGGTTAGATCTTATTGGAAAAATTTCACCACCTTGTTCTACTGGACATACGTTTACCATAATTGCAATAGACTATTTGATGAAATATGTGGAAGCTATCTCCCTCCATTCTATAGCAGTTGAAGCAATTTGTCATTTCATTTTGACCACATAATTGCTCGCTTTGGACTCCCCTTCACAATCAATTCAGACAATGGAACTCCATTTAAGAATAATGGCATTCAGACATTTCTTGAAACATTCAATATTCAACATCGCTTTTCTACACCGTATTATTTGTAATCCAATGGACAATCTGAAAAATACTAATAATCTTCTCAAAAAAATCCAAAAGAAAAGTATCACCAAGCATCATAAAGATTGGCATACACAACTATCTTATGTTCTTTGGGCTTATAGAACTAATGTTCGATCATCCATAGGAAATGGGTATGTGCAGGATCATAATGGGCCAAAAAGTGGCAATATGATGGGTATGTGGTTGACAAATTTTTTCTTACCCAAAATTGATGAAATGAAAAGAGTTTTTAAAGGAGATTCCTAGCTTTCCACCAATATAAATTATACTTTACTTTGAATTTAATAAGTAATTATTATTCATTTTCTATTCAAATTACGACTAGAGTCCTGATTGATAGGCTAATTGAAAAACATCTTTAAAAAAAATGAATTTGATGAAGTTTTGACCAAGTTAAGGTAAAGACATATGATTTTTTATATTTTTAAAATTTGTAATAAAAAATCATAATTAATTATTTATTTGGAAAACAATTACAAAAAATATGCCTCACATTGGGATATGAGTCCTCTACTTATATCTAAAATCTTATAAAAAAAATTATCATTTTATTGTGGTTAGGTTGGTCAGACAAACACCTACTTATTTTTTCCCTAAAATTTGAGTACTACTGCATTAAAATTTCAAATTTTCACCAAATAATTTTTTTTTTTAAACAAACCTAGTATTTTAGAAACTACATTCAATTTTCTAAAAATTCTATTCTTACATATTTTTAAAATAATATAGATAACTTATTCAATTTTTACGTCAAGTTGTCTAACTCTAATTTTTCTGAATTTTTTACCACTTAAGGGCCTGGTTTTTCCATGATGATCTTGCACATACCCAAATACCCCTTATAACTTTGTTTATGGAACTGATGCAATTATGCCTTTGGAGTTAGAAATTCCTACTTTGCGAGTTTCTCTTTGAGATCTTTTTGATGATGACACTTATCAAGATCAATGATTACATCAACTCGAGATGCTCGATGAACAACACATTAACACTCTCGAACATCTCCAAGATCATATCAAACAATTACAATGCAAACAAAACATTCATGTCATCCCTCACTCATTTTCTAAGGGAGATTTTGTTCATATTGAAAATCAACGAAATGCTAGTGTTGACAGTGAAGATAAAGATAAGTTCAACACTAATTGGTTGGGACCTTATATAGTTGATACCAATTATGGGTCTAGTGCTTATCTCTTAACGCAGCTTGATGGAACACCCCTTAGGGAACCCATTAATTCCATACATTTGCATCGGTATTATCTCTAATCCCCTTTGAATAGCACGGTTGATATAGCAATGTTGTTGAAAGTTATTTGATGTTATTCTAACTAAATTTCACATTGCTTCATTCTTGACAACTAAATTTGTGTTTTTCTTGAACACTAAGGTAATTATTTACATTCATTTTATAATTGTTTTATCCCTCATACTATTCACATTCTTGTTATGTTAAGTTAGATCCTTATCAGTGTATTTAATTTAACATATTCCTTTCTCATTATCAAAGTTGTATCTATGCTAAAACTGCAATATGTTTTACATTAGATCACATCAATCCTATTAAATCATATAGCCATTGATTAAATAATTTTACTATAAGTCATTAAGTTAATCACACAACATTTAACATCCAAATAAAGAGACACATCATCATAAAATCACATGCGCATGTGTATATATATATCAAAGTTTTATATACATCTCAAAATCATAACCAATGTCATAATGGTCTATGAGAGCTAGACCCCTCAGGATCTGGAACTCATGATCCAATCCTTGGATGTCATGAGATGGTCATGTGTGACCATGACTATGAACTACTAAGTCTAAGTGCATACTCTAGACCTTTTACTAGACCAATGGCTATAAGTTGCTCATGTCTGTGCCAGCTCTACATGTAGTCTCTCTACCTTTGCCAAGGTTTGTGGTGACTGTAGTGCACTCTTAGCTCGATAGAGTCATCTCTTCATGCTCCTGTACACTGCTCATAACCTTGTGAAAGGTCTGAGTGACTCTGGCTCTTCCCCCACAATTGGTGGGGGCACATAGTCAGGATCCATCTCCTCCTCGTTGATCGATGCAGGAACTATCTCTGTGGCAGCCTGATGATAGAACTCTCACCAGTCTCTCATCACTCCTATAAGAGAGACAATGTACACAATCAGTAACACATCATCATGATATACATATTTGAAAATAAAGGATAAATCACTAAAGGACATGCATCAAATCAAACATCATCACCTGTCTCTATATGCATGAGGAATATCAACCTCCTCATCTCTGGGGAGCATGGAGGATGTGCTAGCCTCTCTCTGACTCTAAGTGTTGATGTTCGTTGTAGCTATTGCCCATGATTTGGTCTTGTAAGTATGTGAGGACTCTCCATGCTTTTATCGATCCTTAATAGCAACCTCCTCATCCTCGCTTAGGGATAGCTCCTCCTCATAGTATTCATCCTCCTCATCATCCTCCTCTACATCCTAGTCGTCATAGGTAGGATTGGCCTCAGACTAGTACTCATCATCAATCACATCTATAAAAATAGATTTTCTTGCCTATACTATACCTCCTCTGCTCTCTCCTTTGGCTCATCATCCTCATCTACTACTAGCTCTACATCACCTATAGGGAAATCCATAAGGAACATAAGATCTAGTCATGCATATGACCACCACTCCTCATGCTCATTTGTGCTGCAAAAATCATTACCATCGGATGCTAGTGGCTGGTCACGATCTGAGTCATTAGAATCACTCTCATGAACATGATCTATAGTCAGCCAAACATCATCACTTGGCCTCTGGGCACTCTGCACTAATCATCTAATTAAGGGGCATGCCCTTAGTGGTGTCTATACCTATCAAAATTGTCGTATGACTCACCCATACTAGAATAGTCAGACAATGTAGTCATGCCTCCCTATTAGATACCTATCCATCTACATCTTTCATAACTGTCTAGTGGGATCTAGTCACTATAAAGTGTGTAGATAAGGTCTCCATAGGATCTTGTCCTCCTCCAATGGTCAAATATCACCCTCGAAAAGTGTAAATCTCTATACTACCACAGGCATCACAAGGGATAGCCAAATGCTCATGGATAACTTGCAATTATAGTATAAGGATATCTGATAGACCTGGTACATGTGATATGCTCAAGGCACCACACCTGTAGAAGTGTACAATGGACCATACTGTTCATATCTCAAAATACAAACTGACCAATATCATAATACAAGTGTGCTAGAATGCAATGACCCCAAGCATAAATTTTCCTCCACTCATATAGCCCTTGAATCAAATGTACCATTCCCCCATCCAAGTGTGTCACTCATTCATCTAGATTAAGAACTAGTGCCACTATATGCATCATAATCCATCTAACCATAGGAGCTCACGAATACAATAGTATGGGTAGCTCAATCCATGTTCTAACCCTCTCATCATGTATGAGACCACCTAGATAATACTAAAAGTCTCTCTTCTTCTCCCAGAATGACCGATCACCTTGGAAATATACCTACTCTCCCCGAATGGGAACTCAGAGAATGCGGTGTATATCCTCAAGGGTAATTGTCATTTCCCTAGTGGGAAGATGAAAGGTACAAGTATCAACATCCCAACACTCACATAGAGCCATAAGCATGGCGTCATGGTATCTAATAGGTGGCATAAGATATTCCTAATAGATATCCACTGATTGTAAATGCTCTACCTCTACCACTGATAGCACTGGTGCATGATCTCTCAAAAATGTGAGTTGTCTTCCCCCTAGCCATTGTCACGATTAGGTGGGGACCTATCAAAATCATCGCAAAATGCTCTAAATTTCATCTAATATATTCAATTTCCATAATATTCATCAAGAAAGTGTGCTAAATTCAATCTAGTGTGCTTTTGTAATGGCCCTAGACACTTTAGAACCCTTTTTGGACATTTCGCAAAGAAATAGGGACACTTTGCAAAGAAACAAGACACTTTGCAAACAAAAAGGACACTCTATGAACAAATGGGACACTTTGTGAAATTTTTTCCAAGAACCCTAAATTAACCTATCCATGCACAAAAATCATTAAATTATTATAAATTTACAAGGAAAAATTTGCAGAATCAACTCACCTCATGATACAGCTCACCGCGTGCCACCTACTCACAAAGATCATCCAACCATGAAGGTATGTAATCCAGTCTACTGGGCATATTCTTCTCTCATGCATCATTCTCAAGCTACACAAAGGTAAAATGAATAGTAAGTGACAAGTTACTTTCTCCTCCTTTTAATTATTTTTTATCTATATTTACTTTTACACATTCACATATGGTTATCATCTTTTCAAGAACTCATAACGTAGCTATTATTCAAATCAACATAACGAGAGCTAGGGTAATCTATTTTTTACATTGTTCGATGTGTTGGAATTGTGATTCCGCACTCGACATCATCAATCATCTACCATTATATGGCATGGTACTTGTAAATTCCAAACAATATGATGTTTCTTATTCAGCGTGGGTAGATTGCTACCTTGATTACACCTTTGTAATGCAAGCGGAATCAAGGGGGGAATACATCTACCCTTGAATTAGATCCCTAAGAGTTAGATAAAAGGATTTTTGAGTAATTAATGAATGTGTGTTGCAGGATGTGGTTCCTAATGTTGTTGTTAAGATAACTACACTTGGGGCTTTGTTCTCTTGTCCTTTTGAATAAGTATCCTTTTATGTAATAAAGTGCATCGTTTAGAGTCTTTTAACTTGCATATGCACATAGAGTCATATGGATGCTAAAGTGGGGGATAAATTTGTAGTAGAAATTTGGACCCTCATGAGAAAAGAGACAATTTCACACATAATTGGACCCACTTTTGAGTCCCTTCACATCATTCACTCTTCAAAAAAACATTTATAGGCCCCTTAGACCCATTAATTTTGATCTACAGGATCATTTTACCTAAGAAATCACATCTAACCAGACAAATAGCATTTAATTATATCATACCCCAAAAATCCACCTTCAAACAATAGTAGTGCAACCCATTCACCACCTTGGGTGAATGAGTCCCCTCTGGTGGGACCCATTCGCCACATTGGGTGAATGAGTCCCCTCTGAGGGAAAATTCAAATTTAAGTGGGAATTTAATCAATTTAACTTTAATTTCTAGTGAATGCCAACCTCTTAAGTCTAATTAATTGGAAAATAAGGTGTTGTTGCTTATAATAATCATTTCAAGTCATTTCACACATCTTTTTATCATTCCTCAAGAGCAATTCAAAAATTCAAGTCTTCCACAATAAGTTTCATTAGCAAAAATTGAAGTTTTAGGGCAGAAAACTAGGGTTTTTGTATGTCTTGAAGCTCACTTCTCTTGTCAAGATCCAACATTTCAAAGGGTTGATGATAGATTCCTATGGTGAATCATGAAGAAATCTAGGGTGAAGAAGTGCAACTAGCCATCAAATCACACCTAAGTATTGGGTTTCCTATTGATTCCATTTTCCATTTTCACTCTACCTTTAGATTAAGGTTTGCATCTTGTTTGTTTATCACTTACATGTCATTTCATTCCTTATTTTCATGTGTTGTAAGTTTTCTAGGGTTTATATCTTGCATCATATAAATCATTCTTACACGTCTTAATATAGAGCAATAGAATAGGATCTTTGTTACATCTCAACCTTTCCTAGTCTTTAACACATCTAAGGCTATGGTTTATGCAGATTTTTCTCCATTCAAGGTTTAGTTAACCAAATAGGGGTTTCACTAAGGCAAACCCCCATTAGACAAATAATTTTGAATTGTTTTGTAGGAATTTTTTGAGATCCAAAGTCAGGTTTCCATCAGAAATTGTTGTGCAGGTGTTAAGGTGTAGGACATAAATTTGAAAGTGGACTGATTCACCTGGCATGGAAAATGAGTCCCTCCTAAGGTGTAGATTTGAGTTAGATGCAGATCCAGGTCCCTGATTGTCAAAAAATAGCTTATGTGCAAAAAATTCCTAATCTAGGATTGATTCGCCCAAGGTGGCCAATGAGTCCCAGTTAGCCTAAATTCAAGTTTCATCAGTTGTCCATTCTATTTTCCAATCTTCTCCAGTTTTCTAGGTGCACACATTCTAAGAAGCAACTTCATTTATCTTAGTTTTGCATTCAGAAATAATTTTATAGATCATTAAATTGCATTTAATTTACTTCATTTATCTTAGACAACATCTTACATAACAATATTTTAATGGACTAGTTAGCATTTTTTTCCTAACTCTCCTTTTAGGTGAAAAACCCTAGATAAGTTAGAGAAGTCCTAAGAGCCAAAAATCTATGGTTCAGATTTGATAGCAAAGAACAAAATTATTTGTTTAAACATCAAGTTAGCAGTGGATTCTTAGAAGACATTTCTTCCAAAGCTAAAATAAAAATACAAGTAGATATTTTAATGAAAGAAGGATTGAGGTAAAGAACCATTTTTGATATCATTTTTGAATACTATCTTTGTAAAATTTTGATGTAAGGGGGAGACATTTTTTTTCTTTTCCATTGATGTCAAAGGGTGAGAGAAAGCATGTGAAAAGAATGAAAAAAATTTCATCTTATCAAAGGGAAGAACTACAAGGTTGTAGTTGTTGGATTTTCACATCTTGTGTTGCCATCAATGACAAAGGGGGAGATTGTTGGAAATTGGATTGCATCAAATGGTTTTCATTAATGCTAATAGGTTTTCATTGATGTCAACATAGTACAAAATGTATGAGATAGTTATCAAAAGCTATTTCCTATCTAATATTATTTCTATATATGGTTTGAAATGTTGGTTGGTCTGGTGTGTTGGTTTTTAGGTCTGGTTTCTACCATGAGACAAGCTATGATTCTAATATTCGAAGATCTAGGCTGACTCAGCATATACAATATATTATGTCAATTAGCTATGTTTTATGGATGTTATGATGAGATAAGAAATGCGTTAACCTTATATGGTGCCAACCTAATTGATGATTAATATATACTTGTATATATATAAGATGTTTTGAGGAATGAAGAAGAAGAGAGATATACATGCATGAGCGAGAAGAGTGGAAGTGAATATATGAATTGGATGTGAAATGTGGAGTAAGTGTGAGTTCAAAAAGGATTAAGAGGTGTGTGAATATCTAAGTCTAATTTCTTTATTAGTTGTGATTAGTATAGTTTTGTTGAGCGACTACTGTGTGAGGCAGTACTTCATATTATGACTTTCAATGGAATAGAACCCTACACATTGAAGGTGTTTAATCAGTTCAATATTTTGGCAGTGAGCCATAATTTTTGTATTTTGGCAGTAAGCCATATTTTGTATTTTTTGATTCTAGCCTTATGGATAGTGAGTCCTTATCTAAAGTACTGATCCTTATCTCTAGCAGTGAGCCTTTTTTGTAATCAATTTTGATAGTCTCTATAGTGTGAGTTAATCCTCACCATGGTTTTTATCTCATTAGTTTTTCCACGCACATCTAGTGTTATTGTGTTATTGTGTTGGATTTGAATTTATGCATTGATATTTGATGATTAATCATTTAAGTAGTTTTAAGTATTACTTTTGGTGATTGAATTAAAGGTTAAAATCTATAAAAACTGATTCACCCCTCCCCCTCTCAGTTGTCATATTCAACAGGATCTTGACTTGAATTGCTTGCTTGAATCAAAACCCTCCATCACAAATGTTAGCTCAAAAACACGCATGATGTAAGAATATCTTTGATATGATGCTTGAATCTTGATGATGGCTCCAAATGCTTGATGGATTACTCTTGAATGCTCTTTTGATCACAAACTTTCTATAATGTGTGAATACTCAAGCTACTACAATGATCTTACGAATTGCTTAGAAGAGAAATGAGTAAAAGAACCTTGTATTTATACTTATACATGCTTAATATCCTAAAATTACGCCACACCAAGCCGACATATGAATTTATTAATTAAAGGAGGCTAAATCTTGCCAAGATTTGAAATTAAATCCCAAAAATAACTTGAGGGGGACTAATATTCCCTAGGTGGCGTCTTGTTCTAAGGCTTGAAACTCAGAGCACAGACTCCAAAAAGTGGCCTTTTAAGGTGCCTTTAAAATTAGGGTCCCAAGACCTTTGGAGGGAAAATATTCCCTTGGTGGAATTTTTAGACCCAATCCAAAAAATAAATGACACACAATCAAAATCATTAAATGATCATTTATCCTTTGATGTTTGTTGGGATTAGCCATAAAAAGATATTATTTTTTAGGCTTGTGGATGTAATATAGGACCAATTAAGACATAAATAAGGATAAATAGAGCAAGGAAGGCCCAAACAAGTGTGAAAATACAGGGGTATGAATTTTCCTACACTACATTTAGCCCCCAATTTAGTGAGAGGATGAAATTTCTTCAAAATCACACTAAAGTAGCCAACCACACAATCAAGGGGTTCAAATATACAAATGATAGTAAGATAGGATGGTAATAATCAAGAGGGTGGCCAATCCCCTAGGATCAAGATCCCATGACAAACCAACATAGGCACAAAGGAACACACTTTTGGATGATATATGAATCCATAACTAGATCACAAACATACACCATCAAATATAGAAAATGAAAAAGAAAGAAGAAAAAAGAAAAATGTAATGGATCAATCTTTGATTGGTTGTCTAATGCATTGTGGACTAGTTCTAGGTTGTTTTTCCAAAAAAATGTTTACAACTAGAACACACTATCCATTATGCAAAAAAAATGCATGCTCACAAGGGTTAGTGAAGCTAGTTGTCCACTAGGTGAGCCCCAAGAGATCCATATCGAAGGCATAACCCCATGACTTGAATAAGGAAAAAAAAATGCACACTCACAAGGGATAGTGAAGCTAGTTGTTTGTTAGGTGAGCCCCAAGGATCCATATCAAAGTCATGGGTATGTCCAGGATCATCATGGAAAAAATAGGCCCTTAAGTGACAAAAAATTCAAAAAAAATAGAGTTAGGCAACTTGACATAAAAAAATTGAATAAGTTATCTATATTATTTCAAAAATATGTAAGAATAGAATCTATAGCTCAAATTGAATGTATTTTATAAACTACTAGGTTTATTTAAGAAAAAAAAACTATTTGGTGAAAATTTGAAATTTCAATGCAGTAGTACTTAAATTTCAGGGAAAAAATAAGAAGTGGGTGTATGTCTAACCACCCTAACCACAATAAAATGATAACATTTTTTTATAATATTTTAGATATAAGTAGAGGACTCATGTCCCGATGTGATGCATGTTTTTGTAATTTTTTTCCAACTAAATAATTTATTATGAATTTATTATTACAACTTTTAAAAAATATAAAAACTTGTATGTCTGACCACCTTAACTTGGTCAAAAGATCATGAAATTATTTTTTTCTTTTAATCCTATAGTATACAAAACATAGAATGTGATGCATGTATCAGATTCAAAAAATGTGATACTATTTGAAAGCTATAGATGTTTTTCAATCAACCTATCAAACAAAACTTTTGTCGTAATTCAAATAGAAAATGAATAATAATTATTTATTAAATTCAAAGTAAAGCATGATTTATTTTGGTGGAAAGTTGAGAATATCCTTTAAAAATGCTTTTTGTTTCATCAATTTTGGGTAAAAAAAGTCCTCAACCACATACCTTACACATACCCATCATATTGCCAATTTTTGGCCCATCATGATCTTGGACATACCTTCATACCTCCATGAATTTAATAAGGACAAAAATGCACACTCACAAGGGCTAGTGAAGCTAGTTGTTCACTAGGTGAGCCCCAAGGAATCATATCAAAGCCATACATCCATGACTTTAATAAGGTACAAAAATGCTTGCAACAAGAAAGAGGGATGTTCAAAGCAATTTTTCCTAGTTCATGTGAGGTCTTAATCTTAGGGGACATTGTTCCTAATATCTCCAAGAGAGGACCAATCAAAGGATACAATATTCGCAACTTAGGGAATGCAGTGTGTAACATTACCACTAAGAGGAATGTAATATGCTAAGATGGAACAAAATCTTGAAGGGCATTACTCCCAATGTCACCACAAAGATAATAACACATCTCATGGAATAAGGAAACCACATCAAGGAACATGGAAAGAAATGCAAAAAAAATAAATGCAAATAAAATCATGCAAAAATAATTCCAAAATCATGTTGGAATGTATGCCCCCACTTCAAAGTAGACAAACATGAAAAAGGAAAAGAGGGTTTCCCCCAAAACTCAGTATGTCACATGTGATCCAACTTAAGGCATGTCAGTCACATCCCAAGATTGCTCTTTTATGTACATCAAAGGTGGTCAACTAGCCAAAAGGGACAACGACAAGTGACATATGAGGACAAGGTTACCTAACCCCTTGCCCCCACTTAGTGTAGGATAATGATGATCCAAATGGGATGAAAATAAGTATTATTTGGAGGAAATAGGTGCTTAAACACTATAAGGAAGAGCATCACAATCCTTAAGATGTTGAATTTTGTTTCTTATTTAGCTTTACATTCATTAGTATAATGACCATGAGTTCTATGATATGCACAAAATGAATTCTTGTAGTAAAATTTATTTCATGTTCTTGGAGGGAGAGATATAAAGCAAACTTTGAGGAGTCTCTACAAGATACTCTCTTGATCAATAGTAGAAATTGTTTCTTTATTCACACAAGATTTTATACACACATTAAATGATAAGGATTTAGATGAGAAGGGAGATAAAGGTGGTAAACCTAGATCTTTCTAGAAAGAGTATGGTATATTAGTTTGCTTCACATGTGCTCATTGCATCCATATGTAGGAGGGAGATCATATTCTATACCATAACAATCTTCCAAGTTAGATGAAGGAGGTTTATGTTTTTGAGAAGGATTGGCTTCTTCATGGGAAAAAAATCCTTTTTAAAGTTATGCATTTTCCCCTCATGAGGGATGGAAGTTATATAGACCCCATCACCACCATTGGTTAATTTTGTAGGATTAATTTGAGCAGATGAAACACAAGTTTGTTTTGGTTTAGATTGTGAGATTTTGCACTCTCCTATAAAGTAATGTGTAAAACCCCACTCATCATTAGAATTTGTATCTGAAAATGAATCATTTGTATATGATGCTTTGGACATTCATTTTTATGATTTGGATTTCATTAAAGTCCTAGATGTAGGTTGCATTCATTCTTGGATTGCATCTTCCATTAGTGAAAGTGCATATAGGTTGCATTTTTTCTTTCTTGCATCATTTAATCTCATTGAAAAACCGAAAAGTGCACTGTTAATCATCCTAATTGCATTTAGGAACTAATGGAACCAACAAAAAATTCATGTTTCATCTTAAACCCCTATCACATTTAGACGTAGGACTGATATATGAAGCTTTAGGATTTTTCTTTCATAAATGCTTGTAATGTTCTATTTTATAGTTGACTTCCTATTGCCTGTTGAATGTCATCTTAAAACTTCTTCTGTCTATCATTATCATCTAGTAACTAGTTCCCCAATTCTAAGTCCAAGAATCTTAATTTTTATAAGGTTAAGCTAAAGGCCTGTTTGGCCTTTACATCCTTTACATTATAATAGCTTAGGTGTTTTTGAGTCCTTTCTATTGTATCATCCTAGAGGGTCCCCTCCATTAAAATAACTTATGAGCATGTACCTAAATATTTTAACTTAAGTTCTATTGGCCTTTATCTTTATCACTCATCGCTGATTATTTTTGAAATGTATGTTCCAAATTGGCGATGAGCGATGAGGTGAGTTTCTTTGATATTTCTCATCGTGAATAGTTGTGGAACTCTTAAATTGAATGAGCAATGAGTGATTTCCTTTGTATTAATGAGGGATCTCTTATTGAAAATAGCTTTTGATCCTTCAATGTTGTAATAGTGATAAGTGATGCTCTCTGGCCTTATGATCTTATTTTCACCTCCTATCGCGGATATGTTATGAAATGACAATTTCAAATTAGTGATGAGTGATGGGATGGGTTTCCTTTATATTACATCTCGTGTATTTTTTTTAGTGCTAAGTTCTATATTAATGATATGTGATATGTAATGGCACTATGATGATCTATCATCGCCAATTGCTTGGAAACCATATGAGGAGAATTAGTGATGAGTGATGACCCAATGTTTTCTATCACTTATCATTGATCCATTACAAAGCCTTCAACCTAGATTGACAATGAGTGATAGAGTTCCTTATTTAAAAGTCTCTTTTGCTAATCTGAGTACATCTTATCTACAATTTCTTTTGTGTCATTGATTTTCATGCAGGTGTATGTGTCTAGATCTGATGCCTTCATTGATAACAGCCTAGGTGTGAATATTGGATTAGTGAGGAGTGATGGAAATGAACATGATCGAAGGATAGGTCATAGATCCAAGGCCTGATATTTCATCACATAAAACATTTGCATCACTAATGGAGCTAGACAAGGATGAAGTATTAGTGATAAGCGACAACTGCTACATGAAGAGGATTTGTGGTGGAATCCTGAGTACCTTGCATAAAGAAAAGAGGAATGTTGTGAGATGAACTGATAAGCATTGATGTAGTTTTAAAGCCAAATGATCAACAATCAAGGTTTAAACCTGAATGGTTAATTGCTAGTTCGCTTGTGTGAACTTAATATCAAGCATTAATGGTGGTATGCCTCTCTGTTAGCCATAAAAGAAAGTAGGTACCTGGTTGATTGTGAACTTAGACTCCTTGGCTAGCAGAAGTGATACCAAGAGTTGAAGAAATTGTGAGGGAAGCTTCCAAAATTACTAGTAACAAATGTGGCATAGCTTTCACCTAGGTAAGCAAAACTGATATCTCCTTCTAGCTAAAGTATTAAGGTGAATACCTTAGAGAGCTAATAAGAAATTGGGAAATTATCTATTTGTTCACTACTGATAGCTTCAATTTTTTGATTAATCACTGGATAGATTTTGAGGAAAGTGTCATGTTCAATAGTAGTGCTTTGTGCTCCCATAATTGTGAAGGTTTTCTTTTGACTGTAAGAAATTGTAAACCCTAGTTCTATTACATTGCAAACATGAGTGATCCAGATCCTAGTGAATCAATTATTAGGCCAAAGAGGAAACCAAAACATAAGAGGGTTAAATGACTTAAAACTCAAGATGTTTTAGCTGAGGTTAACTCTAAGCCACTGGCAATGTCCAATCCTTCACCAAGTACTCCTGCAACATTCACTAGGTCTAGAAATGCAAAGAATGAAATGAAAAAAATTGTGTAAGAGGCCTCTAGGGACATAAAGGAAGGAGGGTCATGAATTGGTAAATGAACCACATGTCAAGTTTTCATGAGCACTAGGTTGATTGATAGTGCTGGAGAAATTGGTGAAAAACCCCAACCTTAGAGCAGATGGAAATTGGTCTAGTATGCTTTTAATAGGCATCATTCTAGCAAGCTTGCATGTTATCTATGGGGGTTGATCCTTGGAAATTAGGTCATCTCGAATGTGTTTGTAGAAGTTTAGTTAATGATGGAATTGGATAGGAACTATAACCCTATGGACAAGACAATCGGAAGTGAAAATGGTGATATAATTTTGGAGGTAACAAAGGAGAAGATGATAGATGTATTTGGGTTAAATCCCATTTATACTATAAAGTTTAGGTGTGTTGAGTTGTATGCTGAGTATGAGAAGAGGAAATATTCATACAAAGAAAGACTACTTGTGTGACATAGAAGGAGCAGGATGCTGAGCCTTTTGAGTGTGAAGATTTTGAAGATTACATCAAGAACACATACTATTGCTTAAACCAATTATTGGCTCGAGACTTTGAGGTTAGGATAGCCCCTGATTTTTTGGTGTTGGTGGCAAATATACAAGGTCATAATCAAAATACTAGTTTTGATTATGCCAATTTTGTTGTTGAATAGATGCATGAGGATTTCCTTAATATGAAAAAGGAGTTACTCCCCTTATATTTCCCACATTACTCTTTGTTGATACATATGCTCTTATGGGAGGCCGATTATGAATGGAAAAAAAAAATTGGATTTGAAACTTAGGGATAGTGAAAATAATGTTCTACCAGTATAGATGTGGACATACATTTGGGATCAAGAGTGCTCCAAGTCTATTTATATATTGTTTGCTAATACTGTCAGATATGGTATCTTAGAAACATTGGGCATCGCACCTATAGTTAGGCTTTCTCTAGATATCAGAAGTATCATGCACCCAAAAGATATACCAAGATCAAAAGCCACACATAACTGGGCAGATTGGTTCTTACATTCTAAATATACTTTGATCAAAGCCTATGGAGCTAAAGTGGCACCTCATTGTTTACCCTTGTATGTCTCAGTTAGATTGGATTTTATGGAGCTCATGTGGAAAATTAATGTCATGGATTATGAGATGTTTAGAAAGCCCAGGAAAGGTACTGTGGTAAATCCCCAATGTACTTTTTCCTACTTCATAGTCACTACCCCTGAGGGGTATGAAAATTTTGGCATCATGTTAAATAATCTCAAAATGGTTGTTCATGAGATTATATTTTTTTATCCAAAGGCGTTTGTGGTAGGAAGAAGAAGACAAACAATCTTAGGCATCATACGTCCATAATGAACATTGAGGAAAGTATCATTAAAAGGAATTCCTTTTATATAAGTCCATACAATGTAATTGCAAACCCCCTGGAAGGAGCCTTCACTATGCTAAGGGATTATCAGTTTGGTGAGTTTAAGGTAAAGGTAAAGGAGGTTGTTGATAAAGCACAACTTCTCGTAGAGCAGCAATGACAACAACAGGCTATAGATACCCCAAAGTAGCATGTAGAGGTTCAGGAAGTTAGGGAGGAACAAATGGTAGAACATCTATGAAGGAATGCAGAGATGGAGTAGAAATTTCCTCATCTTGAAGAAACTCATAATTTAGATATTCCCCTTGATAGAATTATCAAATGGAAATATGACAAAGAAAGTGATGATGATCCTAGAATTAGGGAGTGTGATGAATTTCTAGCTGATGATAGATTTGTGTAGACCAAGGAATTTTAGGAGCTTATGATTCAATAGTGAGTAAGGAGATAAAGGAGATACTTGAATCAACCCAGGCTAATGTTGAACCTTCTCATTAGGAGGAAACTATGAAAGTAGAGGAAGAGAAAATTAGGGCTTAAATTGTAGCTATTACACCCATTGAGGCTAGAAAAATTACCAAGGATAGTCGAAGCATGTTATTGCCAAGATGTACTATCACTACTACTATAAAATATGATACAGTGAGAAGAGACCTTCAAGCTTTAATATATGAAGATCAATTTGAGGATAAAGTGTTTGGTTCTAGATATAGTCTGAAGTTGCATACTCTTGCAATTTGGTCTATGACACCTTATACAGGAAAACATGATGTTGCTAGACCTATTAAAGAATTTATTGGTTCTTTGGTGGTCAAAATAGCTACTGTCATATCTCCTATCTAGGTAGTTGAGTTAGCTTCCCATGCTGTGATGCTTAGTGTGGATACTGCACATATTTCTCAGAAAAAATATGACTCTTTCATTAAGGAGTACAATAAGGCCCTAGATGATTTAAATAAGATGAGAGCCACTGTTCAGGATACCTAGAAGACAATAACTCATCCATCCTCTTCTTCATTTGATTTTTCTATACAGGATAGGGAGACCTTGCACTTGAGAATTGATGATCTGAAAGGTAAGTTGACTACTGAGAAGGAAAATGTCAAGCAGGCCAAACTTGAAACGGTCAAGGTGGAAAATGAAATTTTTGAGGATGTACTAAAGCATAGGTTGACCAAGTTGGTCCCCAAGGCCAATGATGTTTGGGCCACTTATAAGAATATTCATGAGGCAAATACATAGTATTTTCAAGTACAAGATGCCTTCAAAAATGAGTGGAATAATTGGATTACTAGGGTAAATTCTCTAAAAGAAATGATGCCCAAAATGAATGAGGACCCCAAGACACCTACCAATATTGCTAACATTTTGCAAGTCATTGACTTAATAAATGAGATAACTACTTTCCATGGAAAGTTAGGTTTACAGCTATAGAGTAAGTTGAAGATATTCAAAGAGATGGAGGGACATTTTATGCCTCATATATTGAGTCCAAAAGGTGAATTGCATCCATTTGACACCTAGAAGAAAGATTTTGGAGGAATGATTGTAGAAGCTATGATGGCTTTAACTGTCATTGACTACATCTTGTTCAATTCAAATATTGACACAATGGTAGAAATTGAAACAAAGATGGACATATTTGCTAAAGAGGCTAGGATTTTAATTGATGCTAAATATTCTCAATATATTACTAAGGTGCAAGATTTGTTGAATGTAAAATGGCCCACTAAGGAGGAATATAATATTTGGTTGGAGAAATACACATAATAAATCTGTGTAGGGATTAGTGAATAAGATGAATAATGGATGGGAGAAGAATAATACGTAGCCTGAAGACAGTACAAATTACGCTTTTGATAAAACATGGTAAAACATTATTCTCTCCTCATTTTGAAATGAATAGCATGTGTTGCTAATGTGGATAAGTGAATTTTGACTTTTTTCTACTTTCCTTGTCTTGCTTCATATGTTTTGTTGTTTTGGCTTTCCCACGGTTGGAATTTTTTGAGTGCATGGAGAATATCTTGAAACTATTCCAACAAAGTAATGGTGTCTTGAAGTGGGAGCTATTTTCTACAACGAGTTGAGGTTAATTGTAACTCATGTTTATTTGCTTCACTTGAAGACTCGAATGTACCTAAAAATAGAATATTGTTGCAGTGGTCCAATGAAATCTTGACATGTGTGCTTTTTGGCCCGAAACTTGTTTTGCTCCTTTTTCTCTATAAGAAGGAATTTAATGCCAGAAGTAGGAATTAGTTGAAAATTTTGAGTTAACACTATGAAATTGTCAAGACAATATGAAACAAGTTTTAGATTTTTTTTTTTATGTTTCTTTTGGATTTCATATTCATGCACATAAGTTTGATTGCAATATAGCATTGATAATACAAAGTAATATTAGTTTCATGGCTATTGTCTCTCCTTGTATGCATTCTATAGGTTATAAATGAAAGCAATCCAAGATTTCTTTCGTTTGTCTCTATCATTTCATGGTAGATGTTTAGTTTCATGCTTTCTTATTGATTCAATGAATTGATGTAAATGCTTGGGTGAGATTAATAACTTATAAGAACTGGGTTCTAGGATGGTTATAAGTAGTAATAATCATGAACTTCATAGAGAAATATTGTAATGCAAGGTTTCTTGAGGTTATAGGTGCTATTATTTAAACTATTATTAGGTCACATACAATGATATTAAATCCATGTTTGGAATAAAGGCACTGGATCATGCAAAGTATTTGTGGTTCATTTTTTGGTGTTGATTCATTAGGTACTCAAATTTTAAATCATAGAATATCAAGTGGATACTACTATTGTTGTTTTGTGTTAAAGTTCCATCCTCTAATGTGCAATATATATGACATTGATTAATAAGCTACCAACTTATTTGATGCATATAATTGAATGGTTTTATGAGAGATATTTGTTATTAGCAATTTATTTGATTGTAGTTGTGTGAAGTGTCTGAGTATACACTTTTCAATCACCCTCCCAAGTTTCACAGAGCCCAAAGAGTAGGAATAGAAATCTTGTAGCTTATGGGTATGTGTAGGATCATCATGGAAAAAATAGGCCCTTAAGTGGCAAAAAATTCTAAAAAATTAGAGTTAGGAAAGTTGACATAAAAATTTGAATAAGTTATCTATATAATTTCAAAAATATGTAAGAATAGAATTTGTAGAAAATTGAATGTAGTTTCTAAACCACTAGGTTTTTTTTTTTTTAAAATCTATTTGGTGAAAATTTGAAATTTCAATGTAGTAGTGCTTAAATTTTAGGGAAAAAATAAGAAATAGATGTTTTTCTCACCACCCTAACCACAATAAAATGATAATTATTTTTTATAAGATTTTAGACATAAGTAGAGGACTCATGTCCAGATGTGATGCACTTTTTTTTGGAATTTTTTTCCAAGCAAATAATTAATTATGAATTTTTTATTACAAATTTTTAAAAATATAAAAAATTGTATGTCTAACCACTTTAACTTGGTCAAAACTTCATGAAATTCATTTTTTTTTCTAATTCTATAGTATGTGAATCATAGAATGTGACACATGTTTCATATTCAAAAAATGTGATACCGTTTGAAAGCTATAGATGTTTTTCAATCAGCCTATCAATCAGGACTTTAGTCGTAATTCAAGTAGAAAATAAATAATAATTATTTATTAAATTCAAAGTAAAGCATAATTTATATTGGTGGAAAGCTGAGAATCTCTTTTAAAAACCCTTTTCATTTCATCAATTTTGGGTAAAAAAAAGTCATTAGCCACATACACTACACATACCCATCATATCGCCAATTTTTGGCCCATCATGATCCTACACATACCCTTCTATTCGTTTGTTGGCCAATCCCTTTAGAAATACTGATAATTGGAAATGAAAAAATTCATAGGTAGTTCTAGAGATCAATTTGGTTCTTAAAAAATAACTAATAGATTGGTGACTCTGTTGGGGACTAGCTAAGTCCAAAGTCTCTAGTTTGGATCTGGTACAGTCAGAGTCAAGTTGTTAGTTGTGATATTCTTTACTATTTGAAGAATAATTGGTTTTAATTATGTTGCATTAGTCCCATCATACCAAGTATTATGATTCAAGTGTTATATCATTATGCTACTTTCTATTAGGTAATGTTTAAATTCTTTTCTAAAGTAATAAGTACAAAATCAAAGTGCAATCACTTTTTATTTCCTAGTATTCTCGGTGGCGACTTTGAGTTCTCTAGTGCCAGTCCAAAGATTAGTTCTCAAAGGGAAAATATGAAGAAATATTTTGCAATACTTGAAAGTATGAGGAATACCAAAAGTTATGCAAAGAAGCACCCTAAGGGTATGTGCAAGATCATGATGGACCAAAAAGTGGCAATATGATGGGTATGTGGTTGATGAATTTTTCTTTTTTACCCAAAATTGATGAAACGAAAAGGGTTTTTAAAGGAGAACCTCATCTTTCCACCAATATAAATTATGCTTTACTTTGAATTAAATAAATAATTATTATTCATTTTCTATTCAAATTACGAATAAAGTCCTGATTGATAGACTGATTGAAAAACATCTATAACTTTCAAATGGTATCACATTTCTTGAATCCAAAACATGTGTCACATTCTATGCTTCACATAATATAGGATTTAAAAAATAAAAATTGAATTTCATGAAGTTTTGACCAAGTTAAGGTGGTCATACACACGATTTTTTTATATTTTTAAAAATTTATAATAAAAAAATCATAATTAATTATTTAATTAGAAAAAAATTACAAAAAAATATGCATCACATCAAGACATAAGTCCTCTATTTATATCTAAAATCTTATAAGAAAATATTATTATTTTATTGTGGTTAGGGTTGTCAGATAGACACCTACTTCTTATTTTTTCCTTGGAATTTAAGTACTACTGCATTGAAATTTCAAATTTTCACTAAATAGATTTCTTTTTTTTTTTAAACAAAGATAGTAGTTTAGAAAATACATTCAATTTGCCACATATTCTATTCTTACATATTTTTGAAATAATATAGATAGCTTATTCAATTTTTTACGTCAAGTTGCCTAACTTTGATTTTTCTAATTTTTTTGCCACTTAAGGGCTTGTGTTTCCATGATGATCCTGCACATACCCCTAAGCATAAGGAATAATCTGAAGCTACAAACAAAATCAACCTGAATGGGTCAAGAAACACTCTGAATCAAGTAAGTCTATTGATTCCCCTCATAATGTATCTCCTACTTTCAATATTAATATAAGCAGTGCTAGTATCCATGAAGAAGGACATGAAGTTCAAGGATCAAATATAGACCAAGGAAGTTTTCTTGTTGAAAAAGTGTTTGATAGTGAGCTAAATATTTTGAGAGATGAAGATAGGTGGGAGTTTTTGGAAAAGAATAAGAAGTTCTTCAATCCTTCATCTCCTGGACCGAGCTCCATTTTTAATGGAAAGAATTTTAAGCCACGAGGTAAATCTCTTGATGAGCCAGTCCACTTTTCTCTTGAGGAAGACCCTGTTGACCAGGCCTACTTTACTCCTGCCCCAAGTGAGCATGGGGATGCTCTAGAAAATGAGGAAGACATAGATAATGACATGAAATATATAGAGTAGGAAGAGTTAAGGCTTCAAGAATGAGAGGAAAAAAGAAGGAAAGAATTAAAAGAGAAGGAAGATAGGATTAGAGCTAATAAACTTTAGAGAGATGCTAGAAGGAAAAAATTGGAGAAAATGAAAGAAGGTGTTGCACAGTGTAATATTTTTGAGGAAATATTTTTAAATTTTCCTCTAAGATGACAAATGATATTCCTGAAGCAACAGTCTCAATGGAAGCCTTGGCTACTAATACCTATACAACATCTATTTCAACTACTAGAGCCTCATACCCTCCTATTAGTACTAAGAATACATCATTTGTAGATCATGGGAAGAGACCTATTGACCAACCCAAGAAAACTACATTCAATACCAATACTAATACTAATACTCCATCTGTTGAAAATCCCCACACATAAGGCAAAAATCGACCCAACCCCATCTACTACACCTCCAGATCCTAAGATATTAAGGTTGCAATTGGAGAGTGAAAAGCTATAAGAAGATTTGATGAAAGTTGAAATAATAGCTTCTAATGCAAAAATGGCTAGGAATATTACATTCCTTAAAATGTCCACCCATACTCCAGAGGCTTCAAGCTCTAGACGTACCAATAGTGAGTTGCAAAAGAAGAAGTCTGATGAACACAATCCTAGTGGAGGTGGTGTTGGAGGAAAAACTAAGAATATGATAATTCTTATCTTGAAGATGATGAGGAAAGTAAGAAAGGGGGAGGTGATGGTGAAAGTGTAAAGGGTAAAGATAATGGCCACTCTAACAACAAGAAATATGATGAGCACAAAGATGAGCATAGGGATTGACATACTAGGAGGCCACTCCAAGTAGATAAATACCAACAATTGTGTTTCACTAGAATACCTAGCTACCCTAACCCATTCCCCAAATATTTCAGGCTTTCTCTCATCAAATTCTCTAGAAATAATGCCTTGAGTGGTGAAGGCCATCTCAAAGAAATCACTAATGTTATGGATGATTTTGAGGTGGAGGTAGAAGATGTCATGATGAATTTGTTCATGTAGTTTCTTAGTGAGGATGCAAGAGAGTGGTATAGAAGTTTTCTTGCTTAAAGAATTGGCTCTTGGGAGGAATTCAAAAGGGATTTTAGAGAATAGTATGGTGACAAGACTGATTCAAGCTTTTTGTTGAATTAATTTAATAATATTCTTAAAGGATCCAATGAATCTATTGTTGAGTTCAACACAAGGTTCCAGAAGGCTAGGAAAAGATTGCCTCCTCATCTAAAACTAAATGATCATGTGTGTATGGTAAATTACTGCAATGTTTTGATGCAAAAATGAGTTACCGCTTGCTAGATAAGTGTCCTTAGTCATTAAGGGAAGCCTTTAAAATGGTAGAGCATATTGAAAATATTATCAAAGCATCTAGTAAGGTTGGTAGAAGAGATGATCCAAAAAAATTCAAATTTTCAATAAAGGAAGACAAGAGTTCAGGTGCTAGAGGGGGAACCATTGAGGACAAGCTTGATAGTTTTATGAAAACCATCAATGATAAGATTGTGAAACAAGAGAAGGTTCAACCTAAAAACTAGTAGAGGAATGAAAGGACCCCTAGATTGCAAAACCACCCATACAATACCAATTGGTATAATGTGAAGCCTATCCTAAATAACCAGAGAACACCCAAAATAAAGTTCCTCTAGACCCTCTACAAAAGAATTCAGGGAATTTTGTTGAGGATACTCATTAGTGTATGACTTTCCAAATTCCACATTCCTTGGAACAATGTGAAGTAACACAGATGGTTGAAGTAGAGGATGACATATCCAATGACTATGATCAACAAGATCAAGAGGATGGTGATGTACTTATGATTATGGGAGATTCTGATGTTTCTTGCAGTGAGTGCTCTTCTAATGAAGGTTCTTATGAGGTGGATGTAGATAATCAAAGGCAAGTTTCTAATGCATATCATCAGAAAATTACTTCTGATGAGGATTCCAATAGTGATGTTAAGGCTTACAACTTGGAGAAGATTGAAGATGGTGTTTCATTGAGGAGACCCTCCGAAGAGGAGATTGCAAAATACACTGTAGTCTTAGCTACCCAAGCTAGAAGTTCCTATAATTTGAGGAATAGAACCATTGGAGGTGAATAAGGTAGTCCTATTGGTCTATTCATCAAGGAAAAGAAAACCAAGGGAAAAAACCACAAACCTGATGAAAAAGTAGAAGTAGACAAAGCTAAAGAAGGAAGGGGAGATAAAATTTGGGCCAAAAGAGAAAAAATTCCAAAAGCTATTGAAGGACACAAATCCCTTGCTAAGAAATTAAAGACACAAACAAAAACTGTTGAAGCCACAACGAAGGACACTAAACACAAGGCAGAGGCAATAAAAATCAATATAAAGATAATAGCAATGAACAAGGTATGTCCTCAATTGAACTTCCCAAGTATACTCCTGTTGATATGTTTCAGTTACTTAGTCAAGTTAAAGTATCTGTGCCTTTTCTTGAAATGATGAGGATAGAGGAATATAAACAAAAGGAAGTGGCCCTTATCAATGGTGTTACTAGAGCCTGTAATGATTTAATGGTGCTCACTCCACCCAAATTGAGTGAAAATGATAAGAAAGATGAAAAATTTGATGGAATAATTACTGAGATTCCCCATATTTTCCTAAGAAATTTTGTAAATATTTGTCCTGATAAGATAGATCCATTTTTCCTTACCCTGGTGGTTGGGGGAAATTTTATAAAGAATTTTATCATTGACTCTACCACATCCAACAATGTACTAGGGTTGAAGGTTCATAGCACTCGTGGCAAGTGTTATGCCATGGATTCTAGAGAAGTCCCTGTTATAGGTGTGATAAATGAACTTCCTTATAGATTGGCAGCCTACCTTGACAAAGAATTTAAAATGACTGTGCTAGTGGTAGACATCCCACCTAATTATGGAATGTTGTGGTCACGAAAATGGAGTGCATCTATGGGAGGAAGTATGCAGTGTGACATGTATTATGGCACATTTCCCATTGATGGTAAGAATGTCCTAGTAATGAGAGAACCTAGGTACCACATATGTTGGAACATGTTCCTGAAGATGACACAATTCTTTTCATAGATACCGATATTGGTGAGTTCAAGATAGAAGAAGTACCAAGAGAGGTTGAGAGGTTTCCTACACCTATAGAAAATGAAGTTTCAAGATGTATACCTTGATATTTATACCGCTCTAAATGTGCAAAACAACTAAGAAACATGAATAACAAAATACCAAGAACACCTCAAGATTAGCCAAAAGAGTGGTTCAATGAAAATGAATGCAAATAAGATAAAACACAAACACTTTTACCTCCCTTGTTGTTGATACCTCTTTGATTGGCCCTTGCTTGGATTGGTTGTGTGCTCCTTAGATGATTGCTTGAATGTCTAAATGCAAGATTGTAGGTGCAAGATGATTAACAAAGATGGCTAAATGATGGCAAAAGGATTGAGAGTTCAAATGGACATCATGTAGTTATCAAAATGCAAAGTGTTGAGAAGGAAAATTAGCAGCATAAGGTTGCTCAAATGAAGAAGTTTTCTTGAAATTTCCCTTGAGGAGGGGGTATTTATAAAAGAATTTGAATTCTCTAGAGAATTCAACAGTCAAGATTGCTCCAACAAGGCCAAGATGAAGGGCTATGGTGGGTTGAGAACCCACAAGCCCTCACATCTTGACATGTGGAGGGTGAAGTGGCCAAGGGGATATGAGATAGAGATGAGTTGTCAAGAAGGTACATGAGGTGGAAAAGGGCATGCACCTTGGGGAGTGAGGAGATTTCCACAAAAAGGGATTTCTTGTCCCCAAGTGGGAGTGAAAGAGACATTTGAGGAATTTTGGAATTCCTCAAAAATCTACATGGGAAAAGGAAAGGTGGTTGAGAGGATAAATGTGAATTAAAAATTCACATTTCCAGGATGATCTAGAGGATAAAAGGTGGGCTCCAAAAAGGTGGGACTTGGTCACATGTGGAGATTGTGACAAGTCCAAGGTTGGTCACATGTGGAGATTGTGACAAGTCCAAGGTTCTAGAAGCCTTAGAAGGATGAAATGTGAATTAAAAATTCACATATAAAAGAGGGGAATCTAGGAAGAATAAAAAGGAATTAAAAATTCCTTGGAGAATGATTAGGCTTAATTAATTAGTAATTAGAAGATAAATGAGGATTTGAAGCCAACTTGCAAAAGTTGGAGGATGTGACACATCCTAATCAAGGATTAGGAATGTGCACATCCTTAATGAAGAGATTAGGAAATGGATTAGGATTAGATGAAAATGACATGTGAGGAATTAAATAAATGTAATATTTATTTAATTTATTTGATGAAAAGAGGATTAAGGAGGGTAAGGTATTTAATTATTAAATAAATACCTTAGGGATTTAGCATAATTAAAGATATTAATTAAATAATAGTAATATTATTTAATTAACTCGGATAAGAGGATGTTTAGATGAAAAGTTATAAATTTGGTTAAACTAAGTGTCCAAATTTGGATGTCTACATTTTGCCCCTCTTTGAGATGGTGTTACGAAGTAGCATCATTTCAAAGAATATTAAAATATAGAACCTGGAAGAAGATGGTTAGATTGAAAAAGATGCCCCAGTCATCAAAGGGATGACTAGGAGGAAAGATGATGGGGGTGAAGATGAAGAGTAGGGATTGATGCCCCCTCGAGAGGACATGCGGGTTCAAGAGAACACGGGTGGGCTCTCAAAATAGATGATGTGATGCAAGGGGAGATGAGGAAGATGATGCAAGGTGATGGGTAAGAGAGTAAGTGATATGGAGATGGATAAAGCACAAATGGATGCAGAGACAAAGATGATGTTGCCCCAGTCAAGGTTCAAGCCAAAAAGGGGTTTGAGGATGGACGGAGTGTTGTCAATGAGGGAATTAAGGACCCCAAAACAACACGAGGATAAGGAAGGATACATCCCACTGAGTGGTATTGATGAGGGAAGGATACATCCCAAAACACCACAAGGATAGGGAAGGATACATCCCACTGAGTGGTATTGATGAGGGAAGGATACATCCCAAAATACCACTAAAGGATAGGGAATAATAACTCTCGATGATGATGATGAAAGTGTTGTTGATGAGGGAAGGATACATCCCAAAACAACACCAAAGGGCTAGGGAATGATACTAACGGATGATGATGATGATGGGTCAAAGCTAGTAACAAGACTGGGGACAAGACCATGGATTTGATTAGGTGATTTGTGCGGGATTGAACAGATGAGGAGAAGATTGATATGTGAGATGGAGAGAAGGATCTCAAGATTTGGTTAGCTCATATTAGGGGTTTGGTTAAGCTCAGATTGGGATGAGATTAAAGCTCAGATGAGGATTGTATTGAAGACTAGAATGGTTGAAGGATATGAGTGGATTGATTCTACACTGATTTCCGGGGTTTAGAGGGCGCAAAGTGTTGACAATCAAATTTTTCCTGATTTGGCAATTTTTAAAAATTGTCAAATTTTGCCATTTTAGGAAACCTCAGGGCCGTATGTTTGAGAGTCCCAATTTTTTCCCAAAAATACCCATTGGTGAGATAGGATGAATTTCCAACTAACATCCCAAATTTGAGATATGCATTTTGAGTTATGAGCAAAAATAATTTTTCAAAATGTTGGAAAAAAATATTAAATTAGGATTTTGAGGGTCAAGATGAAACTTTGAGGCCCCGAAAATGGGTTACAACAGATTCCAACAGCTTTCAAAGAGTTGGAAATCCACTCGTTATTGCATAACGCAACTACCTGTCAAATTTCAGCTCAAACGGACACACGAGTCAAAAGTTATGGCCTCCGGAAGTGTTGGTGTAAAAATCAAAAATAAATTTTGAAAAATCGAAGACATGGGTTTTGTTCGCGGAGGAAAATTAGGAAATGGGTCGGGATCAATTTTTTGAAAAAGAGAGTAAAAAGGTGCATTTGGGGGGGTGGGGGTCAAAAGTTGGCAGAG